>JARFJB010001696.1:197500-515000 GCA_036346205.1 Vesta saturnalis
CTCTTACGTAACTCTTTCAGGTACTGCCGGGATATTGAACCAACTTGTAAGTTTTTCCAAGTGACCAAATGTATTACCAGTAACGAATTTCCCAAACACAGCACCCACGTTTACTCGTGATGGGTCTTTCTTATTGGCTGAGGAAGAAAAGGATATTATTTTGCTGCACAGGTCACAGCTAAAGGTAAATGTACTTACTGTAATCTACGTTCGTGTTCGTTTATGTGGGTAAAATGTCGGTAAAATTTCTGATATAGAGTATTCCTTATAAATGTTTTGTTTGAACTCATCACAACACTTTTTGTTTCCCGTCTTTGGTTTTAGGACACATGTACCAACTTTTTTTCTAGCATTTGTTTTCGTTTCAGTTCTTGCTCTCTTTGAGGGAGTTGTTCCTTCTACAAATTTTCCTACACAGTGTCGGATAGCACACTGCAGTCCTGTCGTCTTTCTTCTTCGAATGTGCATGAGAACTGATTTTTCAGATAATTCTACTATAAACATCTCCTACTTTCATGTTTATCTTTATTCCAATTTGGGTTCAAATTGTTCCTCGTGCTGTAATACCGCTTACATTATAAGGTTCATAAAAAATGCAAATGTAAACGATTGGTTTTGCGTTTACATGTGTATTTCTAAGCCTTTTGATCTAACGCACCTACGCCACCTTTTGTGTTGTTATAGTACATATTTTTTTCTGGCTTTTTCTTAGCGTCGCCGTTGCAGTGGTTCGTATGATGCATGGTTAAGAGAACTAAACGGCACGTACGACCCTAAAGTTGCTTTTTCTGTAAATCCGAAAATCGACGTTTGTTCTTCATGCTTTTTCTATTAGGTATAAAATTGTTTGGGATGAACGGTTTATTTTTTCTTACCGTACGAACGTTCGTCAGCCCATTAGCAATAATGCTTTATTATTATTCATATTGTCTAAATGGGCACTTTCCTCGAAAGGGTACAAGCTGTTCGTCCACTGTGATGTTTTCTCCAGGTTTCTATTGACTATTTATAAAATAACCCGAATAGGTGGTAGTTTATCGTGTTTCCTTCTTTTGGGACGTGTTTCTTTGTTGCCGAATCGTATAAATCGCAACACACCTTTGAATCGTTTCAACCCCACCGTTGCTCGAAAAATTGGAGGTATCATTAGCACTTAGGTGACCGGCAGTTAGAAGCAAACCAAGAAAAGCGCGAATTTCGATGTTTCCTTATTTGCATATGAAGCTATTTCATTGACTACAACTTCATCAATAAATAACGATAATGCATCAATGGATCTTTAATAACTTTTCCCGGCGGTAAGATCACTTTATGCATGTTACAGGAATGAATCCGTCCTGTAGGAGGAGGCTGGCTACTCCGCTCAGAACGGTCTGTAGCAATAAATTTGAAATTGCTGGCAACAGAAGTGTCGCATAACTCTTCACTGTCTTCTTCAGCTGCTTCTAGAACGTCTGCCGTTTCACTAGCAGTGGAAAGTTGGTCTTCGTATTCATCTTCGTCATCCGACAAGTTTACAGGTTCCATGTCGTCGTCTGATAGATTTTCTAGTGTTTCTGCGAGTTCGGTGCCCGACAAAAATTTTCTGGACATTGCTGGATAATTATAGCACATTCACAATAATGCACAAACTAAAAACAATCAAGAAACTGTCGTACAAACAGTCACTGAACCTCTACTTTACCTAATTTCACTTTCTTGGAAAAATTACGACCTGTCTGTAAGTAATCAAATGTACTTGCTTCACAAATAACACAAAATGTCTGGAATACCTAATAATGTAAAGAGAATTAGAAAAATAGCAAATCATAAATTAACCATAATTGCCTAGTATATGGGCCTGCTAAGCACGCCTTGCCCGGTAATGGGAGATTAACTGTCACTTTCACAGAATTTTTCAAATACTAATTAACAAATACTCAGCAACTAACATTTCTGAGGAATTCTAAGGAGGATTAAGCCATACTAAAATTAGTAAGAAATTTAATTTTTTATCGTTGCTCAGGTCTCATAGCCCCCACCCCCTTAACGGGATAAGTGTTAACATGGCAACCGAAAAATATCAAAAAAGTTCAAGCGGTAACTGAAAAATTGCACATGCATGTGCACTTTTTAGTGACACAAATTACAGAACTTGATTGAATGAGAAATTATATCGTCCAATACGGTCTTTATACAAAACTGCTTCTTCAAAAAATTATGACAATCTGTTTGAAAGCTAATAAGTGCGCCTCTGATTGAAGCTCGAAAATAATACATAGTGCGCTACTGGTTGGTAATTCTGTCCCCCCCCTTCTATGTTGTTATTCAATGTAGTAGTCAACGTACCTAATTTGAAATATTATTTTCTAACTTAAATGTTGTCACAAGTGTATTCAAAAACAACCCAATAACATTTAATTATTTAAAGTAAACCTAATAAGAATGAGTTTGGAATGGCAAAGCGTGTGGTAGCACTTGCCATTCTATAATTGGAGCAGAGCAATGCTGTTCAGTGTTTTCTCATCGTCCTTTTTTCGTACTTTAATTTGATGAAGATGTCTGAAATATCCGATAATCATGGAAATTTAGGTACTAAATCCGATTTAACTGGAATTTCGGATACTCCAATTACAGATCCAGCCTCAAATAAGGTTAGTGTTTATTTAACTGAATATTCGCGTATAGTCGCGCTAAATTTGAATTTGACCCACATTTTTAAATGATAACACTCAAACTTATTGTACTTAATGATTTGTTTTAATGTCATGGTAATTACGAAATAACTAATGTTATGATTAGCAGATATGTACTTATTAGGCTTATAACCATTTATTGTAATGATTTTAACCGATACATATGTAAAAGTCCCTCAATAATTTCATGTTCAAAATTGAGATACTCAATGGTTTCACTGTTTAACGAACGTGTCTAAAAATGATTATGTAACTCTGGTTTAAATCAATAACTACATGATTATTTCTTAACCAGTATTCTAATAGGTATATCTTATGTTGTTTTTTATATTAATAATTTATTCATACTAGTATTGTGATGTACAATATATGTAAATAAACGGTGGGAAGGCTTACAATTAGTTTAATAGAAATTTTATTAACATTTATTATTTCTAGTACTCTTATTTTTTATTCTTTAATTAAAACTTCATAGTGCATGAAGGTCATTACAATCAATATTTATTAGTGGTTTACGGTTCTTTGGAATGGCTTCCTTCATATAATTTTTCAATTATTCACAATTTGCATTTGGACCAATTAAAGTTTATTACTAGTTTGTGAGTTATAAAAATATTATCCCAACAGTAAATTTGTTAAACTAATTGGTGACTTAAATCATAATTAACGTTATTGCATATATTTATAGTGCTTCTTAATTGACTACAAAAAAAAATATCTTAGGAAAGAGAATCAGAATGTTTAAAACCTTGTGTTAATTTATCAGATCAAACCACATATTATGTAAATAACTCTTAGGAAATACATAACTTTCAGTGAAAGTAATTAAAAACTCAGATTTTCTCTTTTTATTATAATTTACCCGCATCAAGTTAGCAAGAGATTTCAGCAATAGACGTTTTTTCAGTAAATTGTTGAAGGAATTTAACCTTTTGGATGTTGTTATATAAATGACGTACCGGACCCTATCGTGGGTTGAAGGAGGTGAAAAATAAAGGTAACTTTCGTGGTACGGTTTTTTTCATAATTTTAAAATAGTAGTTTGTACTTTGATTAAACTTAAAAACAAAACTTAAAATTATACCCCACGTGACTTTGAAATTACGTAATTTAAAGAACTCCATGCACAAGCGCTGTATTGAAAACTACGTAATTTTTAAGAAAACACGCACTTAAAACTCCATCGCCCTATAGAAAGTGGCGTTGAACCCCGTTATAACTACATCAAATATTTTTATTTCTTTAATTTTTTACGTTAGAAATCGTAAACGGGCTAACAAAAATGTACAGGGTGGTTCATTTTCGATGTTTTCTTATGGAAAGTACCCTTTCTATTACAGATAGACAAAAAGTGATATGGGGTCCTTGTACTCGATTTTGGTGTTAATTAAGATCCAATAGTCATAATCAAGATATCTCTGACCGTTAATGCGCAATTAGCCAAAATTTGAAAAATGGCGATTTTGAAAAACTTGAATAACTTTTTTATTTCTAAATGTATCGACAAACTGTAAAAACATTCTTAAGGCACTTTTTTAAGTAGAATCCGTTTGTGCAATCACATTTTTAATACCTCCTAAATTTAAAAAGATATGACATAAAGTTGTATTTTTTTATATGGAAACCATTATGACATTTTTAAATGACATTTTTTTGTGCTTTTTAAAAATATATAACACCTCTATGCTTTTTTAATAATTAATTGATTTTTTTAAGTTTTTCTAAATTGGTATATTTATTAAGGATAAGAGTTGTCTTAGAAAACCAGATATGAAATTGAATGAAGATATTCTACTCAAAACAGAAATTTTACTTCCAGTAAAATATTCATCATCAGAAATTATGAAAAACTAACAGCAAATCAATTTTTATACGTATGTAAACATCTAATTCTATAAACGAACAAAAATATGAACGCAAAATATCAATATAAAAAACACACTAAAACTACAAATATTTTTCAAACTGTGCACCCTCTTTTTGGATGCAGACTTCGCATCGTCTTCTAATTGAATTTATAGAGTTACATATAGATAATGGTGTTAATTGTGTAAGAACCGCACAACACTTTCTTTTAACTGATTCACAGTATTATTAGTTTTTTTGTAGATGATGTTTTTCAAAAAAACCCATAAAAAGAAATCTAGAGGCGAAAGATCGGGTGAACGAGCAGGCCACAAAATTGGTGCTATCGTTCCCATGCAGTTATTAGGAAAACGTAAATTTAAGTAGTCACTAACTACACGGGAATTATGTGCGGGGAGAGCTCCGTCTTGCTGAAATATGACATTGCAATATTGTGCTAAAGGAAGACTCTTTAGAAATACCTCCAAATGAATTCGTAGAATGTCGAGATATTTCATTGAGTTTAATGTTCCTCCATACATGTGATATTCAATGCAGCAATAATGCAGCACCACATATTTATTCCAAATTTCCCTTGCCTCCAGCGGACAACACTGATATGAGCGTTAGTATCTGCCCAGTAAGGTAAATTGTGATCATTAAAAATGCCATCACTACTGATATGCGCCTCGTCTGACCATGCAATAGAGTTTGAAAAATTAGGTATATTTTGTCACTGACTTATATACCAGTTACAAAACTCAGTACGCCGCCTTTTGTCGTCTATAGTCAAAAAATGTTCTTTCCGAAATCTATAGCAATGGTATTTGTGTTTCTTTAAAATTCGAAGGGCTTTGCTTCGAGACAAGCCTAGATTAACCATTTGTCTAGATGAAGCTGTTGCCTCTGCTTCCACCTGTCCTAAGACGACCATTGAATTTTCTTCAGAATTTCGTTTAACCCTTAATTTCATAATTTATGAAAAAAATTGAATAAATATGTTTTTCTTTTAAAAAATGCTTATAATGGCATTAAAAAACACAAATATGGTAGTATTTTTTTTATTGTTGTTGCAAAACAAAAGAAAATGTTTGTAGCTAATTTGCTACATTATGGAACAAGGTAACATACATTTTTGTAAAAAAAAGTAAAACAATTGTTAATTTTTGTGGAAAAAACTAAAACAATTTTTGTCTTTTGTTAAACACAAGTGAACTCCACACTTCTCACACTTGAAATGGGCAAATCCCTTGCACTGCGGTATTTTACATCGTTGGCGTGTTGTTTCACACTTGATCCAGTGTGAAAATTCATCTTGTCTCAAATTTTTTTGGGGGTGCACGAACTGCAGATCTTTTCTCATTTATTCCTTCTTCGACACTGTTAGACGGCCTTCCACGTTTTTTATCTTTTTGTGCTCCTATTTTACAGAGTGTTTCTGGTAAATCTAATCTAAATTGCCACTGGGACATACCATATTCTATATATTTGGCTTCATACACTTTTTTTTGTAGAATCCAAGCGTTTATGATCGTGATATCGATCAGATGAAAAAATATTCTAAGATACCATTTCTTGGATCTGAGAGGAATTTTATGGCGACCTACATAGCTATCCAGTATGTCAACACCCCCCATATGCTTGTTATACTCTTTTATTGGGGAAGTTAACGGTGATTTTTTCATTGGTCTTCTTGTCATATCGTTGGACAGAATGGTTTGGCAACTGTCCATAGCAAGTTGATAGTAAATTAACTATTTTATTGTCGTTCCGGGATACCAGACTCATATCAACACCATCAATATGAGTTACATATTCTTCTGAAGTTCCTCTGGGAGACTTTTTGAAGGTTTTTTCATCTGTTAGTTTGTTATTTACTATTCGATTTCGCCGTATAGTTGGTATATATATATATATATATATATATATATATATATATATATATATATATATATATATATATATATATATATATCACACACATTATTAGTCATATAACTAAATAACGGAATCGATGTATAATAATTATCACAATAGACCTGGTAGTTACAATTTTTTGGAATAATTCTCGAGAGCCTAACTACAATATTCCCAGCAGCGCCTAAGTCGGGTTCACCGGGATTTACTTTAGTAAAATAGTTAGATACCCCATTATAAATAGCAAAGTTGTATGAAAATCCAAATGTATCGCATAGCATAAAAAGTTTGAAACCCCATTTATGGGGTTTCATCGGATTATACTGTTTCAAATGATGCCTGGCTTTGGTTGAGCATATTTCTGCATCAACGGAGAGCTTACTTTCCAGTGGAATCGACAAAATTTTTTCAGTGAGCTCGGTCAGAATTGGTCTCAACTTATGAAGATTATCATAGCAAGGATCACCTTTATCAAGAATTTTGTCATTATCGTTGAAGTGCATGGTGCTCAAACTCCTTGATTGTCATCGCACTTCTTATATTCGAAATTCCAATATCTTGTCTCCAATAACATCGTGTTCTAGGGAGTGAAGACATATAAATACATATTCCCAAAAACTTTTGTATATCATTTGAATTTTTACTAGCAGGTCTGTTGGGATTTTTCTGTACACTGTACAAATTAGTTTCTTCGACGATCTTCTGTACAAGAGAATCGGTAAAAAAATATTTAAAGCACTCGTAAGGCGTTTCCAAATCCAAAATCATGCTGGGAAGTTCTGAACTGCCTTTGAATTTCAAAGCGTCGACATCAATTTTCAGGTTCTTCTTGTGCCACACAATATTTTCAAGGCCTTTCTTATTTTTTAAAGAACTAGGATCATGTTGAAGTGAAGGACCAGCGTCTTCAAAAGTTTTAGCATCTGTAGTGTCAGATATTTGAATATTAGTGTGTAAAGTGGAATCCACAGTTACATGCTGAATGTCGTCTTCTTCCAAATCAGATCTTTCTTCGTCTTCCGGAATATATTCAGGGTCACTGATAGAGTCTGTGTCTGGAAAATGGAGATCGTCTTTACTTTCGTTAGGATTCTCCAAAATCTCCAACAGTACGGCATCAGTAAGAGGTTCCTTCTTTCCCTTTTTACGATAAGACATATTATATGCAGAAAACAGGAATGCTATATGAAAGTTTCATAGTGTTGCAAATTTGATACATAGCTAATAAACATGTTATTCTGATCCACAGTAATTAAATTTTACAAAACTAGCGCAGTACACCACTTCTACATACATTTATTCTAAAGCAGGTTCAGTTTAGTATATTTTTATAAACACCTTTTTTCACTTTGTAGTCACAATACACTTTACGTACTGCATCTGTTGACATCAAGTTGCACAATGGCTAAACAAACTTGAAATAAAACACACGCGCCATCTACAATTCAATAGATTTTTTACAATGAAAACGAAGTTAGCTGTGTAGCAAATATGCAACAGTATGGTAGTGACCTCTAAATACAACTACTATATGATTACAGCAGTTTGAAAAGCTATGTTATAAATTTGCAACAAAATGAAACGAAGGGTTAAATATGCAAAATTTTTCTGAATTTGTATAATTAGGCATGTTAATAACTAAATTCCAAGATCACTTTGTTGCACACTTCTACTTTTTAATTTATTATTTGACATATAGGTATCATTTGTTTTACTTAAATAAATCTCAGCCTCTGTGTGTCCTCAATATAAAACGTAAATAAGAAAAACTTAAAAAATCAATTAATTATTAAAATAGCATAGAAGTGTTATATATTTTTGAAAAGCACAAAAAAAATGTCATTTAAAAATGTCACAGCCAACTATGGTTTCCATATAAAAAATACAACTTTATGTCATATCTTTTTAAATTAAGGAGGTATTAAAAATGTGAACGCACTAACGGATTCTACTTAAAAAAGTGCCTTAATAATGTTTTTACAGTTTGTCGATACATTTAGAAATAAAAAAGTTATTCAAGTTTTTCAAAATCGACATTTTTTTCACTTTTGGCTAATTGCGCAATAACGGTCAGAGATATCTTGATTGTGACTATTGGATCTTAATTAACACTAAAATCGAGCACAAGGACCTCATATTACTTTTTGTCTATCTGTAATAGAAGGAGTACTTCCCATAAGAAAACATCGAAAACGCTCTCTTACTGCACGATCTATTGAAAGTGGTGTGAACCTCGTCAACAAAAAGGTAATTATGCAATTTTTAAGAAAAGGCGCGCTTAATGCACCGTCATCACCGTATTGAAAGGGATACGTTGAACCCTGTTGTATATAACATATTTTTCTTTCTTTAATTATTATGTTTAAGGGTTCACTAAAATGTACATAACCTCTAGTCTTGGAATTACACAATTTTCAAATAAACCCGCTGTTAATGGACCATCACCGTATTGAGAGGCGCGTTGAACTCTGTTGTACTTCAAATATTTTTATTTCTTTTTTATTTTTAAAGAGTTTACTAGCAATAATATACACGCCAACAAAACGGTACATACTCCCGTTTTGTAATTACGCAATTTTTAAGAAAAGGCGTTCTTGGTGCACTATCACCGTATTGAAAGGTGTGTTGAACCTTGTACTTCAAATATTTTTATTTTTAAAGGGTTCACTGGCAATAATATACTCGCTAATAAAAATGTACATTCCTCCCCTTTTGAAATTACGCAATTTTTGAGAAAATGCGCTTTTAATGCATCATCACCGTATTGAAAGGGATGTTGGGCCCTGCTGTATACAACACATTTTTCTTTCTTTAATTATTATGTTTAAAGGTTCATTAGCAATAATATACTCGCCAACAAATTGGTATCCCCAACCCCCGTCGCCGCCCGTCCACCTACACCGACACTCACCACACACACATACGCACACACCCTCGCCTCGCCACCACCATCCTCATGCACACGCTCCCACTCAAACGCCTCGTCGATTTTCACCTCATCAACACACTCCTACAATTCAACACGCTCCACCGCCTCCACAAAACCACACAAACCCGCACACACACACAGAAACCCGCACACTTACACAAACCCGCCCTCTTACCTACACCTTCCAAACCACCTGTACCTGCCGTGATTCCTACACCCACTTGCCTCATTCCTGAACCCACCCGCTCCCAATCCCCGAGGTATTGCATCCGCAATATCTCAAAATCCATTACAACCCAGAAATCCCTTTTTCATTCCTTAAAATCCCTTAACCTTCCCTGGTTGAACTTAACATTCAACCACAACCATACCTGTCTCTTAGAGACCGCCTCTCCCTTGCCGGATGGTGCGCAGCTTAGGCTGCGACACCATTTCGGTGACCCTTCCGTCACCCTCACTCAACTCTCCGGTCCCCGTTTACCTAACTCCACTCATAAAGCTCCCTCCTTCTGCGTGATTCGTCACGTAGACAAGGACACCGTAGCCCAAGAGATCCTGGATGCGATCGACCTTCCACATGTGAAAAAGGCCGTTCGCATCACCTCGAAGGTCACGAATACTAGTCCGCATCATAACTCCTTCCCAGACCACCCTAGAATACCTCCTCGCACGCGGTGTCGTCATGTTCGGGCGACACTACCGTTGCGAACCTTCCCTTATACCACAACCTCTCCCAAAGTATTGTTCTACCTGCACGCAGGTGCGGCGTACCACGGAAGAGTATCCTTCCCGCGCGATCCGCTGTCCAAACTGGTGAAAGTCACAGATCCTCCGCCTGCAAATCCTCTGCAAACCCAAAATGTAACAACTGCTAGGATGCTCACCCTACCTATTCCTTTAAATGCCGGAAGCGGCGGGAACCTCCCAGTTCCTCATCGAAGATGGCATCCCTTCAGCCCATCCTGTCTTCCGAAGAGTCCGACTCGGAAGACACTGCCCACTTCAAACCCACTACCGATACCGACCCCCTTTCCATTAAGGACTTCCTGCAAGTCCTTACACACTCCCTTTTCGGGATGTTCCCTGACCGACAGGACATGGTTTTTCGCTCCCTTGACTCCCTCTCCCAAAACTTTTTGCAACGGCGTATCAACGTCTGCGTATCAGGTACGCGGATGAAGGTAGCCGTAATCCTCCAACCCAATCCTTAACCCCTTCCCAATGGATATCATAGCAGGGACCGTTAATGCCAGGGGCGTGCGTCGGAAACGTCCCTTAATCAAAGACTTTTTACACTCCCACAATATTCACATATTCTCTATCGCCGAAACAAAGCTTACACCCAGATGCACCCTCAATTTTAACACCTTTCACACTTATTCAAACAATAGCCAACATGGAACCGCCCTATCAATTAAAAACTGCTTCCCCTCCGCTCCTTTTCAATTCCCGGCGCACCTACAGCATCTCGATTGCGTTTGCTGCAACGGTGCACCTTCCCACTCCTATAGTATTTATTTCCTATTACAATCCGCCAGGTCACAACACACTATCAGATGACCTTTTAATCTACGTTTCTAGCCTCCCTAATGCTGTTATCCTAGGTGACTTCATTGCCCGCCACGCCCAATTCGGAGACACCGCAACGAATGGCAACGGTAACAGGCTATCATCCGCTCTGTTGCAGTTGCCACTCCTGCGAATCTCCAACACTCAACCAACCTATTTCGAACATTTAGGTGCCTCTATAGTAGACCATATCATAGTTACCGAACCCATAGCCCACTATTTCGATCGTGAGTGCTTTCTAGGCACCACGATCACATCTGATCACATACCACTACTGGTCAAAACTTCATTTTGTCCAGCTCCCCCTACACCTCAATACACAGTAATTAAAGATTTTTCTAGAGCAGACTGGAATGTGTTTTCCGAACACATCTCCAACAACCTTCCTACACCCAATCTTCAAACTACCCAAGATCTCGAGAGAGCCATTAGTGACCTAACTTCCGTAATTAAGGAAGCGGTCGAAATCTCAGTGCCGTTAAAAAACATCGACATCTCCCGCAAACCGTTTCCACAACACATTGTGAACTGGATCATAGAGAAACGACGAATCTATCGTCAATCCTTGCGGTCCAAGGACCCGGATCTCAAGACCGCATATAATCGCCTTGACGCCTTAATCAGGCGAGCAACCAGTAAACACGCTGAAGACTCCCGGACCAAAGCCACTTCCCAACTAGGTTATAGAAATGGTAAACTCTTCTGGCAACAGTTCGATAGACTGACCAGAAGAAAAGTAAACCCAAAATCCCACGTAACCGATCTTCAGGGCAACATAATCTCCTCCGACCAAGAAAAGGCCGATTTCTTTGGTCACCACCTTCAATCCATTTTTCAATCCCCAGATGATCCCCAGTTCGATAACCGGTTCAAGGCACTCCTCCAGGGCCGCCTTGAAGAATTCCGCAACCTTAACCTTCCTGAAACCTAACTCGATAACGAGAGTCCTTTTTATGCCCCTATCACGCCCGACCAGGTCCAAACATATTTCAAAAAAGGGAAAAATTCAGCCCCAGGTCATAACGACCTAAATAGGAAAATCCTCCGGCACCTACCTAACCCAGCCCTCCGTATACTTTCCGACATTTATAACAAATGCTTTTAACCCTCTCTCACTTACCGACGGACTGGAAATCGGCCTCCACCGTCATGATACCAAAACCTCACGCTACCTAGCATCACCCTCCTCCTATAGATCCATTTCCCTCCTGTGTTACCTCGGAAAATGCTTCGAGCAGATTCTAGCCAGGCGACTCGGGGACCACCTAGAATTCAACGACCTTCCCAACAGCTAATTCGGCTTCCGTCCAACCGAACGTGTCACGATCCCTTGTTGAAGCTGCTTACAGAGACCACCAGGACATTCAATCACAAGCAATGCAATCTGGCTGTGTTTCTGGACATTAAGCAAGCATTCGACAGGGTCTGGCACGCCGGTCTTCTGCACAAGATCCGTACCCTCAATATACACGACCCCTTCTCCAAACTCCTACTCTCGTACCTGAACAATCGGTCAGTTCGAGTCAAAGTAGGGAAAATCTTCTCCGAACCTGTTCAACCTACAGCAGGCGTACCGCAAGGCTCTGCCTTAGCCCCGATCCTATACACTATCTTCGCATCCGACATTCCCGAAGTGATACAACCCGGAGTAGTCGTTGCGCAGTTTGCGGATGACACCGCCTTCTGGGCGGTTAATCGAAACAGCGAAATGGCCTCCCGCCTCATACCGAAAACCCTGCGGAACTTCTCCAACTGGGCTAACCAGTGGAGCCTCCGTCAATCCCACAAAACCCAAACTATCTTCTTCCGCCATCCTAATTACAATGAGGATAAGTTCCCAAAGCTAGCCTCCAGAAATGTTTCCCTCACCCTAAATCAAGAAAGACTCCCACTCCAAGATGAAATCACCTACCTAGGAATCCTCTTTACTAGCGACCTCACAACACAACACGCAAACATACCAACCATCACACACAGAATTTAACACTACAGAACTACCGTTTTCCCCAATTCCCACGAAGAAAATCCAAATTAAAATTCAAACACCCCCCCGCAATCCTTACACAACTCCTCGACGACCTCCCCGAGGAGATAGAAGATTCCCTGGACAACATCCCATATGCCCTCCGCAACCCCCCGTCTATTCGATGACGACGCAGCAAGAAACCGGACGACGAATCTAATAATCACACTAAGCACACTACACCCCACTTAACAATACACACATTTAAGCCAATTAACACAATATTAAATAATTAACCTTTTTTCTTTTTTACACCAAAAATAAGCACATCTCATGATTGTAAACTATATAATAACAACAAAACATCGCAACACCAACAAACATGGAGTGACCAGGGCTGAAGGAGAAGGACTCCTGAACAGTCCATGAATAAGATATATAAGCTATAAATAAGTAAATACTAACCATAATCATGAGCATACTAATAAAAAAAAGTCGCCAACAAAAATGTACATAACCTTCCGTTTTGAAATTAGACAATTTTCAAATAAACCCGCTCTTATTGCACCATCACCGTATCGAAAGGCGGGTTGAACCATGTTGTACATAAAATATTTTTCTTTCTTTAATTTTTATGTTTAAAGGGTTCACTAGCAATAATATACTCGCTCACAAAAATGTACATACCTCTCGTTTTCAAATTACACAATTTTCAGATAAACGTGCTCTTAATGCAGCATCACCATATTGAAAGGCACGCGTGTGAAGTTAGCACCCCGACACACAGTTCCAATAGTTTTGATCAGAGTTCTAGCTTCCTTTTAAAGAGTTTAGAAGTACTTTATAAAAAATAAAGAGTTCCGCTCATTAATGGTTCCAAATTTTAATTGAAAAATGGGGTGCTAACTTCACATCAAATATCGAGATCCAGTAGTTCTGACTAGCTAAATTACTATATTTTGCAACGTTCTAGAGTTCCTGATATGAAAAAAAAATTGCTTTGAAAATTAAAAAAAATAAAAAATTTTTGAAAATTCAATTTTGACATGCAATAGTTCCAAATCAACTTTTGATGTTCTTTTATTCATTCTTAAGAGTTTTCGCTAATTAAAAAAAAATATAATCAAAAATGAAAAAGTTGCAGCCGTTGTAAGAAAATGTTAACAAAACATATTTTAAAGAGTTCTAATAGTTCTCGCAGCAGATTTGGATAGTATTTGAAAAGTTATGAAAGCAATTCTAATGTTCGAAAGCGATCTGATTAATATTTATAGAATGCCTTTCCAAAGAGTTTCGATGTTAAAATTAATTATTTAATTTTTTTAAAAATGAATTTATCCGAAAAATGGGCTATTCTTTACTTATTGTTTAAGAAATCATCTTCATCGAAACTCTTTGGAAAATCGACCAGCGTCTCATCTATATTCTCGTAAGTATCGATGAACAATATTTTGAAGGGTTCCAATAGTTCCCAAAGTAGATTTGGATAGTACTCAGAAAGTTAAAAGAAATTCTAATGGCTGAAAGCAATTCGATCAATAATAATTAATGTGTCACACAAAAAAAAATTGGATCTAGCACCAAAGTCAAAGACAGAATCATTAAAAAACAATCTTTTTTTTCATAGAAGCTTTGAGCTGTTTCAGTGTAAATAATTTTTCAATTATTAAATATATATTTTATGAAAATATCTGGTGTGGAACTCCACCCGATCTTCCAACCTACAAAATGGAAATTAAAAGAAATGAAATAATGTTAATAACGTTTTCCTTAGGATAATTTTGCAATCTCTTTTATAATAAGTTCATTACGAAAATAGGTAACATTGTAAAAACAAAAACAATCTATGTCAAACAAACGTTTAAAACTTCATGTCAAACAGAGGTTAATAGACATCTAGATACTAATTTGAAAAATTAAAAGAAATGAAATAATTTTAATTATATTTTTACCTTCCATCCTACATTATATATATATATATATATATATATATATATATATATATATATATATATATATATATATATATATATATATATATATATGTAGGTATAGAAGATTATCAATCGACTTATTAGCTCATTTTACAACTTTTGACCAAGTGTTGCCAAGGGCCATGATGTCTGGATCTAACATTCAACGTTCAAACAGACACATAGGTGTGTCTGTTTGAATGATTAGTCCCAATCCACGATAACTCCAGAACGAAAATACCCACGTACTTAAAATTCTGTATTTACGCTTGTTTTTATTTGGCTTGGAGCTGATCCCATTTTGGGAGAAATCCAGTGACGGGGAATTTAATTTTCATAACTTTTCTTATGAAGTTTCTTAATATAACGCAAGGTAAGTCTAAAAATTAATTAAATATGAACGAAAATGGTTAAATTGTGTTAGTGATATAGAACATAAAGTTTTAAACGTCATTCTTACATACATTATTGCTTGGTTTTTACAATGTTGCCGGTTTTGGTTATGAACGTATAAAAAAGCGATTATACATTTATCCTAAAAAAATTATAATTAATAGTATATTATACTTAGAGGGAGAGAAATACATGATTTTTCCTGAGATGCAGTTTGCAGCACGAGGGTGAAGTCCGAGGGCTACAAAACATCGAGGGAAAAATACCATTATTTTTTGCAAAAGCGAAGACACAAAAACGCGGAAAATAAATAAATTCAGTAATAGTTTCGTCAAATCCGTATGTTTTTTGGAATTCGTACCTTGACAACCATACCTAGTGTCAGAAAATTGTTTTCAAAAAAACTGAATAATTTTAATTATTGTGGGCCTGTATCATTTACTGTAAACGCAAATAAATACGATAAGTTCTTTAGTTCTTGTTAAGGAGATAATGTAACATATTTGGATCCTAGGGAGAAAATGTTCCACTTCTGTCACGATTTTGACAACAGAGAAACTTCTACTTCCGGTTTCGCAAAAAATTATTTCATTTCTTTTAATTTTTTAAGTTAGCATCTAGATGTCCATTAACCTCTGTCTGACATGAAGTTTTAAACGTCGGTTTAACATAGATTTTGTTTTTGGTTTTACAATGTTGCCTATTTTCGTAAATAGAGGTTGCAAATTATCCTAATAAAAATGCTATTAAAATAATTATTATTTATTTTAATTTCCAATATTTTCATAAAATATATATTTAATAATTGAAAAATTATTTACACTGAAACAGCTCAAAACTTGTATAAAAAAAAAATTATTCCAATTTTTTTTTGTGTAATACATTGATTATTGATCGAATTGCTTTCAGTCATTAGAATTTCTTTTATAACTTTCTGAGTACTATTTAAATCTACCTTGGGAACTACTGGAACCGATTATTCATCAATACTTTAAAAATTTACGAGGCTATAGATAAGACGCTGGTCGATTTTCAAGAGTTCTGGTTATTCTAAAGCAATTATCGTATAGTTCTGAGCTTACACAATGCCCTTCCAAAGAGTTCCAGTGATAAAATTAATTAGATAATTTTTTAAACAATTAGTAAAAAATAGCTCATTTTTCGGATAAATTCATTTTTAAATAAATTATGCAATTAATTTTAACATCGAATCTCTTTGGAAAGGCATTGTGCATGTCGAGAACTACATAAGAACTGCTTTGGAACTATTGAAAGTCTTCAAAATATTTATCGTCGATAAATATTTTCGATGTGAAGTTAGCACTCCATTTTTCAGTTTAAAATTTGGAACCGTTAATGAGCGGAACTCTTTATTTTTATAAAGTACTTCTAAACTCTTTAAAAGGAAGCTAGAACTGTAATCAGAACTATTGGAACTCTTTGTCGGGGTGCTAACTTCACACGCGCGTTGTTGTACTTCAAATATTTTTATTTCTTTAATTTGTATTTTTAAAGAGTTTACTAGCAATAATATACACGCCAACAAAAAGGTACATACTCCCGTTTTGTAATTACGTAATTTTTAAGAAAAGGCGTTCTTGATGCACTATCACCGTATTGTACTTCAAATGTTTTTATTTTGAAATCTTAAAATTACGCAATTTTTAAGAAAATGCGCTTTTCACCATCACCGTATTGAAAGGGATGTTGAACCCTGTTGTATGCAACACATTTTTCTTTCTTCAATTAGTATGTTTAAAGGGTTAACTAGCAATAATATACTCGCCAACACAAAATGTACATAACCTCGCGTTTTGAAATTACACAATTTTTAAATAAACCCGCCCTTAATGCACCATCACTGTATTGAAAGGCGCGTTGAACCCTGTTATACTTCAAATAGTTTTATTTCTTTCATTCGTGTTTTTAAAGAATTCGCTAGCAATAATATACTCGCCAGGTACATACTCCCGTTTTGTAATTACGCAATCTTGATGCACTATCACCATATTGAAGGGGATCATGAAGCCTGTTGTACATAGGTAGGTACTCTTGATGCACTATCACCGTATCGAAAGGGATATTGAACCCTGCTGTACATAAAATATTTTTCTTTTTTTAATGTTTATGTTTAAAGGGTCCACTAGCAATAATATACTCGCCAACAGAAACGTGCGTACCTCCCGTTTTAAAATTACACAATTTTCAAATAAACCTGATCTAATCCACCATCTGCGTATTGAAAGACATTTTAAACCCTCTTGTATAACATTGTGTTGCCACTCACCCCCTAACATGTGTTTACATACATATTAGTTACAAACAATCCTGCATTCCTTAGGTAAAAATATATAAATAAAAAATATTTTGAAAACGTTAGTAAATTACGACGTATTATTAAGATATTAAAAAATCTTGTCTATCGTGGTAACAATGGCGATTTGACAAACTTTTATTACAATAATAAAATTTCCGCGGTCCGCTACCTATAACATATTTTTCTTTCTTTAATTATTAAGTTTAAAGGGTTCACTAGTAATAATATACTCGTCAACAAAAATGTACATAACCTCCGTTTTGAAATTACGCAATTTTCAAATAAACCCGCTCTTAATACACCGTCCCATCACCGTATTGAAAGGCGCGTTGAACTCTGTTGTACTTCAAATATTTCTTTAATTTTTATTTTTAAAGGGTTTACTAGCAATAATATACTCTCCAATAAAAATGTACATCTCTCCCGTTTTGAAATTACGCAATTTTTAAGAAAAAGCGCTTTTAATGCACCATCACCGTATTGAAAGGCATGTTGTATACAACACATTTTTCCTTCTTTAATTTACTTTTAAAGGGTTCACTGGCAATAATATACACGCCAACAAAATGTACATAACCTCTATAGCTATAAATAAGTAAATACTAACCATAATCATGAGCATACTAATAAAAAAAAAGTCGCCAACAAAAATGTACATAACCTTCCGTTTTGAAATTACACAATTTTCAAATAAGCGCCCTTTTAATGCACCATCACCATATTGAAGGGCGCATTGAACCCTGTTGTACTTTAAATATTTGTATTTCTTTCATTTGTGTTTTTAAAGAGTTCACTAACAATATTATACTCGCCAGGTACATACTCCCGTTTTGTAATTACGCAATTTAAAAAAAAGGCGCTCCTTATGCCCTATCACCGTATTGAAGGGGATGTTGAACCCTGTTGTACATAAAATATTTTTATTTCTTTAAATTTTATGTTAAAGGGTTCATTAACAATAATATACTCGTCAGCAAAAATGTACATAACCTCCCGTTTTGAAATTACAATTGTCAAATAAACCCCGCTCTTAATGCACCATCACCGTATTGAAAGGCGCGTCGAACCCTGTTGTACTTCAAATATGTTTATTTCTTTCATTCGTATTTTTAAAGAGTTCACTAGCAATAAAATACTCGCCAGGTACATACACATGTTTTGTAATTACGAAATTTTGAAGAAAAAGCACTCTTGATGCACTATCACCGTATCGAAAGGGATGTTGAACCCAGTACATAAAATGTTTTCATTTCTTTAATTTTTATGTTTAAAGGGTTCAGTAGCAATAATATACTCGCCAACAAAAACGTACATACCTCCGGTTTTGAAATTACACAATTTTCAAATAAACCCGCTCTTAATGCACCATCACCGTATTGAAAGGCGCGTTGAACCCTGTTGTGCTTCAAATATTTTTTTTATGTTTAAAGAGTTTAGTAGCAATAATATACTCGCCAACCGAAAGGTACATAATCCCGTTTTGTAATTACGCAATTTTTAAGGAAATGCGCTCTTGATGCACTATCACCGTATTGAAAGGTGTGTTGAACCTTGTTGTACTTCAAATATTATCACCGTATGAAAGGGATGCTGAACTCTGTTGTACGTAAAATATTTTTCTTTCTTTAATTTTTATGTTTAAGGGTTCGCTAGCAATAATATGCTCGCCAATAAAAATGTACATCCCACCCGTCTTGAGATTACGCAATTTTTAAGAAAAGGCGCTCTTAATGCACCTTCACCGTATTAAAAGGGATCTTAACATCTGTTACCTTGTTATATATTTAAGTTGGCCATTGAAAATAATTTTAAATTAGAACCCTGGTCAGAACTAATAGTGCAAATTTGACCAAAGCAAATTATTAAGATTTCTTAGTAAATTTGAAGTTGCCGATTTAATTGAAGCTGTTCATAATCATATCGCCAAAGTATCTTCATAATCAAGGTATAGGATGTGCAAATAAAAATCAGGTCGTTTGAAAGACAGGAACGAAATTTTAAACTCACCATATGGAAGGTTTTATGCTTACATTGTTTTTATGGTGTTTGTCAACACTTGGGATGAAATTTGTTAGTGATTTCCTTTGGTAAGCCGTATTGGCCTTTTTTTGGGACCATAGAACATTTTTCAAGAAAAAAACAATTTCAATTTTAGGTGTTGGCAAAACAAAATATTGCTTTTGTAGTATTTTGACATCAATATTATACAAATAAATTTTCTTTCAAAAAAATGCCCTGCATATTTAAGAAACTCTAGGAATGCATTTAAAACTGTTGGCCCAACCTAAAATGGAAATAATAATAATAATAATAATGTCTTTATTATTTTGTTTGCATAAATAGACGAATGGAAACACATCAGAAGAGAAGGAAAAAAAAGAAAAAAATATATAATTTCAAACAAATATCCCAAGGCGCAGTTCAAATGAACTTTGCTCTTCCATTGGACCTTGAATTAACTAAAATTAAATTAACAGGTTCAAAACAATATAGCATTATACTTTTAAGTAATAAGTAGAAAAGAGAAAAAACAAGTAAATTACAATAAATTAAGTGTACATGAGTGATTCAATACAATAATTAGATTGCTCAAGTTAGTATCCTCCTGTGTAGTTTATGAAAAAGACAAGATGTTTGTAAAAGTCTACGATTTAGCATTTTTAACCAGCTTGCCAACTGATGAGAAATATGATCATAATTCCGTATTCCAAAGATAAGTCTGAGACACGAATTTTTTACACGCTGGATTTTGTTAGAAGTATCCTTGGTAATACAAGAATGATATATTTCTGAACAATACGTAAATTGAGATAGCACAAGTGCTTCACATAGAGTTTGTTTAATTTTCTGTGAGAGTTAGTATCTATGAGGATATAAGGTAAATGCACCAATGGTCGACACTTTAAGGATCTTAAACGTCTAATTTTGCTTTGTCTCAGGACAGATTAAACAAATAATTAAATTGAATTACCTTATTATACCGGTCTCTTATTGCACATTGTGATTATCACTGTTTCAAAATTTGTAGGTTAAGAAAAAACTGTTTTTTTTTTTTTTGAAAGTATGTTTTGCACCAAAAGACGATACTCAAATTACAAATTGATCTAATAGTCACCTATTGCACCAATTGTCGACATTTAAATATTTGTAAAATTAATTTAAAGAAAATTACAAGGACAAACCAATTTTATTCAAAGTATGTTTACTTTCTTTTACTTGTAGGAATTTATAAATTATACTTACTCTCTCTCTGTAAGTGCAACGTTAGGGTTTGAAGTTTTCCTATAATTTGTTTAAATGAAATAAGAGATATGTCATTCTCTTTTGGTATGAATGTCTTTTTTGCTGCATCAGTACTCCTTCGCCCCATTATTTCAAATTCATTAGATGACAGAATTCTTTGAATAATACACAAATATACAAAATTTGATACCATTCGTTTTCCTCTTTTAAACTCCACTAATACAAAATCACCCTCCCTGACATCAGACTCTCTAACGGACATCCGATCGTCTGAAGTGGAATCAGAAGATTCAGGTTCCTCAATTTTTTGTTTTTTACTTTTCTGCTTGTTTTTCTTCTTAGTTTCTCTTAACTTTTTCCTTGAATTTTTCGGCTTCAATTTTTTTCATTTCTTTCTTTTTATAGTACTTTTAACATCTGTGGGGATGTCATAACCGCTGGCAATTTCTCTTTTCTTCTTTTTGATTGTAGACACTTTCTTGGGCCACAGCAGGACGCGTTTAAATGGAGATGGTATTAGATCTTGCTCTGAAGTTGAAGGCGTTTGATTATCTCCTAAAGGTACTGATACATTCTTCTTTAAGGGTGTCGTTTCCTCCGAATCTGTGCCATTTTGTCTGTTTTCTATCAGTTTTTTTTCTTGTGGATCTGGAAGTTGTGAAGGTGTCGATTCCATTTTCTCTAAAACCGTCTCTTCTTCTAGACGCATGACATCATTCTCGTTTGCATTTATCGTCACTGCTGCTTCTTCTAATTCTATTATTGGCTTTATTGGATGTTCTTCTTCCTGCCTGATGTTTATTTCGTCCAGTATTGTATCTTCGTTTAATTGCTTCCAAAGGTTGTATAAAGAATGATCCTCCACAGGTGCGTTCCAGTTTCCTTCATTCTGATAAAATGTATTTAATTTCTCTTTGCCAATCTTTTTTACGAGTGTGGATAGGAATATCTTGTCTTCTTGGTTGTGCTTATTGCGGGCGGATGCTATGGGTGTGTGCTCTTCTTTTACTTTTATCTGACTCGGATTCCATGGTGATAAACCGCACTTCTTGAATCCGTTTTGAACTGTAGTTGGTGTTAGCTTTTTTAGCGTAGATTTCAACAATGGTGCAAAATCATGCTTTTTCAACTGGGCTCCGTTATTTGCATTCCTATTCCTGAACATTCTGGCGCCACATGGACTTCAACGAATGGAAAACGGCTACATCCATTGGTTGGAGTATATTAGCATTAGGGTAGAACAGTTCTATATCATGTTATTTGCAAAATTTACTAAGTGGCATGGATATGTGAGATGTGTGACCATCCATAAAGAAAATAATGGGAAATGAAATTTCTTGGCTGTTTACCCACGGATAAAAGATGTTATTCATGTATTCATAAAGGAGCTCATGGGTCATCCATCCGTTTTCACTTTTCCCAATGGCCCAATTTGAAGGAAAACTTTCAGCTATTATCTGTGGTATCCTGTTATATCGGTATACTACCATAGGCGGCAGTATTTCGCCATCAGCGTTTGCTGTTAATAAGAATTAAATTTCTCATCATTCTCCGCCGCAGTATACACTGTTTTACGCCCTTTCTCTGCTAAAACTTTTCCTGGTTTCGGATTTAAAAAAAAATGCCGTTTCATCAGTGTTAAAAATTCGCCGGTGATCTTCTAAGATTTCTAATTTCAGGTTATTTTCGACCTCTTTGAACCAATTGTTAATATTGTCTTGGTTAACAGTTCGCCGCATCGCAGTTAGGTTTTGACTCACGCGGAAACTTATTCCAGGGTGCCTTTCCAAAAAAAGAGATAACCGCTTACGCCCTGGTGTTTCATTTTCTCCAAATTTCAGTTTTAGTTCTTTGGCTAACTTGCCTACACTGTTCAAAAATGTTTCCTTGCTGAGGGGAAAACCAGTTTTTGCCATATGCCTTACTCATCCAATAAGATAGTCTTCCTGTTCGAGCGAAAAAACACTTGCAGCTCCCATTTTCACTTTAATTGGCACATTGCCTTTATGTTTATCCATTAAAGTTACCCCTGGAAGCCGTGTTGCCGAGGGACTGTTTTGTATGCCATTCCTCTATTTATATCTTCAATTGCTGCCAACATAGCTGCATCAGAATAGTTGCGCAGTCTTTTTAGTGTCATTTCTGCAAAAAGACTACTTAATGTTCCAATTGTCGACACTCCAATGTTCCAATATTCGACACCAGTGTCGAACATTGGAACGCTACAAGATAAATTAAAGTTTTTGGTAGCAATAGAATTCATACAATTAGCTCTTACTTCACACATGTAAAATAAAAATTTTGACATGTTTCCTAAAGTCGACACCTCTGTCGAGATAAGGAATATCATGATTTGCAATACCCAAAAGTCGACATCCACAGTATGCCCCTATTTTAAT
The DNA here is from genome assembly GCA_036346205.1 of Vesta saturnalis. Classification (NCBI taxonomy): domain Eukaryota; kingdom Metazoa; phylum Arthropoda; class Insecta; order Coleoptera; family Lampyridae; genus Vesta; species Vesta saturnalis. The sequence goes on from JARFJB010001696.1 coordinate 220,724, forward strand.
TAAATAAGCGAGAAAACATGTATTGAAGTAATAATCTACCTATCGTAAATCAAACTCTTTATTTACTGAACTTATACAAATAATAATAACCTTTAAAAAAAAAAAACGTTTCTTACTACTCACTTCTTATTTATTTGCTTAAGGATCATTACAAAACCACGTGTTCAGATGCACGGCTATTAAAATTATGCTCATAAACGGATCGTCGTGTTTTCTGACGGTACACGAAGCGTCTCCGATATTTCGCGAATATACCGGAATGTTATTGCAAGAGCGGGAACGTTTAAATATTCACCCTTTCCTTGTTTTTACAGTTTAAATTCGGACGTGTCGACAATTGGAACAGTGTCGACCATTCGTGCGTTTACCTTATGAGTTTTAAGTTTGGGTATGCCTTTCTAATGAAACTATTGATTTGCTTTTCATATCTAAACATATTATCCATAATTAATCTTAAATTTTTTATCAAGCGTAAACCCCTCTATTAGTACGTTTATGATCCGATTTTTGACCACCTGAGGTTATGAATTGAAAGCGATTAGAAAGATAACTGGATATTAAGGTGATAGAATCGTGATTAAAACCAATTTATTTCAAAACTGTTAGCAGAAGTTCGTGGTTGATACTGTCAATGGCTTTGAAGAGATCTAAAGCGGTTACGATAGTTACTAGGTTGTTGTCTATAGTTTTTAACAAATCATCGTTGATATTCAGTGGGCACGTAGTACAGCTGAAGCCTTGACGAAATCCAGACTGTACCGCTGGAATTTCGTCATGTTTTTCATCAAAGAATGGTAGGTTGCTAATGGGCCTCAAATCACTAACTTTAACTGGATTATATATTGGTGTTACCTATGCAACTTTCCACACGTCTGGAAATATACTTCTTTCAATACAACAGGTAATTAAGTGAGTCAAGTACGGCATGATGGTTGGGATACACAAATTGAACATAGATTTCAGAACCTTTACAATACTAAACAGTTCAGTGGTATTAACAAACGAAAATGAAAAATTACTTGATATAAGGGGTATTGTATTAGTATTATAGTAATCATTTTGCTGGAATGAATTGATGTTGATGATGGTACGCTGTTAATAAAGCAATTATTGATTTTGTTCGCATTTTGTAAAGAGTGAGGTAATGAATTAGTATAAGTTACCTTATCCAGTTGTTTTAGGCGCTTCCTTGGGTGTAAGTTTATTGAAGCAATAATTAAAATACACCTTCTTTTCTCTACCAGGGGCTTGAGATGTAAGATTCCGCATAACCTTGCCCTGATTCCAGTACTGAACTGCTTTGGTTTTGGAGAATTTTGATTTAGCCTTATCCCGTAGTTTCACCATCTCTTTGATTGTGTAAGTTAGCTGTGATGTCGGTTTTTTGGTAATACGAACGACCGTAACAGAATATTATTAAATAAATCTACTTTATGGTTAACATCATTGATGTTAAAGATGTGGTGGAAAGAAGCTTGCTGAACCTTAACTTGAAACCAGTCGTGATTAAAGTTTTTGAAACATCGATAAGTTTTTAAGACGGGACTACGAGTTTTCTTCATGGCATTAATAACACAGGTTATTAACTCATGATCAAGTGGAGAAAGCATATCAATATTGCCGTCACTTAGGCAAATCAGCTTATCACATGAAGAAAGGCTCTGAACTCATGTTTGTTCCAAAGCGTCAATAAAATCTTTATAATCAATATTCTGAGCTTGATAGTAACCCCCACAGCATAACTAAATTTATTAATTTATTAAGTGTAATTTTTACCCAAAGTTGTTCGATTGGCTTTGGTACGTTAATTATTTGGTATGTGAGAATGTTTTTGATGTACATACACACTCCTATACCATTTTTATCTTTTCGTAACGGATTATATTCATTGAGAGTAAGTTTGTCATTACTAATCGTTGAGCTAAGCCAGCTTTCGCTAATTAAGAGCGTGTGCGAGCGTGTGCGAGCGTGTGCGAGCGTGTGCTGTTGTGCTGTGTTCGTGCACGCGTGCGTGTGTGTGTTTGCGTGTTTGCTGTGTGTGTGTGTTGTGGGTGTTGTGGGTAGTGTGAGTGTGTGGGTGTGTGTGTGTGTGTGTGTGTGTGTGTGTGTGTGTGTGTGCGTGTGTGCGCGTGCGTGCGCGTGCGTGCGTGCGTGCGTGCGTGCGTGCGTGCGTGTGTGTGTGTGTGTTGGATTATGTTTTTACTACACATACAATAAAAAATAATTTTTGGTTTTGAGCTTTTCTTCCACTTCTTATTTGATTGATACTGTTTATTAACATACATGTATAAGAAAATTAAGTTGTTAAGGAAAAAGTCCGATTTAAATAATAAAATCTGACCTTTTTGATTTTTTCAAATAACACGCGATTTTTATCAACCCTGCCTTTCAATATGCTGATGGTGCACTAAGAGTGCGTTTTCTTAAAAGTTACTTAATTTTACAATACGATTGCTGGTGAACCCTTTTAACATACAAAATTAAAGAAATAAAAATATAGGATGTACAACAGCGTTCAACAACTCATTCACTATAGCGCGGTGCATGAAGTGCTCGGATTCTGAAAAATTACGTAATTTCAAAACGGGGTTTTAAATGTTGTTTAACCTTCAATTTCAGGCGAAGTACAAATTATTGTTTATTATTTATTTGTTATATAGAAATTGATGTTTTGTTTCTTGAAAAGGTTTTGTACACTGACCGCCACAAACCCTTTGCCTTTATCCGTCTGCAGATTTGCCGGTGTATTATCGGTATTATCTAAAAAATATCGGTAAATGCTTCAATTACAGATGAGGCTGTCTTCGTTTTAAGAGCTCTCGCCCACGCCTTCTTGCTAAACACATCAATAACCGTTAGTATGTAGTTGTAGCCACTATTGTGTTTACTTAAAGTTCGCATATCGCAAACATCCGCTTGCCACAGTTCGTAAATGTTGCTCACAATATATCTATTGCGAGGAAACTTTTTTCTGACTAATTTATGAACCGTATAAGCTTCCTGGGCCTGCAGCCAATTTTTCACCTCACTATATCTACGCTTGACAGCATTAGTTAAAGGTGTTATACCCGAAAACCCTGCCGGATGCGCGGGATTATAGTATACAGTATCCATGTTATGTCCGCCATGTATCCCAATCCAGTGAAAATCTTCTTCGAGAGGATCTTCTCGGGGTTTCCCGAGATTCACTATCGGGATCGTAATTCTCACTTGTAGCCGTAAGGGTCCGTTCAACGTTAGGTGATACAGCAGCAGCATCATGTTTTCGAGTATTTCGATAATCTCTCGTAGTGTATATAATATATATATATATATATATATATATATATATATATATATATATATATATATATATATATATATATTTTCGTTAATGACGTCGCAAACTGTCGCCAACCGTGTGGGTTTGTAGTTTTCGTTGTCTTAACGTTTCGTGAACTAGATCGATAATGTTGGAATGATCTCACCTTTTATTGTGACAGTACCCCTTTTATCCCAAAATACGTCACCGTCCGTATTCGGTATACGCCAGAAAGCCTTCCTATATGAAGACGGCAGTGTTGATACTATTTCATCTGCCAGACCATTGCGTTTAGGTAAATCTCTAATATTCATCATCAATGATTGTTATTCTAGCAGGTTGACGTAACTGATTGGAATAGTGTAGATATCTTTGAAGAATTTGATTATACTATTGCCATTGGTCAATGTCGGTCATTTTGGTTTTTAAAACTGTAACGTCCCCCATGTACCCTATCTTGAAAAGAATAATTTGAACTTATTTTCAATAATGTAAATTCAAGAACCAAACATTCGCTAAGTGATTTATCTTGACTTGACTGACAATAATGTCACTATTACTCAAATTAATTTCCTGCCTTACTTTGACTTTCTGGGCATTAATTAAAACATTAGCATTTATTTACGTCTGATATTTAATTACTCGCAAACCTCAAACCTGGTCAAACGAAGTGGCCGTCCAGTGTTAGGTACGTTAAGCTATCTAAATGAGATAGTCTGGATGAGGTACGTGTTGTTTCATGCGGGCAGGTAAAAAAAAGGAAGCTACTCAAATTAAAATCAACGAACTTGGCGCACCGGTGGTTCAGCCCGTTAATCTACTATTGTGGGAAAGAACCGCCAATAAAACCCACTTTATTTATAAATAAGCAATTGCACAAGTACATTAATAAATCAAATAATAAAAAAAAAGCACTGAAAAGGTTAAATATATAACAAAACACCATTAAATCAGGTTAAAGTGCGTACAAAATTATAACATTTAGAGAAAATGAATAAAAAGCAGTTTAGTTACACAGAAACACAATGAAAAAAAAAACACATAGTCACACTCACAACTGGGTCATAAATAATCAAAACAAAAATCATAATAAAAATCGTAACACCAAACATGTGGCCCTTTTTAAAAACCAATCATGCCGGTCTTTAAGTAAATAAGCACATAAAATAATAAAGCAAATCACGGTACATATAAAATACGACTACAGTAAAATTGCACAGGTAATAAGGTAAATGCGAGGATCAAAAGAAAACGGACAAGGACTTTAAAAATTACCCAATTGTTTAGTGACAACTAAAGCACAAAATACATAAGTCACATTGTAATAAAGCACATACAAAAGAGAAATTAGGTCGCAGGCAAATAATTCAACTTCCCACAAACTGAAATAAAAACTCATTAAAACAAAGCCTCACAAGGGTACGTTATAAATAGATCACTAACATTGTGACCGATATATAAGTTTGAGTGCGTTAGCAACATACCGTGTCTCTCTCTCTCTCCGGTTACACATTCATCTATACAACATATAAAAACAATAAATATAAAATTCGAGGTGTTTAATGGTCTGGCTTGGGAGTGTGTACCAACAGGCAATTGCCTTTTACAATTAATAACCTGCGGCATCCTATACCCATTCACCAGCCACCTTTACACCATTATAAATATAAACAACAATCAACAATGCTAATTCGCACAAATACCAAAGGGATAGTGCCCTGTACTGCCCTGTTATTTTAGCAGATTTCAGCTTAATGAGTCCGCGTACGAATAAGATACCTTTGCAAGACAGTGTTTGGTATTTAATATGTTATCTAGACTGGTAAAACTATTTGCTGCGAGCTTTCAGTTATATAAAAATACATACTTACACTAGAATAAATATTCCCTTAATTGAAATCGTTAATCGACGCGGTTTAACCCCGAAAGAAAAGACAACTTAGTGTTGGCGAATTCAAAAGAAAAATGTACACACACGAATTATTTTAAAGACAAACTGTTTACAATGAAGGGATTTAATTAACCCAACAATCGATCTGGCTCGATCGACAAGCTCACTGTAACTGTCCTCCCTCCCGATCCAAACATAACTATATCTACTCCCGAAAAATCATCCCCGTCTTTCTAAAGTAATAAAAAAACAAGAAATACTAACTTATGTTGGAATAGTTTCATTGTAATGATTGCACGACATCTTAATTTTAAAAATATGCATTCGTCTGTAACAACCTTATATTTATGGGTCTCGAGTTTCCCAGTAACAAAGATATCTTTTCATCGTGGCCCGTCTCGCCACAATTAATCATTAGACCAATGACGTTTTTACATCAAGAGCGCGCATAAGAAAAATTCCAATGATTTGTTACTCTCCTTCAGTAAAGCACTTTTAAGCGTGCACCTGCCACTCACCCCCTAACATGTGTTTACATACATATTAGTTACAAACAATCCTACATTATTTAGATAAAAATATATAAATAAAAATATTTTGAAAACATTAGCAAATTACGACGTATTATCAAGATATTAAAAATCCACTAATTATCTTTTCTATCATGGTAACAATGGCGATTTGACAAACGTTTATTACAATAATAAAATAATAAAATTTTCGCGGTCCGCTACTTACAAAACTTTATCCATATTGTTCCACAGCTGCGTTAAAATGTTGTTTTGTGTGACAGCTGGCGCCTGCAAGCGCTGTATAAAATCCAGCGGTAGAATAATCATCTTCTTCAGATTGTGGTTCATAGTTATTGAAACAAATTACCCAGAATTCCACCAAGTAATTAATGGTCCTAACGGGAGTAGTAGAAATGCACCGCCTTTCTGTACGGAAAACTCTTCCTTTTTATAGATTCGCCTCTATGTGCCAGCGGTCTTAAAGTGTGATTACGTTGAGAGAGTCGCTGCTTCTGATCAGCTGATCATGGCTAATGCGCTCAAGATATCATCATCATATACGATGTAATCTTTATGACTGTGAGGCTTAAACCTTTTTCGTTATATATATATATATATATATATATATATATATATATATATATATATATATATATATATATATATATATATATATATATATATATATATATGGCTGATACCTTGAGGTCCGAATATGTTTATTCAATAGCGTAGCACATCCGGTGTATTCTGTTTTAAATCGAACAATAAATATCCGTGCAGGTTTGAAGTGGCATCCCGGTACGCAGCCTCTAAAAATTTCGGATTGTCATGTGAAATCTGCCTTGCTAAATGCTGTATCAGGGCTCTGTCACGTGGGTTCTTAAACAAGATTATGTAATGAGCGTTGAGAGATATCTCGCTGTCCACGTCCTTAATGAAATATGTTTTGCGTTAAGAAAAACACACTTAGGTGTCTATGATGACAACCCTTTGTAAAAATATCAACCATCGAATCATTAGTTTCGGGCATTAGATCGTCAGTTATTATTAAGACCGGTTTTTCACGGTCAAACTGCTGCATATTAGGTAAACGCTTCGGCAATTCCACTGAGAGATCTTTGAATAGCGATTGCCACTCGCTGTAGAACCAGATAATTTTTTCAAAAGCTGTATCGCAGACAGTTTCGATATTTTTTAGAAAATCAACGATAAAATACTATTTCCCACAACCCGATGGCTGGGCTGAAAAGGGATTCTTCAACTGACCCTCCATCTCGAAACGCTAAACGATACTAAAGGGTACTCCGTCATACTCACGACTTAAATATCACTACTTAAATACCAGATGAAAAAATCTGTGATCAGAGCTTTATTCTACTTTTTTCATGCTTATCTTTTAATAATCCTATTGTTTTATTTTAAATACTTACTAAAAGCCAACACGTGTTTATTAACAATAATAGCTATGAATTTGATGTACCTATATCTAATTTAGAACTCCTAATTACTTAATTACTCATTTATTTTAAAGTAATTTTTGCATGTATGATGCTGAAGGTTGACTTCAAGGTGAAATCGCTATACATAACACATGTTTAAAAAAAATTCCAAGACCGCCACCTCCATAAGATATCAATAATACAGTTTAACCATTTTCATTCACATTTAATTAATTTTTAGACTTACCTTGTGTTATATTAACAGACATAAATATATGTTAACTTAAAAATTCTAAGGACGACCGCTTCTATAAATATCAATAATACAGGGTCCATTTCATCCATTACAATGCATGAATCCTCTGTTTTATGTTGAAGGTGACTTTTTTACAATCTCGAGGTTGTTACTCAGATATGGAAAAAATTTGAGCCAACACTTAAATTCAACCTTATGAATTTTTTTGTTGCGTCGTATCAAACATTGCATAGAACATAATCGATATGTTTAAGGTCTATGCCTGGGTTTTTTTAAATGTGCATCTATTTCAGAAATATTTGATAAAAATCAAAACTGACCGTAATAAATATTAATAACAATAAAGCAGATTAAATAAAATACTTTTGATTATGAAAAAACATTTGACATCATCATCATCTTTACATGTGTCTTATCTTATCTATTGATTCTTTTTTCCCTTTATTAGGCTCGAAAACAAGTCCCGTCTTACAAGTTAGCATTAGGGCCCCATTTTCAGCCATGGGGACCACGGCAAGGGTGCGCAGACCCTAACACAAGTTCTTATAGCTGTCTTACTTCAGTTAGCATTAGGGCCCTCTTATTAGAAAAAAAAATTCACCAAGCCAACTCCAAGGCCAGACTTGAGGTTGGCCACAAGGTTCAAAAATATGTCCCCCACGTGGGCGAGCTTGGTAATTCCCAAGGTCAAATGTGAAAGTTGAGGTGCCTGCTTTCTACTGGGGATTTTCAAAATATTGTCTCTTTTAACAAAGACCATACGGATGGATTTTTAACTCGCAATAGTCCATTTTTTAAACACTACGAAGCTACTTTTCAGCACCACAATCGTCAAAATATGCGTTTAGTTAGTACACCAGAAAATGAATCATTGAATCTCCAGTTTCTAAACTTACTTTTAGAAAAATATCTATCTATGGAATTACTTATTACTGGAAGATTGCAGACCCTTAAGCAATTATATTGTTGAAAACTATTTTTCGCAAATAAAAATCATATGTGCTAAATGGCGAAAAAAATTTAAAACGCTCTCGTTTTGTGAGAATCCATAGGCAGGAAGTCCTCACATTAAAGTTAGAATTAGCTTCACATATTGGAAAATTTCGTTTAACAAAATTAACAACAACAGACAATTCGCAAAGTGAATACTACTCCCAATAAACAAGGAATCGTAAACCAAAAACAAAACAACAGATTTTGAGAGGATGTTCCTAAAAAATTTCACAAACACAACACTGAAAACATTACCCTTTGAATCTGGTACTTTTCATGAATAGTGTCAATTTTTTTTTAATTCTTTAGCTATTTCCGATAATGAAGTAAAAAGAATTCAGGCAGCAACGGTTTTACAATATCAAAGCAAATTGTGGAAAGAAAAAAGAAAAGCAATGGTAACATCTTCGTATTTTTGGTAGACTATGAGAATATGGTTTAAAATACGAAAATGTTGCCATTAAACAATATATTGAAAAAATGATTACTAAAACTGGGTTAATTATTTATCAAAAATAGCCCTTTTGCAACTAAGGACTTTCATCCCGACAGTATTTATTATAAGATTTTAGCTACAGAAAACAAAATGTTTTAAAACACATTTTTAAATACAGGGAATTCTTGAAATAACCAATCGATTATGGTGTGACCTTATTATCTTTACGTGAAATACTATATAGAGATTCGAGTTACTCGATGTGACGCGTTTTGGGAACATATGTTGCCCACGTTGAAAGAGTTTTATATTTCTATTTAATTCCACAACTAGTTAACTCCAAATGTCACATTTGCCAATTATGAAAGCAGAAAATAGACTACAGTTAATTTGAAATTTGTTAAAATTTTACAGTATTACTGTCAAGAATTACTACAAAATGTTAACAAACAAACGAAAGTATGTAGTTAGTAAAAATTCATACGTTTCTGTTAAAGAACTTTTAATAGATGATTTTAACACCTATCTGGCAACCAATGTTTAAGTAGTTTTGTCATCGATCACTGTTTAGACATTTTGAATAGAATAAATAACGTATAACTCAAAATACCAAATATTTTCTGTAGAAGTTTCATCGCATATAATTAATAATATTCATTGTGATTTTGTAAAAAACATAATTATAGAGAAAAATGAGATTGTCCTTCCTGTAGTTACAAAATCATCACTTTGTAGTACCTATTACTTTTAAATATATTAGAAAAAACAATGACGTTTATAGATCCTCTAGAGTCTAGGTGGTGAGGAATTAAAAGGCAATGATTATTTCACAAAATTAGAAGTATTCTTATCACAAAAAAATTAACAGCTGGGATTGGAAAAGAAATACATATAATGCAACACATTAAACAAAGTGATGATTTTAATTGTGGCGTGTATATCATTTACTTTTTTTCTAGGCTAGGTACATATAAAGATATATTATCTGCATTTGAAGTTTCGGCTTACAGAGACAAGGTATAAAAAACACTTATTTTAGAAAATAGCGATCCGTTCATGATACGTGCTTTTATTGCGGATAATCCGCGAATGATGAAAACTTTAAATTCGGAATATGCATAAAGAATGTTTACTAACAGCTACTGAAAAAGTTGGAGGTGTTTCTTTAGATACTGAAATAATTCATCAGATGTGTGACCTTTAAACTACATAATAAGTAAACTGCGATCGATGATAAAATGTGTGCCTCGGAGTAAGAAAAGTAATTCCATTATTATAGTGTTGTTCATTCGTTTCCAAAAATGTACATTTAGACTTGGCAGAATAACTGTATTACTAGATGAATATATAGGCCAAATACTAATATTGTTAATATTAATTTTGAATTTTATTATGCATGTCTCTGTAAACTAAGATTATATTTTTACCGATTACGGTTCATTTAATTAGTGGTAAATTACTTAAAAAAAATTATGTATTGTTGGTGTATGTAAATACCTTCATTCTAGAGTTATAGACCTATAAATTAAATAAGAACACTAGATGATACGGAAATGAAGTAAATACACATGCTAGTTGAAACAATCTGTTTTCCTGCTTCGATTATTTTTTTATTTCGCAGATTTTTTTAATAACATTTGATCGCAGCTTTTTATTTACTTTCCTCCATAATAATTTATTTTCTCCGTTTGGGGTAGATGTCACCCCCTTAGACCCTCGTCCGTTTCTTTTTTGTTTTTGAATAATAATTATGCTAGAGTTAAATCAACATAGGAAGACACCAAGCTGCGCAAAAAAACTGACGTCAGAGTGTAAAGCTCAACAAAAAAATATACGTTTGAAAAAATAAAAGTTTAGGTTATGTTACTTCGCGTTTGTTGTCCAAGAATACAATTTTAGATGTAAAATTTTTGAAATAATCATAAAGTAAAATCATATTTTATTGTCATAGTTACAAAATCTAGTTTTTTTAAAATACATTTGCCAATAACAATTAATCTCCTGATTTTTGGCCAGATTTAAATATTAGCAGAACATTATTTATAAAGCCCATTTCACCACCTAAAATAATGATAAATAGGAACATATTTACATTATAAAATTAAATAAACATACCAGCATGTACGATTATAAGGCGATTTCATTTTCAAATAGGAGATTTAAGACCTGCGTTTGTCCCATCTGTCCACGAATATGGTGTCGTATGAGACGAATGTGTATGTATGTTTCATCTAAAATTTACATAAGATTATGCAGTAGAATGTATAGTTTATAATCTTCAAAACTAACCTGTGTATATAATTGGTCGTCCTGCTTTCCGATAATTAGTGATCGAACGTATATATGCACAATGCAAAGAACGTATTTCATGTCGTTCTATTATAATCAGATCAGATGTTTTTTTCTACCTACATAAAACCCAAGATAAGATATGATTCAAAATTAATCAATAAACTTAGCTGAAGCCCATTTTTAAAAGTAAACTTCTAAATTAAGTTTTCTTTCCCGAATATCCAATTGTTTCGTCATCTTTAATGTGGTTATAAATTCCTTCGAATATTACAAAATAAAACGTTGTTATCCAACTGCTTTTTACCTGAATTGATACTTTTAAACTATTTGTAATTGTTCCACACAATCTTGCGAGCATCTTCAGATAACACATGGCGTTTTCTTGCTTGAGGTGCTTGAGCGTTATGAGATGTACTTGCATCGCACATTATATAAAGAACTAGATTTGATTACATTAATATAACATGAAATTTATAATTAAAGTAACTTACTTATAAATTCAATACAGGCAGCGGATAGTTTAAAAAAAAACTGTTTTGTAGAATAAGTAATAAACAAATTTGATACGCCGGAAAAACAAAGAGGTTATAAACAAAAGTTGGCAAACGATCAGCTGGAAAGTAACGTTTTTAGAGCGCACAGTACTAATATCTGTGTCATTATCCAATCATTATACCCGTTTGGGGTAGATGTCACTCCCTTAGACCCTCGTGCGAGTATTATTTGTTTTTGAATAATAATTCGGTTACCTTCATGTTATTTTTAAACCACGTTTGATCGCTGCTTTTTATTAACTTGGCCCCGTAATAAAGTATTTTCTTCGTTTGGGGTAGGTATCTCTCCCTTAGACCATCGTGCAAGTCTTTTTTATTTTTGAATAATAATTCTACTACCTTCAGTTTATTTTTAAACAGAATTTGATCGCGGCTTTTTATTTAATTTCAGGTTATTTTTAAACCGCATTTGATCGCGGCTGTTTGTTTAATTTCCTCCGTAATAAATTATGTTCTCCGGTTGGGGTAGATGTCCCCCCTTAGACTCTCGTGTGAGTCTTTTTTGTTTTTGAATAATAATTCTGCTACATTCATGTTATTTTTAAACCACATTTGATCGCTCCTTTTTATTTACTTGGCCCCGTAATAAATTATTTTCTTTGTTTGGGGTGGATATCTCCCCCTTAGACCCTCGTGCGAGTCTTTTTTGTTTTTGAATAATAATTCTGCTACTTTCAGGTTATTTTTAAACCATGTTTGATCGCTCCATTTTATTTACTTGGCCCCGTAATAAATTATTTTCTTCGTTTGGGGTGGACATTTCTCCCTTGGACCTTCGTGCGAGTCTTTTTTGTTTTTGAATAATAACTTTGCTACCTTCAGGTTATTTTTAAACTGCGTTTGTTCGCGGCTTTTTATTTGCTTTGCCCCGTAATAAATTATTTTCTCCGTTTGGGGTAGATGCCACCCCCTTAGACCCTCGTGCATGTCATTTTGTTTTTGAATACTTTAGCTTATTTTTAAAACACGTTTGATCGTGGCTTTTTATTTACTTTGCCCGTAATAAATTATTTTCTCCGTTTGGGGTAGATGTCACCCCCTTAGACCCTCGTGCATGTCATTTTGTTTTTGAATACTTTAGGTTGTTTTTAAAACACGTTTGATCGCGGCTTTTTATTTACTTTGCCCCGTAATAAATGATTTTCTCCGTTTGGGGTAGATGTCACCCCCTTAGACCCTCGTGCATGTCATTTTGTTTTTGAATACTTTAACTTATTTTTAAAACACGTTTGATCGCGGCTTTTTATTTACTTTGCCCGTAATAAATTATTTTCTCCGTTTGGGGTAGATGTCACCCCCTTAGACCCTCGTGCATCTCATTTTGTTTTTGAATACTTTAGGTTGTTTTTAAAACACGTTTGATCGCGGCTTTTTATTTACTTTGCCCCGTAATAAATTATTTTCTCCGTTTGGGGTAGATGTTACCCCCTTAGACCCTTATGCGAGTCTGTTTTGGTTTTGAATAGTAATTCTGCTACCTTCATGTTATTTTTAAACCACGTTTGATTGCTGATTTTTATTTACTTGGCCCAGTAATAAATTATTTTCTTCGCTTGGGGTAGAAGTCACCCCCTTACACCCTCGTGCGAGTCTTTTGTTTTTGAATAATAATCCTACTACCTTCAGGTTATTTTTAAACCGCATTTGATCATGACTTTTTATTTAATTTCCTCCGTAATAAATTATTTTCTCCGTTTGGGGTAGATGTCACCTCCTTAGACCCTTGTCCGATTCTTTTTTGTTTATGAATAATAATTCTGCTACCTTCATGTTATATTTAAACCAGGTTTGATCGCTTCTTTTTATTTACTTTGCTCCGTAATAAATTATTTTCTCCGTTAGGGGCAGATGTCACCCCCTTAGACCCGCGTGCGAGTCTTTTTTGTTTTTGAATAATAGTTCTGCTACCTTCATGTTATTTTTAAACTACGTTTGATCTGTGCTTTTCATTTACTTGGCCCTGTAATAAATTATTTTCATTTGGGGTAGTCACCCCCTTAGACCCAAGTCCGATTTTTTTTGTTTTTGAATAATAATTCTGCTACTCCCTTAGACCCTCGTGCGAGTAATTTTTGTTTTTGAATAATAATTGTACTACCTTCATGTTATTTTTATACCACGTTTGATCGCTGATTTTTATTTACTTGGCCCAGTAATAAATTATTTTCTTCGTTTGGGGTAGATGTCTCTTCCTTAGACCATCGTGCAAGTCTTTTTTGTTTTTGAATAATAATTCTACTACCTTCAGGTTATTTTTAAACAGAATTTGATCGCCGCTTTTTATTTAATTTCCTCCGTAATAAATTAGTTTCTCCGTTTGGGGTAGATGTCACCCCCTTAGACCCTCGTGCGAGTCTTTTGTTTTTGAATAATCTATCTTCAGGTTATTTTTAAACCGCATTTGATTGCGGCTGTTTGTTTAATTGCCTCCGTAATAAATTATTTTCTCCGTTTGGGGTAGATGTCTCCCCCTTAGACCCTCGTGCGAGTCTTTTTTGTTTTTGAGTAATAATTCTGCTACCTTGATGTTATTTTTAAACCAAGTTTGATCGCTCCTTTTTATTTACTTGGCCCCGTAATAAATTATTTTCTTCGTTTGGAGTGGATACCTCCCCCTTAGACCTTCGTGCGAGTCTTTTTTGTTTTTGAATAATAATTCTGCTATCTTCAGGTTATTTTTAAACAGAATTTGATCGCGGCTTTTTATTTAATTTCCTCCGTAATAAATTAATTTCTCCGTTTGGGGTAGATGTCACCCCCTTAGACCCTCGTGCGAGTCTTTTGTTTTTGAATAATCTATCTTCAGGTTATTTTTAAACCGCATTTGATTGCGGCTGTTTGTTTAATTGCCTCCGTAATAAATTATTTTCTCCGTTTGGGGTAGATGTCTCCCCCTTAGACCCTCGTGCGAGTCTTTTTTGTTTTTGAGTAATAATTCTGCTACGTTCATGTTATTTTTAAACCAAGTTTGATCGCTCCTTTTTATTTACTTGGCCCCGTAATAAATTATTTTCTTCGTTTGGGGTGGATACCTCCCCCTTAGACCTTCGTGCGAGTCTTTTTTGTTTTTGAATAATAATTCTGCTACCTTCAGGTTATTTTTAAACTGCGTTTGTTCGCGGCTTTTTATTTACTTTGCCCCGTAATAAATTTTCTCCGTTTGGGGTAGATGTCACTCCCTAGACCCTCGTGCATGCCATTTTGTTTTTGAATATTTTAGGTTATTTTTAAAGCACGGTTGATCGCGGCTTTTTATTTACTTTGCCCCGTAATAAATTATTTTCTCCGTTTGGGATAGATGTCACCCCCTTACATCCTCATGCGAGTCTGTTTTGTTTTTGAATAATAAATCTGCTACCTGCATGTTATTTTTAAACCACGTTCGATCGCTGATTTTTATTTACTTGGCCCAGTAATAAATTATTTCCTTCGTTTGGGGTAAATGTCACTCCCTCACACCCTCGTGCGAGTCTTTTGTTTTTGAATAATAATTCTACTACCTTCAGGTTATTTTTAAACCGCATTTGATCGCGACTTTTTATTTAATTTCCTCCGTGATAAATTATTTTCTCCGTTTGGGGTAGATGTCACCCCCTTAGACCCTCGTCCGTTTCTTTTTTGTTTTTGAATATTAATTCTGCTACCTTCATGATATTTTTAAACCACGTTTGATCGCGGCTTTTTGTTTACTTTGCCCCGTAATAAATTATTTTCTCCGTTTGGGGCAGATGTCATTCCCTAAGACCCTCGTGCGAGTCTTTTGTATTTTTGAATAATAATTCTACTACCTTTAAGTTATTTTTAAACCACGTTTACTCGCGACTTTTTATTTACTTTGCCCCGTAATAAATTGTTTTCTCCGTTTAGGGTAGATGTCACCCCCTTAGGCCCTGGTGCGAGTCTTGTTAATGAGTAATAATTCTACCTTCAGGCTATTTTTAAACCGCATCTGATCGCAGCTTTTTGTTTAATTTTTCTTCGTAATAAATTACTTTCTCCGTTTGGGGTAGTGTAACCCCCTTATACCCTCATGCGAGTCATTTTGTTTTTAAATAATAATTCTGCTAACTTCATGTTATTTTTAAACCACGTTTGATCTCTTCTTTTTATTTACTTTCCTCCGTAATAAATTATTTTCTCCGTTTGGGGTAGATGTCACCCCCTTAGACCCTAGTGTGAGTCCTTTTTGTTTTTTGATAATAGTTCTACTACCTTCAGGTTGTTTTTAAGCCACGTTTGATAGCGAGTTTTTATTTACTTTCCTCCGTAATAAATTATTTTCTCCGTTTGGAGTAGATGTCACCCCCTTAGACACTTGTGCGTGCCCTTTTTGTTTTTTTATAATAATTCTACTACCTTCAGGTTATTTTTTCTGTATAATTTGAATTTGTTTTTTTGTTTTAATGTGGTTTGAGTAGTTAGTAAACTGGCTGCTGCAATAAACTGGCTGCCAACGTTTGAAAACTGGCTGTTGCAAATTTGGCTGCCAACCTCACACCGGTTAAAATTATAATTTGGCTAAAATTTTGCTCTTGATTTTTGTAGGATGAGTAGTTTTGAGATAAGTACCTATTCGATAATAGTAAAGGGTAATTCCATGTCAAGAGGTACAGTTTTACAGATTGTCCCCAGTTGACCATCTCCGATTTGTCTCAAATTTTGCACAAAAATTCCTTAGCCACTCAAATAGTAATATATAAAATTTTAGCCCCCAATATGAAATATCTGGGTAACAGGAGCCCATCGAAAAAAGGGGGTAATATGTTCCACCGAGTCATTGATATATTTTGTCATGTTTGACATCCTACTGTGAAATAAATGAAGTTCTGAGAATGTCTATCTATGCTCAACTTTTAGGATGGTACAATTCCAAAAAGTATGAAGTGATACAAATAGTTACACCTGGCACACCTAGGGCTCAAAGTTGGTAAAATATTTAAATTGCAATGTCGTCGACAAAAATTAGCTAAATTTCAGATAGCTATAGATTTCAGGGAAATGCCTTAAACAAGGTAATTTTTCTGTGGATGTTTTTTTCATAGATGTAATCAAACGCTGAAAATTTTACCCTTTAATATAACATAGTTTTGGAGATACATTGTAATCAATTTAACCAAAAATTTTTTTTTAATTTAGCCTATCTTTAAACCCCTATATCTCAGGTGAGACGTCTCATACCATCTCAGTTCAACAACCATTAGAAAGAGCTCGTATTTCTCTATAAGAGAGATGTGTTTACTTTTTTGGTTTTTTTGAAATAAGGTCTATAAAATAGACAAGAAAAAAATATTTTTAAGCTTTCTATTCATCACAAGCTGTGAAGTTTGAGCATTGAGTATTATATACGGGGAAGAGACGCATCTTACGCGTGTATTTGTAGCTCCGCAGGCGGCGTTACTAGGCGTGAGAATCCTACTATTGGTTTCAAAAAGCAAGATAGGTCAGTTTGAAAGCTTATAACTTTTTTATTGTAAGCCCAATTGATGTGAAACTTGGCAGGGATCTTCTCTGTAGACATATAATAACACTCAGAAAATATAAATTTTTTAGACGCTTAACTTTGTAAATTAAAAATTAAATTATCATAAAAAATGTACTTTCGCGGCCCGTGTTTTGCATACGATCGATTTCAGTGCTCGTAGCTTCCTTATTTTTGTCTTAAAATGCGCGAAATTTTAACGAGTGCCATATCAAAGTAATATAAAGGTAACTGCAATTTTAAATTTTGAAAAATTATTTAAATTTTGAAAAAAAATCTCTCAGACGAGAAAGAGAACGGGCTACGTTGGACGGGCTTCCGATCTACGACTCAATACGAATGCCGTCGCACGCTCGATGCACGAAATCGAGCTTCACACTGCTAAAATAAAAGTTCATTAAAGAATGATATTTTATCGGCCGATTTATTAAGAATATTAATCAAAACATCTGGTATGAACACAAGGATTTTTTTATTTATATTATACAATTTAAGGTACATATTACATGAGGACCACAGAAACAATACATAGTAAACTACAAAAATCGACAAATAATTGTGTGGAATGTGAAATTGGAAAATACGGTAATAATAATGACTATTTAATGCAGTTTCTGTTAGATTTTTAGTTTGTTTAAAATTTAAACTATACTATTTATTGTTTGTATAGAAAAATTACATGCAAACACTGACAGTCCTTTACATTTCTGTTCAGGAGCTTGAAATGTTTAAACTACCATCTGAAGTGCATTAATAGTCATTATTGTTACGGTATTTTCCAATTTCACATTCCACACAATTATTTGTTGATTTTGTAGTTTACTGTTTATTGTTTCTGCTGTCCTCATTTAATATGTACCTTAAATTGTATAATATAAATAAAAAAATCCTTGTGCTCACGTAAGATGTCTTGATTAATATTCTTAATAAATCGGCCGATAAAATAATTCTTTAAGGAACGTTTATTTTAGCAGTGTGAAGCTCGATTTCGTGCATTGCGCATGTGACGGTATTCGTATCGAGTCGTCGTTCGGTAGCTCGTCTAACGTAGCCCGTTCTCTCTCTCTCTGTCGACTGAGAATTTAATTATTTATTAATTGGGTTAAAACTACATGATAAATGCGTGTACTGTAATACGGAACGTTAAAGAACAATTAAAACCTACATGTCGGTCCACTTAAAACGAAAATATTTGCACGTATCGAGAACACGTCGTTTTTTTTCAAAATTTAAATGTTTTTTCAAAATTTAACATTGCAGTTACCTTTATATTACTTTGATATGCCACTGGTTAAAATTTCGCACATTTTAAGACAAAAATAAGGAAGCTACGAGCACTGAAACCGACCGTATGTAAAACACGGGCCGCAAAACTACATTTTGTATGATAATTTAATTTTTAATTTACAAAGTTAAGCGTCTGAAAATTTATATTTTCTGAATGCTATTATATGTCTACAGGGAAGATGTCTGCCAAGTTCACATCAATTGGGCTTACAATAAAAAAGTTATAAGCTTTCAAACTGACCTATCTTGCTTTTTGAAACCGATAGTAGGTTTCTTTGGCAGGTGACAAGACAGTGTTGTGCGAAGCACGAAACGGTAGCATCGCGCGTAGTACCGAAGTAGGTTCAAGAGACGCACTAGCCGACTGTCGTAATATTCAATTTTAAATATTTTTAGACTAGAAAATTATCCTATCGCTTTAGAAATGCCAACTCTAGATGTTTTTTTAATAAGTTACGTTCTTGTCTCACGTATTAACTGCAACGAGTACCACGTTTTACTACGGAAATTTGAATTAATTACCCTCGTAAAAAATAATACACAAAAAATATAAAAATAACGAAAACTCAGCAACGGTCTGAAATGCTCTTTGTATTAGTCATCTCTTTGTATACCTGATTATTTAACGCTTATAATAAAAACGTCCTTGTTTACACGATTCCGCCTTTTCCTAAGATAAAATATGAGTTCTTAAACTAAACTAAAATATCATTTTATACTTAATTTCAATAAATGTCCAGTCTAGTTTTCAAAATTTGGGCATTTTAATAAAATGGAATGTCTTAAAATCAATATATAAACAAGTATATAATTAGTAAGAGGGAACATATAATTATTTATATACTTACAATCGTTGATAACATTAATAAGATTAGCAAATCTCATAAAAGCTAGGTGATGCATCTGTTTCTTGCGAAGTTTAAATAAAATTTCATATCGCAGCAAAACTCGTGTTTACGGACGACGCATGTTGTGGCAGTACTACACAGTGATTTAGTTTGTGGATAGTGAGGTGCAGGAAAATGCGGCAAGTGAGATAGCCATATGGCACAAAGTTTTACAAAATTACGTTACGCCTCTTAATAATTTTTACTCAATGGTTTGAGTTGAAAATTTTAATCTACTAAGTGACAAAAGTTGTGTTAGGATGTGTTGATGTTTCCATTCGTGAATTCCAATCCAAGATACTTAATTTATGATATATTTTTGCAGTATTCACTAGTTGAGTTTTAGTTCCATAAGTGTAGCTAATTCAATTAAATTTGGTTGCTTGCATTCCTCAGTCTATCTTGTGTTGTACACTATTAGGAATTTCGTTTTTAATTATTAAATAATTTTTAAGAATTCTTTCCAAATGCAAGATAATTTTAATTTTTTGGATGAATTTTGGAAGATGGATTCAGTCCCATCTGATGATCCACCCATTTGTAGGAAAAACGCATGACAAATTGACCATCTGGCATAAGCTGACTTATAACTCATACAAAAATTTGAAGCTTATAAAAGATTTTTCAGAAGATAAGCAAAATTTATTAGCCAATCGCTCAGTTTTTCTAAAGAATCAACTATCTGTTTATACCATGAAGCACTGCTTCTAACCAAATTTGAATTTTCGCAAAGGTCCTGTTGTAATCCTTTTTCAAGAAAGGATCATCATGTGTGAAACAATTTGCGTTCAGTGACTCAACATCTTGCGAGTCAGCTGGAGAAACTTGGCAAAAATATTTCACAAGGACAAAAATTGTGCATTTCATGTTAAATGAGCTAAGAAATAAAAATAAAGCTCCCGCTGTGTTATCCTCATCTAGTTCTTCAGATGAAGATTTACAAATGGAAGTTTGTTGAAAGGTTCACACCAGCTCTTCTCTTGCTTCAGATAAACATTTAGAAACGGAAGTTTGTGAAAAGGTCAACACCAGTTTAACTTCTCTTGGTGCATCACCTCTAATATTTAAAAGTGTGAATAAACGTGACTTGAAAGGTTATGTCAAACGTAAAATAAACCAAACATAAGCCTTAGTTAGTAGTACAATTGCAGCTGTTGGAGGCCTTTCTTCTGCTGATATAGAACAACAACCCAGCACAAGCCAATCCTGCCAAAATTGTTAACATTATACTGATCTTTTAGGTGAGCTAAAGCAAAAATTTTATTTTCAAAAAGTGGCCAAATCCTTACAATAATAGATTTTTTAACTTAATTTTTAAGACCTTATTTCAAAAAACCCAAAAACGTATACTCTTGTAGAGAAAGACGAGCTCTTTCTAATGGTTGTTGAACTGAGTTGGTATCAGGCGTCCCACCTGAGATAAGCGTGTTTAAAAATAGGCTAAGTTTCAAAAAATATTTTTTTGGTTATAAAATTTTGTCAAAGTTGAAAAATTAATTTTTCAACTTTGACAAAATTGTTTACAACATCTTTAACAACTAACAAATATTACTACTGACGAAGATAACTGTAAGTGTTATCGAAACGGTTAGATTGTATAATTAAAATACACCATTAAAAAACCAAAAAAGTTAAGTATTTTATTATGAGTGATAATGGTGAAAGTTTACATTTTCATATTTTTTTAGTTAGATTCACTACAATGTATCTCCAAAACTATGCTATATTAAAGGGTAAAATTTTCAGGGTTTGATTACATCTGTGAGAGAAACATCCACAATAAAAATTACCTTGTTTAAGGCATTTCCCTGAAATCTATAGCTACCTGACATTGAGCTAATCTTTGTTGCGGCGACATTGCAATAAATATTTTACTAACTTTGAGCCGTAGGTATGCCAGGTATAACTACTTGTATGATTTCATACTTTTAGGAATTGTACCATCCTAAAAGTAGAGCAGACACCGAAATTTTCAGAACTGCAGCCCTTTTATTTATTTCACAGTAGGATGTCAAACATGACAAAATATGTCAATGTATCGGTCAACGATTTTATTCCCTTTTTCGATGGGCTCCTACTACCCAGATATTGCATATTGGGGGCTGAAATTTTACGTATTTTTATTTGAGTGGCTAAAGAAGATATGTGCAAAATTTGAGATGGTCAACTGGGGACCCCTGTACCAGTTGACATGGAGTTACCCTATATTAAAAAACAAGTTTCATAAGACCAGTCTTGAAGAACGAATTCAAGTTTAAAAAAACAAGTTTTTTAGAGAATGAGTTCTTCAAGGTCTTATGAAACACGTTTTTTATGCTATTTTCTGTCACACATCGCGAAAATGGAAGGTAGTCAAGATAGTCTTACATGTACGCCCCCTGAAATACGTGAAATTGCCAAAAATACGGTCGCGATTTGCTCGCGTCATAGTTTTCCACCAGACACATCCTATTATTGACACATTTTGTAAGAGTGACTTGCATGACATAGTTCTGGATCAAGATTTGCCAACCTAAAAATTTTCGTAAAATGTTCGGTGAATTAATGGCTATAATGACATCGGAGATGATGACGTCGCGTTTCTTAATATGTCTATTAAAGAATCAAATTACAAAAAGAACGTTTTTTAGCCCCTTGCAACATCTGTAAAAAAAATAAGTCTTTATACTGTATATGGGGTAGCGCATTATACTTTCTGGCAATTATTTGTGAAATTAAACTAGAGTGCTTGCATATAATTTTACTTGCTTTTCCAAAATTATCAGATTATGTTCTAATTTATAATGGGTTATAATATATAGGAATGGACAGCCCGCGAATTTGTTAATATTTAAGGTTAGGTTATCCTTACCTCATTCATTTCAACATAACTCCACGGCTTCCTGGCGTCTTTGTTTACTTGATACTACTCTTTTTCATAAAATACACTCTTCTGGTTATCCATATTTATTATAAAATGGTGCGAAAACAATGATTATACGTATGCACGAACAACAGGAACTATACGATAAAATGTCAATTCGATAACTGAACTGACTAAATATACAACCATCAGAGGCTACAACGTTCAATTATTCGAACGTTTACACCGTTTGCTAAAACGTCAACGGCAGTCCCTGAAATGACGCATAATTTCAGTCAAACAAGGTAATAATGATTCTATTACGGCATTTGCTGGCGGTACGTGTAATGACTAGAATTTCCAAGGAATGACGTTATACGCTCAATGCCTACGATAGATATACAGGGTCCTGCATCTTAGCTCCCGTCTTCTACTACATCTCCATAAGTCCATGACAACACAAACATATGTTTTTTAATGAAACACCCTATATATTATTCCAGGTTTGAATTCTCCTCGCTTCGTACGTTACCTCAACAAAATTTCAGCATCTTATACCGAGTGTATTCAAAGATATGACAATTTCTTTGTCTGAATCGACATGTGTTGATCACTCTTTATCTTTCAAGAACACACGAAATCAATTATTATATGTAGTAGGATATTTTATGTATATGGTCTATTTTATTATTATCTGTATTATATACAGATGGATACACGAAATATCGGAAGTCGTATACAGTATGGTCCAAAACGAGAATCGTAGATTTTCGCGAAACTTTCTAATGGAACACCCTATATTTTTCATCGGTATGGGATAGCTTATTTGCTACTCTATCAATTTTATTAAGCATTCCCTATATCCAATCCCACTCGTTTTTTATCCGAAACTCCCCTTTATTAATCAAAACTACGTCTTTTAAAGGAAACACCTGTATATTTCATTCCTATTGGGTGCGGAATAAAGTACGCAACATCTTTTATATTTGTAATTGTACTGATGTGTTTCAAAGTTTCAGAGATACTTATCAAAAGCTGTTATTATACATAGATTTCTAATATTAATAATACCATTTACAACATTTTAATATTTACATGATATTTCTTATAATCGGTTTTGAAAATACATGGGCCTAATACTCTCAAACGATTTCCTTAACATATAACCACAAAATAAATCCTGTTTATTTAAATCGGGGGATCGGGAAGGCCAGTTACACGGCCCTTCACTGCCAATCCAACGATTTGGAAAGAATGCATTAAGATGGTCTCTGACATGAACGGAATAATGGGCGGGGGCTCCAGCGCGTTGCAGCCATATTTCATTCCTCACAGTTATTGGCAAATTTGCACATAGATTTTGCAAAAAATCGAGATACATAGATCCATTCAAATTCCCGTTAAAAAAATAAGGTCCAATAACATGTTCACCAATAATTCCGCCCCAAACATTTATTGACCGTTTGTGTTGATAGTCAACCTGCCTGAAAATCCTCGGATTCTGATGTGAATAGTAGTGGAAGTTATGCGATTTTCAAATCCATTTTTGTGGAATGTGGCTTCATCCGAGAACAACACCTTATCAAAAAAGTTGTGTTATATCAATTTTATGTTGAGCCCAATTGCAAAATACGTCACATCGCTCCAAATCCATATCAAATAGTTGTTGATGAAACTGTATATGATACACATGAAAACGGTTATCTTTCAAAATCCTTTGATCGCTTCGTTCACTAACACCAACAGCAGAACGAGTTGCTTTTTGACTAACTGAAGGATCGCAGATAGCGTAACAGACAATTTATTTTCTTCACTTCAAACGGGTTTACTCTTGACTGGTTTTCCATAGCCTACATGTTCCGTTTTGTATAAACCTTTGTAATAAATTTTCCAGGTTTCACTTGTCTGGATGCCTTCATTCGGGATAACACTCTGCACAAACTCGACCTGCCAGAAAAGAGTTTCTTTAGCTCATCTTTCTGGTAATCCATCACAAGAAGCACTAGTTTATCACCAAAAACCACTTAAATGAATAATTAATTACCCTTTCAAAACAGTTGTAACGTAAATAAATAATAATATTTAGCAACACGTAACTAACAATCTACAAAACTTACAGTTCATACGTAAATTGAAACGTTAATGTTTATTAATTTGACAGTTACCACGCATTTTTTTCCATGGCCTGCTATTAGATACCTTATCTTATTTTTCTCAAGAAAGTATGATAAGTTTTTTTACTCACATTAGTTTACGCTTCATGTCTTACGTATTTTAACGCAGCAGAAGAGCGTATTAAAAAAAAAGTTACTAATCCGATTATAAGGAATACCATTTAAATATTAAAATTTGTTGTAACTGGTATAATTACTATTAGAAATCTATGTCTAAAACATCTTTTGATAAATATCTCTGAAACTTTGGAACATATCAGTATAATTACAAATATAAAATATGTTGCGTACTTCCAATAGGAATAAAATATACAGGTGTTCCCTGTAAAAGATATCACTTTTACGCCTAGTGTTTTGATTAATAAAAGGGAGTTTCGGATAAAGACGAATTTAACTAAAAAATGAGTGGGTTTAGGTATAGGGAATGCTTAATAAAATTGATAGTGTAGCAAATAAGCTATCCTATGCCGATGAAAAATATAGGGTATTCCATTTGAAAATTTTGAAAAAATCTACGATTCTCGTTTTGGACCATACTGTATCCGGCTTCCGGTATTTCGCGTAGCCATCGGTATAAAAATAAAATAGACCATATACATAAAAGATCTTGCTACAAATAATAATTGATTTCGTTTGTTCCTGAAAGATACAGAGTGATCAACACATGTTCATTCAGACAAAGAAATTGTCATATCTTTGAAAGCACTTGGCATATGATGCTGAAATTTTGTTGAGATAATGTACGAGCGAGGAGAATTCAAATCTGGAATAATATATAGGGTGTTCAATTAAAAATATATATACAAGTTTGTGTTGTCAATGGCTTATGGGCCACCCTGTATTTGTGAAGATATTTTTTAAAATGTGCTGTCTAGCAAGCGTTTTATTGCTCCATTTTAATATTTTTCTAATATAAATCATTTAGATGTAGTAGAAGACGGGAGCTAAGATGCAGGACCTGGTATATAGAAAAACATATGGACAACTGCTGCACCCCCTCTCCTGCTGTGACGTCACGATTGCCGATCCATTTCAGTAAAACAAGCGTATTGCCATGTGCTTAATCCGAGCGTTTATATTGCTTTGACGGCGTAGTTTTTAACAATATTGGTAGAAATGTGCATTGAAAGTTTTTCGAATATCCCGCTCAACAACTATTCTAGGATCTTGAATAATAAAGTTGAGAAGGAGAACAAAAGCAGTTAAAAAAGCAAAGGATAAAACAACACGCAGTCTCCAAATTAACTAATACTTAGTTTATATACAGTCCGCGCGGCCAATGAATGCCTCGTGTCGCGCATGGATGTTCGTGCATTCGGCCGCACTAGTTAACGCAATAGCGACTGAAAGCATTACCAGTGGCGTCGGTGTCGCGTTTTCGTCACCAAACCACAAGAAAATTTAAAACATTTTGTTTATTTGAATTACATATGAACAGTAATAGTTTTAACATTTATAAAATAAAAAAATAACCATGTTGACAAGTAATAAATTTTATATTTGAATTACAAATGAACACAACCGTTTAATCGTTTATGAAAATCAAAAAGTATAAGTTCGATTTTTAATTATAGAAACAGAATAGGCTGTATTTTAAGAGTATTATTCAGGATTTAAAAAAATTATGATATTTCTTAGGTAATCAATTTTTATATTTCCATACACTTTGGGGAAAAGTTATTCAAATGGCGATAATTACCTACTACAATAATATTAAATACTACTAACAAATAAGTCACACAATCATTCATCACTAGACCAGCCATTTTCAGTTTCTGAATCGTCCTCCAAATTTATCACCAGTTTTTCGACTTGTACGTCAATCAGTATTTCGTTCTCTAAATATTTTTTTTCCTGGTCGATTACCTTCTTACAGCACTTTTGCCAGTTTTCTTGAGTAACAGCCGCTAATTCTTCTTCCAACAATCTTCTAACGTGGTTGAAGTTGAAGGTGGTATTTCTCTTTGCAACATTATTTTTCACTTGAGCCCAAATCAACTCAATCGGGTTTAAGTCCGGGTGATAGGGAGGTAGTCGCAGCACCGTATGTCCTTCATTACTTAATATACAATCAAACTTGTACGTTATATGTTCCTTTTTGTGTAGCTTAATTATTTCATAAAGTTGTGGTCTGTACATCAAAGGAGTGAACGGTATCTTTTTCTCTATTAATCACTTCACCATATCTGCCTTTTTCGAATTACTTGTTGGAGCACGATCCACCTGAACATTATGGTACGGCGCATTATCAATAACCAAAACCGATTGTGGAGGCAAGTTTGGTAAAAGTTTCTCACGTAACCATTTTTCGTAGTTGCTACCATTCATCTCGTCGTGATAGTCTCTGCTGCTAGTTCCTGATTTAAATATCAGATTACAACCTGGTAAAAAACCCATTTCACCTCCTGCATGTACCACAATCATTCTTGGTCCTTTGGAAATTGCAGACAGCAGTCCGTTAGTTGTGCCATCACTCCACGACGTTGATTGTGTGTGTCCACTATGAACATATGTTTCGTCCATGTAGATAATTGGGCGATTTAATTCTCGGTAGAATTGAATTTTTTGTAAGTAAGTAATTCTTAGAGCCCTTATATCGTTCTTCTCTATTAAAAGTTTTCTATTATTCTCAGTTCGATGCCATTGAAATCCCCCTTTTAATATAACACGTAAAGATGTAGCACCACCGTGCCAACCTAAGTCATTGTGGAGTTTTTCGCGTAGGGCAGGAATTGTCACCCGTGCACCCTCGGTCTTGTGAAAATTATATACTATATTGCGAAAAAGGCTCTTTTCGAAATCTTCCAAGTCGGTCACAGGAGACGGACGTGGGCGTTTCTTGCCTGGAGTTGAAAATCTTGTTTTTTTTTTGTAAGTATTATTTATTGATGTTATTGTAAAATTATGTACACTTGATACATTTTTGAGAAAAATTGTCTTATTTACTTCAATTACACTTTTGGTAAAGTTTTTATAAGAATTATAATATAAGATTTTCTTTATGAATGTGAATTTGAATGTAATGTTTGATGGTCGCTAGTTTAAAATTCACAAACGTTAGGTGGCAATTCGAAGGCTCTAAACCACTCAAAGTGAATAACACTGCTATAATACCATACAATAAACAGAAGATAGGATATTGCGCATAGTGGGCGGAGCTGGGTCGCGTCAGCTGGAGAGTCATTCCGGCGCGAAGTGCATGTTTAGGTACGGTGCCTGATTTTATTACTGAATTTTGTTGAGAATTAGAGTGTTATTGCAACAAATATGCGTTGTGCTGTTGCTAGGTGCAACGTAGACAATCAGTCTAAAAATTATAATAAAGATTTAATGTTAATGTTTTCCTAAAGGCGATAATTTAAACAAATAATGGGTACATACTTGCGAACGAGACGGCAAGGTTAACGTATTAAATGCTAGAATATGTTCTTTACATTTTGGCAAAGAAAGTTATGAAAGAAATTTAAAAGTGTTAATATCTTAATTTCTATAATATGTATCATTCAGAAAAGTAATTCAATTCACCCAGTAATAATATTAGCAAGCATAAGAAAAAAAAAATGCTCGTAGTCAACTCTATACAAGTTAAGGCAAAAACATTTTACTGTTTATTAAATTTAAGCGAACATGATTAGTTAGAAACTTGTCCCCAATGGTTTCTTAATTAATACTTATTTGTATTTAAATTTTATAGAATAAAAATAAATTTGAGTTTCAAGCTATTTTTTTTCTTTGTATTCTAAAAACTTTTTTATCGCTAACGATCCTTATAAATTTTCATTATTTTATCCTTGTTATATTCAAGCAATGTTTTATTTGCAATAAAAATATATGTAAAAAAATTGTGCTTTCATTCGCAGTCGTATTCAATTATTCCAGACTGAAAATTTTGCAGAGTATATTTTTCGTATAAGTAAATCAAATAAATACATTCTCAAATGTGTTTTTGTAATACTTTCAGTAAAAAAGTTATAACGGAATGTTTTATGTCTGTAATTTGTAGATTAAAATACCATAACTGCTGCCCGCTAATGTGGTAAATTCGAATTTACTCTCCAGGTGACGTCATGCGCACGGCGGCCTGATTTGCGACTGCGAAGGATCTTATCTTCTGTTTATTGTATCATACTATAATACCATCAAATTTTAGCAAATACAACAACCTTTTTTTGTTGAAATATACTTTACAAAAAATATTCCTGATTATTTAATCATCGTATCAACGCAATACGCAAATATCAGATGCAAACTTGCATTTAAGGATTTTAAACTATACCAATTTTATATGGTGTTCCTTTGGTTCGTTTTTAATATTATACTTTCACAAATATGAGATTTGTTTATTCCAAACTGCACGTTGTGGACGTATTTTATTCTTATTGTGTTAATTTTTTTTCAATTTATTTTATAATCTGTACCTAATAAAAAGATTAAATATTACAATCATAAATTATATATTTATTTAAACTTTCCTTTATGAAATAGCATTTTCCCATGCATAACTTTACTAGCGTGGATTGGCACCTGTGATGTTAAGGTGACCATTTATATAAAAAGGAAATATGTGACATGGACGCATCACCCGTAAAATCTGAGGGGTACCAAGTACTCCTCAGTAAGGGGTAGGAGAGGGAAAAGTTTCTTTTAAATTAGATACAAAATTCTGAGTTTTTATGCTCTTAAGTCTAATGTCAAATGTAGTGGTTGTCTATGGTAAATTTTTTGGCGTCCCACGTCATAATACAATAGTTAAAAAAAAAATCTAATTCTGTATTTTACTTCGGTTTTTAAAAGTACATTGTTAATAAAATGGTGAGCGAAGCATTACTCATTTGTTTATTTTTACATTGAACGCACCATTTGTAAAATATCTGGGTGATCTTGGAGATACTTAAAACATTCAAGGCAAATTCATTTCAAAATAACATTTTGTCATTAAAAGTCATTTTAAAGTTCTTACAGTAAGGCTTTTTTTCCCTGGCCAAATTTTATGCAGATCAGAAAAAAATCCTTTCCATGGTGGCGTTGGATCCCGGTTAACATGTGCACATTTCAACAATGTTTAATATGTTGCGGTGTGGTATATATTCACTCTTGAAGTGGTCAAAACGCTCGACCCATCGTTTGTCAATAGAAACAGAAACTTCTTTCCACTCTTTTATTTTTGACTGCTTGTATATTTTTTTAATGCACACAATTTCATCAAAGCTACTAGCATAGTGTTAACTTAACCAACTTAACCCATTAACGCCCAAAATAATATCTTAAACCTTAAATTTTTTAATAAAAAATAGTTAAAATACGTTCATGAACTACATATTAAAGAAAAAACGCATACAAAATTATTGAAAGCTGTACTCAGATGAGTACACTGGGCATATGGTATACTACTTTGTATGAAAATGTTCAAAACATTGCGTGACATACATGACAACGAAGTTGAATTGGGATCTTTTGGGGATAATGACCACTAGAAGAATCATGAACTATATCTTGAGGAGAACTGTTTCTCGATTTTGCGTTTTTCTTTGCTGAAAATCTGAGAGATAATATCGAGTTATATTTCTTGTAAATAAAAGTAGATCCATCTTGTCTGCAGAAACCAACTGATGAAGTTGCCATACGTTGACTAATGCAACATTTAGCACAGAAGTAATCAGTAACCAATACCATTTCCCTCGAATTGCAATTCGGTAGTTATTTATACCTTGGTCGTTTGAATCAGCTCCGCCTATTCCTTGGTTATACGATCTAAATGCATTTGGCCGCTCCAGATCGATCTTTCCTTTTTTCTCTTTGGACCACCGGCTTACTTTTTGCTTAGGTGCCACACTATCATAGTTTGTAGCTATCGTGCATACAATGTTGTCACGTTCTATCTTGCCTCAAAGTACCTGTTGCTCTAAATCCGTGGACGCTCAAATTACTTAGCAAGGGTATACTAGTAAAATAGTTGTCAAAAAAGACGATATGATCGTTGGGTACAGCAACACACTGTTATAGAGACAATACGACTTTAGAGCCAAGTGGAAGTTGAATATCATCATTGTTGGTTTTTCCACAGTATGTATCTATAACGTAGCAATATCCGTTTGAACTACAAAGAGACCAATTTTTAAAACCAAATCTACAAGATTTATCTCTAATAAAAAATTGCTTTGCCGAAAGGTGACCATAGTACTTGACCATTGCGTCGTCTATTGACAATATTTTGTGGAAAATACCCCATTGTTGAAAGTTTACATTTAGCATATCCATAAGCGGCCTGACTTTGAACATTCTATCATCATTTATTTGTGCGTTGTCATTTACATGCAAATATTTTTTGATTTCTAAATACCTGGTCCTAGACATGCACTTGGAAACAATGTCTACATGAAGATCCTCATCAAGTGACCAATACAGACGTTCTCTAGGCAATCTGTGATAGCCAGTCAAAAAGAGTATCTCAAAAAGATGTTTTAGTCCTTCATTAGTCAGCGAAAATACAAGATTATTTTTTTGGCGGGCATAACGTATGGTCTGATCTAAAATATGTTAAAAAATTTTTTCGTCAACCAATTTTTCGAATATATCTTGTGCGCTAAGTTTTTTTAGTTCCTCAATAACGCGTTCAGCTCTTCCAGAAGCACCATTATTGGACATCGCCTGCCAACCGCTATAATTGGCGTCGCCTTTTTTCCAGTTCGGTGTAAAGAAATTTGGATCCTTATTTCGAGACTTTTTGATGTCTCATTGTCACTGTCGTTCCATTCAGATTCCGAGTTGGACCCAATTTCCGTTCCATTGTCTGAAGGGTGGATGAAAACTTCTAAATTGCCAGGAACACCACGATGTAGGTCCACAGAATCTATAACGTCTTCATCCAGATCTTTTTCGTCTGTTAGTGGGTCAGGATTTGGTGGTAGGATCACAATGCCGATATCATTGCTGCTACAAGAGGCAGCAATATCAGCTACTGCAGTTAAATTAGCAATTTCTTACGGTCATAAAAACAGAATTCGATATTGATGGTCTATCAGAGTCCATTATCAGAAATCTGAAAATAGAACAACTGCTTATACTCTTGCCCAGTGTACTCGACTGAATACAGCAATGTTTATAACAATATTGCAAGCTCGACAAGAAAATAATATGTACGACTTACCTTTTTCTTGTATTTAACAAAGAGTAATCACCAAT
Organism: Vesta saturnalis; assembly: GCA_036346205.1. Lineage (NCBI taxonomy): Eukaryota > Metazoa > Arthropoda > Insecta > Coleoptera > Lampyridae > Vesta > Vesta saturnalis. The sequence continues at coordinate 252,252 of JARFJB010001696.1, forward strand.
TATATTAGGATATTCGATATAAAGTTACATATCAGCTTTTACTGACATTGCGGTTAAAGGCGGTGTTATGAAAGTCTTCTTAATGACACAAAACTATTGGCAAGCTTTTCTACTGAATGATAGATGGTCCCAGCAACATAGTTTAAGGCGTACTCAAACGAGTACAGTGGGCGCTAATGGATTAATTTGGCATACTTGAACATTTTTCTTGAGAGAGAAAGTAAGTCTGTAACGGTTTGAACATTTTTTATATTCTTTCTATCCAAGGTAACAACGCTAACGATCTGGTTTTACTGTTTCCAGTATTTGGTATTATTCAACAGTAGCATACAAGCATTTTTTAATTGTTCAACTCGAACAGTATAAATTTAGAAATAGCCATAGATTTTCACAATAATGGCTTCGATGTTAATAGGAAAGCAGTCTTCTGATGTTTGTATACGGTTATGAAAGATATGAGCAGCGCAATTCACCCCAACTAAAGGTGTTTTAAGTAACTGCTGAACTTTATGAAGGAAGTGATTTTGGCCATGTCTTGCTGCCCCTCCAAAGCTACAATTTGTGTTGTCAGCGTATATTGCCATCCCTTTTGTTGTTAATTCGCATTTGTCAACCGTTTTAATATATTCGGATATAATGTCTGAAGTTTCACTTGGAAAATCTTGAACTTACAAAAGTTCTTGAATGCCCCTGTTTTTCATCAAATATCTTACGAGTATAGGACGAATTTATACGATCCCGTGATTTAAACAATCGGTATAGATTGTTACAAAATAGACCGTTCTAAGATTGAGCTTAATTATTCTTTTTGTAAAATGTTACAATACTTTCAGATTTGGTCCTTGCACATGCAAATTTTTATTGGAACCAACTTTTTATTAGCTTACTAGTGCAATCCATAGAACGAAAGGACAGGTTGTGGATATCACGTTGTGATATGACCAAGTAAATTTATTCGCAGCTAGCTTTGTTCTTCATTTCAAAATGTGTCCTAAAAAGACGACATTTTGCTACTACAAGCAGCAACAATATCTGCCTTTTATTCTTAAGTGTCGATATGTGTTGAACAATATCCGGCTTTCCACCACTTGCAAGTGAAAACTGTACAGGGTGGTCCAAATTGGACACTTTCTTATGGAAACACCCTTTATTTTAAGAGATAGAAAAAAATGGACCTAGGTGTCTGGAACTCAAATTTAATGAGAAAATCACTGGTCCAAACAGAATTCAGTTATTTCTGCTCGTTTGGCCGCTAGGAGGTGTTTCTCCAGTTTAGTCGATTTCTTTAATGTCCCTTAAATTTCTTATTATTAAAGATAAAGTCTTACTTAGATCACTATTTTACGTAGAATCCATCGCGATAGACTAATTTTGTTCGTACGGATCACCTTGTAGATTTTGGGGTTTTTGAAAAGAGCGTAAAATTTCCTAAATTTTGATGTATCACTTGTTATATTTATGTGAAATGTTATTTGCAATATTGCATTTTATACATTCAAATATTTAGCTTGCAGACATCAAGGTTTCCATGGCTAACAAAAGACGGCAGCATGATTTAAAACGACAAACGACGGAAATTTTTATTAGCTCCAAATAGTTTTAATCTAAAATAACAAACAAAAAGCAACGAACGTGATAGAAAACTTATGTGAATAAAACAAACAAGTATAGTAACTAATGATTACTGATCTAAATATGCTCAAATAAATAGAAACCCATTTCCAGCATTTATTAATTCTCAAGGCAGGATTTGGTTAAATGCACCTAGCAACGCCTCTTCTAATTCTTCCCTGGTATTAAAAGGCTGCTTGTATGTGAGATCTCTGGTTTTACCCCAGAGAAAAAATCAAGGGGCGTTAAATCTGGAGACCGAGCGGGCATTGTATTACCCCTTGATTCCCCATCCAGTTTCCTCCAAACTGCCATTTAGATAATTGTAGATGATTCCCGCACAATGCAGTGATGCCCCGTCGTGTTTGAAAAATACTCTTTGTAATAAATTAATTGGTATGTCTTCGATAAACTGTTCAACTTGGTCCTCTAAAAATTTGTAAATATCGCTGAGAATTCAGCGCTCTGTCATATATATGCGGTCCAATTATATATATATATATATATATATATATATATATATATATATATATATATATATAAAAACGTTTTCGTCGTATAAAATCACCAGGAAGAAGATGATGTCTTTTTCTGGTTCTATAGGGTCTTATTTCATTATTTTTTAAAATGCGCACAATATTAGATCTGGGTATACCTGGCTATCTTTCTTGTCGACGTTTTACCATTGTGATTTATAGTTCCTAGTACTGAAGTTTCTTTCAGTTTATTTTCATCTTAGGCTTCCTGATTAATATTGTAATTTGCTCTAGGTTCAGTAAAAGAGCCATAGTTTCTTAGATTTTGTTGCAGCTTACCGAATATATCTCTAAACGGTTGCCGTCGTTCAATGTATCTGTTAAAATACAGATTACCTGCGGCGTCAAAGTTTCCATTACTTTCGATGTAACATTCCAGCATGTCGTACTTTTCGTAGTTTCGTACATTTTGAAAAACAAAATGAAGCAATTATTATCAAAAAACTTATTGACAAAAATTACACTTTTCTTGCTTTAAAAACTTTTTTTACAGAATTACACTACGTTTAAATAAATATTTATAAAAACAAAAAACAAAAGGAAGAAACGTCATGATCACAGTTGCCTACTAAATACTTTTTATTATTGCCTGGAGATACCGCAGAATCCCAGTAAGTAAACATTAGTGCTATTTAATCACATGTTTCTGTTAAATTGCTTTTTTACATTCGTTTTTCTGTTACTAGTTATCTGAGTATATTTAGTGCAGTATTAATTAGTTACTTTTGTTGTTATATGATACTTGTTTGTTTTATTCACATAAGTTTTCTATCACGTTCGTTGTTTGTTGTTTGTTATTTCAAATTAAAAATATTTGGAGCTAATAAAAATTTCCAGCTAACTAAGAAATTGTCATTTTAAATCATGTTGACGTCTTTTGTTAGCCATGGAAGCCTAGATGTCTGCAAGCAAAATATTTTAATGTATAACATGCAATACTGCAAATAATATTTAACATAAATATAACAAGTGATACATCAAAATTTAGGAAATTTTACTCTTTTCAAAAACCCTAAAATATACAGGGTGGTCCGTATGAAAAATGGTAGTATATGGTCGTATAAAAAACACCCTGTATAAAACTGTCTATCGCGATGGATTCTACATAAAAAAATGATCTAAGAAAGATTTTGCTAAAATCAATTATCTCAAATGCGCCAGTGATTTTGTCATTAAATTTGAGCTCCAGACACCTGGGTCCATTTTTTCTATCTCTTAAAATAAAGGATGTTTCCATATAAAAGTGTCAAATTTAGACCACCCGGTGCACAATATTTTAAGCACTTTACATCCCTATCTGGGTTTGTTTTTTTAATAAATGGATATTCACGTTCCAAATCTCTATTAAATGTACACTTTCTTTTTGGCATTTTCTACCGTCCTAGATACACACTACACTATAACGATTATTTAAAAACAGTTATTTATTAACACTTAACGTTAACCTTAACTAACGAACTATTTACACTATATATATTTACACGGACCTGTGTATTTATTTTCCACACGTACAAGACACCGTCGTCAGCAAATTCTTGTGATGTCATCTTATTGAGTCTTATCTGAAGGTAGCGCTATTTTTTTCGTACTTTCTAGGACTTTGATTACTTCTTTCTAAACTACGACACTTCAGAAACAGGACAAAAAGGGGACTTCTTTATAAATACGAAACATTTACGTAATTTATTAAAATAATTACATATACGAAATGATGTGCCTAAAAAGGAACTATCCCGTATAATACGAATGGTCGCCTTAATCGATGTATACTGAATAATTATATGTGTTATATGCCATCTTTATCGTTGTAATCCTTTATATTACTTGTATTACAGTAGAGCCCGCTAGTCCTAACAATATTAATCATTCCATTCAATCCTCACCGATCTGAAATGAAGATGATTTCGAATCTTGGAGGGGCTATGATCCGAAACAGCGGTGACTCCGCGCAAATAGTGATGAGCGATCACAATATGGTTTAAGATTTTTATATAAGTGATTATCAACAATGACGTGATCGCGGTTTAGTCCATATGTATAGAATACATATCTGTACGTTATTGTAATAGTTTATGAAACAAAAAATATAAAAATAAATAATATTAAAATAGACAATTATAATCTGTGACATTATAATTGGCTGTGATTACATTTTCATAATCTGAATATTACTGCGCCCAAACGATATTGATTAGCTGGCCTCATTCTCTTATATAATATCGTGTTCACGTCACAGTTTTCAAGCTATATTAGTAGCAATTACGACCTGTGATTCTCAAAATCGATAACCAAATCACAGTTATCACTATACGCGAATAATACTGTACAGACAGTCGGTGTATCTTGCGGCGCGAAGGCTAGAACCTGTTTCTGTTGTGGTCCTGTTTAGGACTTACCACGTAGACAAGGCAAAAACCTCACAGTCGTTTGGAAAAAAATTTTCATTACATTTTCATTTTCATATTTCCGCGCCGAAACCATAATAATTACCTGACATCATTATATTATACAATATCGTGACACGTCACAGTTTTCAAACTATATTAGTTGCAATCACGACCTGTGATTCTCGATATTAGTGACCAAATCACAGTTATCACTATACGCGAACAATACTATACAGACAGTTGGTGTATCTTGAAGCCCGAAGACTAGACCCTTTTCTGTTTTGGACCTGTTTCAGGACTTACCATTTAGACAAGTCGAAACCTCACATTCGTTAAAACAATCTCCGGATTCGATATTTTTTGTTTGAATCGTCCTTTTATTTGAATCTAGAGGTTATCGTCTGGCCAAAATTTGTTGACATATATATTTTTTTAAATTGCGATAATTAACAATTTCCAACTTGACGTACATTTAAACAACAAACATTAATTTGAATAATGAGATTTGTCACTATCTAAAATTTGTGGTAACCTTGTAAGATTCCATTGTTTGTAGAAATAATTAACCTCACAAATATAAGCGTTTGTTATCATTTGCACAAATTTAATTTAATTGAACTAATAAATAAAGGATGTTTAAACTAAATCTTAAAAGCTTTTATTTTCTAAAAAATCCTTTGCTTAAATTTTTGTCGTATTATTAATTTAATTGTTACCTTTAAGTGTAGTTTAAGTGTAGTTATTTCTGTTATGAATATTTAGGTTGATCTATAGATAGCAGCGATTTTTAACCTGTGGGGCTTATGGAGGCGTGATAATACCAACTGAGAGGTGCGAGCATAGTAAAAAGAAAATATTGCTTAAAACATTGATTAATTTACTGAAAGGAAGCAAGTAGTGTAGTTTACCGTAAAAATATTCAAAATACATTATTATTGCATGTATTATTATTGTATGAGAACGGGGTTGGCGATGACAACTATGATTAAAGTCGCAAATACTGAAAGGCTAGGAAACGCTGGTAGCAAGCAGAAGCAGCAATAAATTTTATGCGGTTTCTTATTTCGCCTTGTTGGAGAATTTATTAATAAAGATAGATTCACAAAACGATTTAATTTTGTTGAACGCGACTCTCTACAAGCTTACTGCCATAGCCAAGAAACAAACCGAAAATTTCAAGATCATCAATTAACCCAGAAACAAACCCAGAGTTCCAAGTTCATATCTTTGTTCAAGGTCATAACTAGAGGTTAAGGTTATCTAAAAGTAGAACTAATTTCTGGAAACGAGGGGAGAGGGGTTCTGTGTCGAAGTTCTACTCAATAAACAAACCCACGCCGTCGGCTTAGCTAAAAAACAAACTGGGCTTTTTAAGGTTATCGACTTAGCCAAGAAACAAACTCACAAACCTAGCCCAGAAACAGTGATCCTTTTAGCTGATATCTTGGTTCTTATATTCGCCGTATACTTAATGTATGGACGTCCAAATGCCAATCGTTTTTTTCTAATTTTATACCAGGACTCTAATACTGGTAACCAGATAAATGTAGCTCATTTGGAAGTTTATTAATTAGAGTGTTCATCAGACCATCACCTACTGCACACGTACGTCGTTTGTGTTTTATATAAACTGGACAATGATGTAAACTTTCCATAAAAAACACGAGGGAATGACCTTGACCTTCAAACATTATTTCTCTCTATCACTTATTTTAATTCTATATCTGTCTGTTTTACACATGTAAATTCCCCATTCGGTCCAGAAGCTATAATACTTTTGGCACTATATTTTGAAAGTTTGAGTATTCGTCGTATTTCGTTTATTTAATTGCCGGAATTTCTTGTTTCAGTAAATCGTTCCAATTTCAATTCTATCACCATCAGTTTCAAATTTTGGAGTTCAGTATAAATCTGAAGCTTTAAACACATGGGCACCGCAGCCTCGAATCAGAGAAACCAGTATTTTTAGTGAAATAAAGTAATCGAGATTTGGGTCTTTAAAAATTAAGTAAAAGTCTTTTAAATTCTGTTAAGTGTTCTGCATTGAGCTGCTTTACTAGATTATTCTCAACCTGAATCTGGTGCTTATCTCCATGCGCTTCGTTCAGCACTGTCATAATAACTGAAGTTGTAATTTCTTAACGCATTGTTCTTAATAAAGTCCCTAAAAAGTCTACATGTTTAACTGGGGCGGTAACTTAAACTTTACGGTAATTCAATAGTTACTAACAATTTTAAAACACACGGCGATACTCTATACACCAAGACGTCTACTTTTACTTTTTATATATGTTATATAAACAAAACGGAATGGCAGAGCCAAAAATTAGTACTCTACGTCACTTAAAAAACTACGATTCTCAAACGATACGAAAACAGTGTTCATTAGATTCGTAAGTCCACCTAATATTTGCAATACGCGATACACTAAATTGTTTAGTACTCGTTGCTTACACTTTTACCAAACGACGAAAAACACCCATTTCTCACTGCCTTGACGCTTCGGGCGTCGGCTCGCAAAAATTAGTCGAGTTAAGGTACTAAATTGTAACTGTATGAGTTCTGGATCTCAAATGCCTACAGGAAGCTGTCTATTTCACGCAATCCCTTAAAAACGTAAAATTCTCAGCCAACCAACAAAATTTATTTTAATGAGCTGAAGCGTCTTCAACGATAGCTTGGACAGACTGCGAATTTTTCAAAATTAAAAATGTATCGTTCGGTATCTGTCCGTGATCGCTGTCACTACAAACTTCAACGTAAGAAAACTTTGAATCGAAGTGCTCATTGTGTATATGACATGCTTTACATAAAATTACATAGCATTAAACGTCGTTAAAACTCACTAATACGAAAGTTTCCTCGGCAATTATGATAGTAAAACAAAAACGTTACTTAGCATATGATACAGACTCAATTAATCTTAACAAAATATTTCCAGCGGCTATACGGTATTAATAACCACCAAACTTTAATTACGTAGGTGTAACTAAATTACACCTTTCCGTATGAGTATCGCACGCACATGACAGAACAAAACTATGTCTTTGGAACTTGCGGTTTGTCTCTGGACTAAGTCGATGACCTCGATACTTGACAACACTGCATGATTTTGAAACGTGACTTTGACCTCTGCCACTTATGGTAATTTCATATTTATGTATCTGTTACACATGTAACGCTATACTAGGTACTTTTTGCCAATATATTGGGAAGGTTTAGGTATTTGCCGTGTTTTGGATATTTAATTGTAGCTATGTCTTTCTTCAGTACATCGTACTAATAATGTCATTGGTACAATTCTTGCTTTACTGGTTTCCAATTTTAAAGTGTATAACACGGAAGCCATAAAACTCTTGGAAGGTGTATACCAATATTTTCAGTGAAGTCGAGTGATTGATATTTGCCCTTTTAAATATTAAATTTAATTCTGTTTTAAATTATGTTTCCTCATCGGGCTGTTTTGCTAGCAGATTTTTACCTGAATCTGGCGCTTGGTTCCCTGTGTTGCCTTTAGCACACTTAGGAACGTTGCTGTAGAACAAACCATTCAAATAGTTTTGTCATGGAGAATTGCTGTTGACATCTACTCTCCACATCTTTACATTTGCGACTGGAGCCAAAGCGTATTTATCATCTGACGGGGAATGTTCTCTGGGTTTGACTTTCTTTCCATGGGCGAAACGCTTATTTAGAACATTAAATGCGTCAATACCGTAGCTCTAACTCGAGTTTTAGTTTAAAAAAATGCAGGTCAGCAACATCCACGGCCGAGAAGCTTAAATATGTGAAATATGGACTTGTGAAACGAAATCATCATTTTGTTGTAGTTTCTTTGGAGATATTTGGATCCTGGGGCGAAAAAGCTAAGTATTTCTCCATAGAATTCGCAAGATTGCTTGGTCAGAAGTCTGGTATACTACAAAATGATCTGTGCGAGCTGGCGGTAGTAAGTTTGAACAATCCATAATCGATTAATCAAATAATCCATTAATTATATAATTGATCGCGAAACCTAAGGAGAGGGTTCTACATGATAAAAATAATAATAGAGCTTCATATGAATTTTTTCCAAATGTCATTTGTTTTCAAGTTACAGTCCGTCAGTTTTTTATGTTTGTATTTTAAAATTATTTGCTTACGCAAAATCCGATATGTCTACTGTTTGGAGCAAAGGCTAAGTCGATTGTGCGCCATTATTTTAGTAATAATTCAATTCGATTGTGTGCCGCTAGAGGGCATTTTAGCTACATTGAAAATTGTTAATCTACCATAATTTTTCATCTTTGATATCTGACTGGAGTAGCCTACATCAATGGCTGCAAATGGCCCCAGAAGAAAAAATCCATAGTTTTAAGGTCTGGGGATCTCGCTGTTCATGCCAATGGCCCATTTCTTCCTATCCATCGCTCATGATATGCTGCATTCAAATACTCCCGTACGCGTACACTAAAGGAGGGCGGAGATCCATCTTGGAGAAGCCATATGTTGGCCCTTATATTTAATGGCACATCTTCCAGACACAATGGGAGACGATTTTGGACGAAATCTAGGTATAACTCACCAGTTAGTGAGTTATCAAAAAATAGGGACCAGTAAGGTAATCTGCTATTATCTCTATTTACACATTCAGTAAAAATCTCCGTTGATGTTTTGTTTCTACCACACTGTGCGGGTTCTTGTAGGCATATGTGTGGAGTTATGCAGATTTGTTCTGCCATCACGCGTGAAACCAGCTTCATCAGTGAATAATACTAGGTCAATTAGTCGATTGCTGCGTTCTGATTGCATATTTCCAATCGTCTCGGCCGATCATCGTCATAAAGTGCTTGCATCTTTTGCGAATGAAACGGATACATTTTGAAGTAACCATACTCAGCAAGCCTCCTGTGCTCACTCGAATGTTTGATCATGAGGGATATGTCTATCTGGATAACTCTCCACATAATATTTTCTAGCCAACTCTGCATTACCATTTTCTCGTCCTTAACAAAAATGCATATCACAATATTCGATATTTGAATATTGATTAGCCATTATTAGTTATTTCAAGTTTAAAAATTAAATAGTATCAAAAATTTAGGTGTAAACAGTTAGGTTTAGCGAGTAAAATACAGAGTACCTTTTTTAAAGACCTTCCTTCGGTCTTTCAGAAAACTTGTTTAAAACGAGTACAGCGATAAAAGCTCAAAAATCTTGGCAAAAAAATAAATTCGAATGTAGGTAAAGTGCCCTCTAGCGACACATAATCGAATTGAATTATTACTAAAATAATGGAGCGCAATTCACTTAGTCTATGTTCAAACAATAGATATATCGGATTTTACGTAAGCAAATAATTTAAAAAAACAAACCAAACATAAAAATTGTAATTCGACGGATTGTAACTCGAAAACCAAGACATTTCGAAAAAAAATTCATACTAAGGTCTACCATTATTTTATCATGTACAATCACCTCTTTAAGTTTCGCGATCAATTTGAAATCACCCTGTGTACGGCCGATCCTGACCTTTTTATTTTGCGTATTAGGTCTTCAATTTTCCTTCTTGAAGGCGCTCTACAAATTGATCCTGATGCATACGTTTGTATTGAGTTTTTCATTATGATACTGTTTTTCTGCAGACTTCTCGACTTCAATGAGACCTATATATGTCTAAAGACCTGTTTTATATACATACTTGTTTTAAACCTCACATTTAGTAACTTTTCTAATTACATGTGTCTAGCACAGATACGAACCACACATATCTGTTTATTTCTTTAGTGACATATTTGGTTACCTACTTTTTTTAATGATGACGCGCTTCAGCTATTTTTAGCGATGACCTGACCCCTTTTTTTAGTGCTTTTTAGGTTGGTATCGCCACATGGTGACCTTGCAAATCTTGTGACTTTTCTAGTGACCTTTTTTTAACTCAAATAACTTTTCTAGTGACTTTTTGAGTTGGGATCGACCTTATATTGCTACTACTCGATTAATCAAACGATAATTAATTGGATAACGTCAGTATAGAGGAAAAAAACTAAATATATGTATTTTTTGCAAATATAGTATAAGACATATGTAGTAAAATATAATGTATCAAGTAGGACACTATGGGCGGAAAGTTTAATGGAGAGAGAAATTAACTTTTTTTATATTTATACAAATGTATACGTTTCGCCAACAATTACAATTATCGTCTTCAATATCTTTAAGAATTGTTCAAGATGTTGAAACAAATTTATGAAGTATGAACAAGATGAAAATCCAAAGATAAGTATTTGAATGGATTAATCAAATTATAGATTAATGAGATAATCATTTATTTTCAAAAACTTATCAAAACTCGATTAGCCTGTTGTAATCTTTCGCCCAACCCTAATCAGTACCTTTACATGCTTATAGTCTTGCAGCTCAACGGGAAAATGTAGCAGAGTGTTTTAGGGATATCCAAACCTGTCTTTTTTGAAGTAATTTATTTTTTGTATTTATTATTAGTTAACTTGACGTTTTTGTAATTATTGTGATTGTATTTATGGTTAAGAATGTTATATGTAATTTAAAAAAAAATGTATCCAAACGGGTCTAGTTAATAAAGCATTTCGAAATAATACCATAATTACTTCATTTAAACCTCTTCTATAATTGTAATGAAGTGTTGTGCAAAAGAATATATGGTTTTGTTTACACTTACTATATGTTATGTTTTCATTCCAAAAATTTAATTCATGTTTAATTTCTTTAATTTTGTACGAGATTCTGTTCTGGCTCGTTTGTGTAGTATCAGGCATAATTACTTTGTCATTATGATCATTACCTTAATTTTCGCAAGGTTAGCTAAATTTATTTTTTTTATCTAATTCTTTTACTGTTATGTGAAGACACAAAAAATCCAACAATAGATTATTAAAACTTCATTTACCTTTGTATAGTATTTAAGTTACAGCACAAACAACTGTACACTTAATACAGGGCGGTCTAGACTTAGAGTTAAAATTTTGTTTGGGTGATAGAACAACATAAATGTGACTCAAATACAAAATTAAAAAAATTCCATTTCACACACCCACTTAAAGAAAAATTATTTTGATTTTTTCCAAAAAATTCAGAAATTCTGGGATTTTTTATACATTCTTCGAACTTTAACATCACTATTGTATTCTACATTACATTTTAAGTAAGGATGGATGGCTTATGATGAGCCTTAATCTACCCAACCACTAATTAAATTGATTAGAACTGTGAAGTTATCTTTTTTTTTTTTTAAAAGACAAAGCTTATACACCCACAGTTCTCTAAAAAAATTGCTAGACAGTAGCAAATGCTATAAAAACTGCTTCAAAATCTAAGCTTTCAGAAGACAGGATACAACATTGTATTCGTCACCATTTAAGTACAGTTATGTCAGTTTGAATAGTGTAAAACGTGGTTTGAGAAAAATAATAATTCAACTCTATCAAACTAAAAAGACACACATGGACATTATTATAGCTATAATATAACGTTACAGTTAATTATTATAGCCCACCTTATGATAAGATAAGGTATCACGCAAAGATGGTATGCATTTCCACATATTTCTGATTTGAAAACGACATCTTCAGATCACTGCCAATGAGTAAATGATACACACCCACTAAAAAAACTGTATCCAAACAAAACATAACATCTGTGCGTGATACCTTATCTCATCATAAGGTGGGCTATAAAAATTAACTGTAACCTTATGTTATAGCTATAATAATACAAATATTTATGTGTCTTTTTAGTTTGATAGAGTTGAATTATTGTTTTTTTCAAACCACGTTTTACACTATTCAAACTGGCATAACTGTACTTAAATGGTGACGAAGAAAATATTATATACCCTGTCTTCTGAAAGCTTAGATTTTGAAGCAGTTTTTATAGCATTTGGTACTGTCGAGCAACTTTTAGAGAATTGTGTGTGTATAAGCATTTTCCTTTTTTTTTTTTTTCTTTAAGAAAATGATAACTTCACAGTTCTAATCAATTTAACCCATTAGCGCGCTCAGCGTCCTCGTTTGAGGACGCATCCCTTAAGCATGCGTTATCGATCAGCCGATCATATTTCGAATTGGAACGGCGTGATTTGGTGGTGGGGGTGAATCTATAATTAGACAACTGAGATTAGTTTGGTCGGAAATTACAAGTAGTGTACACCGTCAATTGTTTTTGTTGGTGGTTTTATTTGTGCCGTGCACGAGTATTTATTTTACTCTGCTGTTTTATAGATGTACGTTGTAAGTAACTTTTATATATTTTTTTAGAATATATATGGATCGTAGTTATCGTAGTTGTGGTAAATGAACTAACTTTATAAATAAGTATTTTTTACCACACAATTGAGGACGCTTGGCGTTGGAGTGAATTTTTATTTTGGTAATTATTTTCAGGTAATCACAAGAAATCATGAGTAAAAAATATTTTAAAACTCGAGAAGAAGCCTGGGAGTATGTTCACTCTGATGAAATCGAAGCTGATATGATAGCACTACCATCGGAAGTAGATGAACTTACCGATGAAGATGAAATTTATGATGATGATTTAACTGTTCCTATTGTGAATGAAATTCCTGGTAGAGCTGAAGTTATACCTCGCTTTCAAGAGAATAATACAGATTCTTCTGACGAAGAAGACACTTTTCAACCACTACGTGCCAAACGAAAGCGGAGTCTACTTTCTTCTTCCGATGAAGAACAAAATTTACAACCACTACGTACCAATAGAAAGAGCAGTGACTTTCCAAAATGGGAAAGAATAGATCCTATTTACGAGGAGCAGCAATATGGTTCACAGTTTCAAGAAAATTTTGAAGAAATGAAAAAAACATTATCGACACCTTCGCATTTGGAAATATTTGAAGCGTTTTTTGATGAAAAGGTTTATGAACTTATCGTAACGGAAACAATATGATATGCTACAGTTCAAAAAAATAAACAAAACTTCACAATCACTCCTGACAAAATTAAAATTTTTATTGGTTTCCTAATTTTTTCCGGATACCATCAATTTCCTAGCGAACGAGATTACTGGTCAGAACAAGATGATTTAGGCATTCAGATTGTAAAAGATGCATTTAGTCGCAATACATATTGTGAAATAAAATCGTTAATACATTCTGCTGACAACGCTAAAGCTAATAATAGTGAGAATGATAAATCCTTCAAACTCAGACCATTGATGGATTTGGTCAATCAGAATTTTTGGAAATGGAGAGTTTTTCATCAGAACCTATCGGTTGATGAGATGATTGTGAAATGTTATGGTCATCATTCGCTAAAACAATTTATAAGATCTAAACCTATACGATTTGGATTCAAGTTATGGACATTATGTGGAGATAATGGATTTTATTATAACTTTTCTCTTTACTGTGGCAAAGAAAATAGAAAAAATTCTGCAACTCCGAATATTCAATTAGGTTCCAAAGTTGTTGCAGATATGTTATCTGTAGTTGAGGACCCAAGAAGTTACATTGTATATTTTGACACTTTTTTAGAAGTTACTCTCTAATGAACCAGCCGAAAGCTCAGGGTTTTAGAGCTACTGGTACAATAAGCGAAAATCGCACAGCAAGAGTCCGTTAAAAACATCAAAGTTACTCGAGAAAGAACCGCGAGGTTCGTATGACTGGCAGTTTGATAAAGCCAATGAAATATTAGTTTGTAAATGGAACGACAGTAAATGTGTCTTTAGCAACAAACTTTAATACAATACTTCCAACGGTACAGGTTCCCCGCTGGAGTCGTCAAGAAAAAGCTCGTGTTCAAGCACCACAACCAGCCATCATTAAAAATTATAACAAATACATGGGTGGTGTCGACCATCATGATTGGCTTTTAGAAAAACAGTTATAGGGAAAAAAATGGTATTGGTGTTTATTTACCCGTATGATAGATATGGCTGTTGTAAATGGAAGTATTATTTATAACACGACGCATTCAGAAAAAATTTCAATCAAAGAATTCCGCAGACAAGTTGCTTATTGATACCTGAAGATTGGCTATGGAGCAAAAATTAGCCGAGGAAGGCCAGGTGCTCTTAGTAGTTCACGAAGAAATATTCCCAATGATACTAGATATGATTCTAAAAATCATATGATCGGCAAACTGGAAACACAGCGTAGATGTCAACAACAAAATTGCAAGAGCAAACCCCGAACATACTGCCAGAAATGCGATGTTACCCTCTGCATTCCAAACTGTTTTAAAGAATCTCACAAAAAACAGTAATATAATGTAAATTGTGAATTAATATTAGCTATTAGAATGTTTTTAGTTTGAGTTTAGAATTGTTTTTAAATAAAAAAAAATTCTATTTTGTACATCTTTTTTGAAAAAATGGGTTAGTTAAAACACAAAATTGAGATTTACTACTCATATTTAGTGTATAAACTGGTATGTAGACCGAAAAAAATAAATATAATCGAAAAAAAATTAATTTGGGTGTTAATGGGTTAATAGTGGTTGTGTAGATTCAGGCTGATCATAAGCTATCCATCCGTACTTGAAATTTAATGTAGAATACAATAGTAGTGTTAAAGTTCGAGGAATGTATCAAAATCTCTCAGAATTTCTAAATTTTTGGGGGATATACAGTTTTTTATCGGAAAAAATCAAAATAAGTTTTCTTTAAGTGGGTGTGTGAAATGGAATTTTTTTAATTGTGTATTTGAGTCACATTTATGTTGTTCTATCACCCAAAAAATGTTTAACGCTAGGTCTGGACCACCCTGTATATTGTGGATATGTATTTCAAAGGTCACGCCCCCATCGTCATCAAATTGTGACACTAACAATTGACTTGTTTCGAGCGGTATTTAGAGTGTAATTTAATTTATGTATTTCGTTTCGATCTAGAAAGTGAAATATAATTTTGATGTCGTTAATATAACTACCTATCAGTATTTACCACTTTTTTTATCTAGTGTTATCTTTATATCTGGAGTTTTTAGTAATAAGCTCTAGTATTATTTTTATGCCAAAGCGATAAAGTACATATCTGACATTAGTTAATCTATCATTGAAACTGAGGGTTTTTACATCTGGTATCGAAAACAGAATGGAAAAGGTAATTTATTAAAACATTACATAATATATTTTAATGTGGTTAATTACTCTTGCTTGAATATGAATTCTATTTTATTTATAGGGTCTGGATGGTTCAAATGCATTTGTTGGCCAAAGATCTAAATTGGTAAGATACATGTAAAAGTGTATGCTTTACCACTTTTGGTCTTTATAAAAATGTTATGTTCTGTATATTCTGTAGTGGCTTGTGTAGTGTATGTAGTTTCTTTCGTTATGCATTTTGTACTTATAGAAAAATTAATTAGAACAGATTCTAGTTAGTTTTTCAATTATGCTGTTTTGCTTTAAAATACAAGATACTATAATAAATGTGCTTTTTTTTTGCGTACATAGAATATTTTTCAAGCAACTGATGCTTATTATGCTTTTAACTTTTAATTTCCTTCTCATAATTAGTATATAAGTGTTGTTTCTCAGAATTTTAATTCTGCTATTAACTATTTATACTTGAAAAAGTTGTTTACATAAAATTAAAATTAGATTAGTGTTAATTGTGTAATTATCCTCAATAAGACTAAGATAATTGAGCACATCTGGAAAATAATCTAAGCATCTTAAATGATTAATTTTTCGAAATAATGTACCATTTAAATGAAGCTGCTATCTAAAGCATGCGATCTTCAGCGTTATTGTCCGACACGTTCAATGTGCACAGCTATTTACAATATGTAAGCTACTGGTACGTTTTGGGGCTCCCTAATTCATTTGTATTCATTTTTTACGCCATTTCGAAAGTGTGTTCGTGGTTCATTTTCATTGAGAAAAAGTGTTTGCTATTCTTAGAATAAATCAAATACTTAGGTTTTCCTGTTTTTATTGTGACCAAATTTTATGATTAAATGTAAAATATTTCTCACAATATAATATTGCTCCTATACTCCGGTTGGCCACCAGAGTTCCCAACTCCATTAGAAGTGTAAGCCCGGAGACGTGTTCAGTATATATACCGGGTGTCTAGAATCTACCCACGTTCTATGACTATCTTTGTTATTATAAGAGATACAGAGTCGGTTAAATTAGCAAAGTTGGGCAGAATTACATGATACTTCAAATACCGATAAGAAAATTCAACATTGTTGCCAACTTTCTAAGATATCTGAAATAACTGAAAATCGTCCAAATTTTCAATCGGCTATACTTTTTTAATATTCAAAATACGAAAAAGTTATAAGAGAGACTTTTGATAGCTATTTTTACGCAAAATTTTTTTAGTAATTATTTTTCGAGCTACAACCCAAACATACATTTTTTTAAATGGCAACTGTAGGTGGCTATGGGCTCATTCGATGGCTTATTTTTTTCTGATTTCAAAAATGTGTAGCTTTGTATGTTTATTATTATTAGTTAACCCTCAATTTTCAAATTAAACAAATTAAAGTGTGCCGTGAACATTAAATAACGAAATAAGTTCATATTCTATTACTAAATCTATGGAAACAACAAGAAATAATGTACTACATTATCAAAATAAAAAGGTTCTAAATAAACTTAACCTACAACGAAGAGTAACAGCAAAAAATATAAACAGGTAACACAATCATAGAAGTGCTTCAAAATTCCCTCCATTATTTTAAACACACATTTGACATCTTTTTAAATTTTCGTTTTGAACTTTTAATAAACTTTGGGTTCTAATTTGTTGTACAGCAATACGAATTTTATTTTTTAAATCGTTTAGATTACCAGGTTTTACTCGGTACACTTTGTCTTTAATTGCACCCCACAAGAAAAAGTCCAGGGTGGTTAAGTCTGGAGATCGCGGCGGCCAAGCTATTGGACCTCGATTTCCTATCCATTGTTAAAACGTTCCTGTAAATAGTTACACACAAGTAATCCATTGTGTGCTGGTGCCCCATCGTGTTGAAAATATTTCAAGTTTTGAGTTACGTTCAACGGAAGGTCGTCCAAAATTTCTTCAAATTCGTTTCGTAAAAAAAAGTTAGATATCTTTCGGAATTTAAATTGTATTCATAAAAAAAACGGCGCAAGGATTTTGGTACCAATAATACCGCACCAAACGTTTACTGAAAAAGCATATTGACGTCTCTTCTCAACAGTAATATAAGGATTCTCTTGGGACCATTGGATATGATTTTTTCTATTAAAGATGCCGTTGTTTGTAAATTTTGCTTCATCGGCAAAAAGAATGGTTTTCGAAAATTGATTGTTTGCTCGACTTTCATTAATCAACCATGTAGCAAAACGTAATCTTTTCTGATAATCTTCAACATACAATGTATTTCCTATATGAACATGATATGGCTTAAAATGATTTTGTGTCAAATTAACGTGGGCTTCATTTTTGGAAGTGTTGCACTCGTTCGCAATTTCACGAAGAGATGTAGTAGGTTTAAATTCGACGTAAGCTAAAACACGTTCTTCTGTTTCTGTGTTAACATTAATTTTGAGGTTTAGTAAAAGCCCCACATTTTTTTTTAAATTCGATTCGAGTTTGGCATATCATCTCACATCGGGTTGTCTTCTTTCCATATAAGTTTGAAGATACGAGGGATAAGCTGCCATTATTGAGAATTGAAAAATCTAGTTACCCGTGCAAAACAAATTGTTTATTAAATAGTGCATTATTTTATCTGTCAATTGCAGTTTAGCTTGTGCAATTCGGTGGAATAGTGTTTGAGAAATAGTCCATAGAATAAGCTTGTGTTATCGAAAAAATGGAATCATCACGAGAGAACTTTCGAATAATGATTTACTATGATTTCAAGAAAGGCTTGAGCACGTATGAGTGTGACGAAAGTTTAAAGTCGGTATTTGGGGTTCTCGCACCATCATTGGCTACTGTTTATAGATGGTATAAAGAATTTGAACGAGGTTGCAAGTCGGTAGTACACAGAAAAGGAGCTGGCTCTTGTTTAACTGCTATTAACCCCGAAAACATTGCTGCGGTGAAGAAGATGGTGGAAGAGGATAACCGCATTACCTATGCAGTGATAGAGTCCAATTGAAGATTGGATCCTCGCAAATGAGATCAATATTGCACGAACATTTACATTTGAAAAAGGTTGTAACTCGGTTTGTACCCCATCATCTGACAGATTTACAAAAAGCAGAACGTGTTAGAATTTGGCAACAAACTTTAGATATGTTGAATGCTGGAGGCCATCAAATTATTTCTAAAATTGTAACTGGCGATGAAACGTACATACCGTTTTTTGGTGTTCCCACTCGCGAAGAAAGCCGAATCTGGATACATGAAGATGAGGAAACCCCTACGATGGTAAAAAAATAACGAGCAATGAAAAAAGTTATTTACGCAGTATTTTTTAGAAGTACAGGTTTGGTGGCCGCAATTAAATTAGAAGATTAGAAGACAGTTACCGCTAAATGGTATGTTGAAAATTGTTTGCCTACTGTGTTCAGTAAAGTGCCAAGAAAGGGAATCATGTTACATCATGATAACGCGTCGTCCCATACAGCAGGGACAACTGCGGAAAACAAAATCAAAATTATAGAACATCCTCCTTACTCACCGGATTTGGCGATGTGTGACTTCTGGCAATTTTTTGAGCTCAAAAAACATTTGAAAGGGAAAAGGTTCCAGTCAGAAGAAGAGATTGACATCGCCGTTAAGTGTTTTTTTTATAGTATCCCTAAAGACAGCTGGTTGAACGCTTTTAAACTATGGAAGGAGAGAATTGTTAAGTGCATTATTGTAAATGGCAATTACTTTGAACCTATTTAAAATAAAAATTCTAAAAACTTGTATCAATTATTATTATTATTATTATTATTCTCAATAATTGTAGTGTGTCCCTCGTATAATTCCGAAGTAGCATTAGCATCTCTGTTAGACACGTAATAGCAAAAAAGCATATCATTTCTTTCTTCAGAAGAATAAGCCATTAATAAATTAATATTCACTATTTAAGTACGAAATACAACTGGTTACAACAAATAATTCATATCATATCATATCTACTATTTGACAGTCAATCAATGAAGAGTTTTGTATTTAATTGTCACAGCACACCACGGCAAACATTGCATTTGTTTAGTAAATACTATAATAACATTTTTTTTAAAATTGTGAGTTAATTAATAATACTAAACATAAAAAGCTATACATTTTTGAAATCAGAAAAAAATAAGCCATCGAATGAGTCCATAACCACCTATAGTTGCCATTTAAAAAAATGTATGTTTGGGTTGTAGCTCGAAAAATAATTACTAAAAAACTTTTTTATTCGCATTTTCCCATTTTGCGTAAAAATAGATATCGAAAGTCTCTCTTATAATTTTTTCGTATTTTGAATATTAAAAAGATATAGCCGATTGAAAATTTGGACGATTTTTAGTTATTTTCAGATATCTTAGAAAGTTGGCAACAATGTTGAATTTTCTTATCGGTATTTGAATTATCATGTAATTCTGCCCAACTTTGCTAATTTAACCGACTCTGTATCTCTTATAATAACAAAGATAGCCACAGAACGTGGGTAGATTCTAGACACCTTGTATATATATATATATATATATATATATATATATATATATATATATATATATATATATATATATATGGGTGATTTTTTGACCGTGTATTAGAAGTTTACGGAGAAAGAAAAATATACGATTCTGAAAACTTGGGGATCGACATGGCGTTAAAAGACCTAAATAAAAATATTTGCAAGAAGGTGGCACTTATGGTTATAACGGAAGTAGTCGCCATCTTTCTTATTTTAAATAGAATAATACATTTTTTAATTTTTTTCCGATTGTATATAAAATTTTACGTTTAATTTGTTCCAAGTACCGTATTAATAAGTGGTAATGGTAATCGTATAAAAGTGTTTTAAATAATTTAATAAAGAAATAAGTGTAAAAATGTTCCCTAAAAACAAATCGTTAAACTAACTGGAGATACAAACCATTCACCAAAAATAATGCCTTTGACTCAGTCGGAAGAAGTCGGAAGATTAAAGTGGGCCGATTCGATCTTTTGATTTACTTAATTACCACAAATTCTGCTCGATTATTTCCACTTAACTTAAATAATAAAAATTTAGTGTAACACTAATAAAATGATCTCGGACGCCAAGTTATTTTTTAATTATGCTAGGAATAACTAAACCGAGGTTGTTTACAATAAAAATTCTACCAAAATGTAAAAAAATAAAAAATATACAAACTATGTTTATTAACAGTTAAAATGATAGGGTTAAATAAAATATATCTTAAAAACTAGTTATAGCCTTAAATTACTAAACAATTGTTAAATATAAATACCTATACAAAATATAATAAATCTTCTTGAGAACCCCTGGTATTATAAAAAATAAATGCGGAAATGCAAACCAAGGTGATGTAATCCTTGTGTCAATGTTGCGCAATATATTGCAATAATAATGATTTACGTAGTAAACCACACCCAAAATGGAATTTTATTTCGTATAAATTTGTCTTCTTGAAATTGAATAAACCAATATTTATTGCATTCTTTTGAAGGTTCAAAATAAATAATGGAATCCACATTCAGATCTGCATTAAAAGCAAAACGCCATCACAAAATGAAAGCGTACGTAACAGTAGAATTAATTGTACAATCAAAAGCGGTGAAATTAAAAGTGTAAAAGTCAAAAAAAAGAAAGTGCCTGAAAAGAGCAAATGTTTTAATTTTTAGTATTACGAGTTAAATGATCTTACCATCAAATCAATGGCACTTTTCACAAAATTTAGGGGGAAACCCAAAAAAAAGCTTCCTGCATCTAACGGCGTACCACAAGAAGTAAGAAAAAAATGAATGCTTTTGGATGTCAGATGATGATGACGCGTTCCGCGAAAATATTTGCGCAAAGAATTAAGTCAACGATATGAGCAGAAAAAATAATTTAAAGAAACCTTTAAGAAGATATGCACTTAGTACACCAAAATGCAAATTAAGTTGCCTACCTCATACTTACAAATCATTAATAAATAAAATTTTTCTTATATTTACAACTAAATGAACGAAGAACCTACATTACGGTATATTTTAATACAACTCAAAATGGGTTATTCCAACCGTATACCTAAAATTTATATTTTTAAAGATGTAAATTATTTAATGAAAAACTTGACAGTAACCGCTTGATATTAAAATCCAAATATCTTTGGTATTTATTAAAATTGTATTTTGAAATTTTGATAGATAATAAGTAAACTTTGCTATACAAAATAGTACGATTGATTATAAATTTTTATGCATACGGTTTTTGTAAACGTGCTTCCATCTTATAGAACTTTAAACGTAAATAAGTCAATATTTTTAAATAGAATACCCTGTATGTTATTAATGTAGTTGATGTAGATTTGAATTTTCTTTCAATTGGTATTTAGGTTTCCTATATCTAAAGTTAAGCGTTTTTTAGATAATTAGAAATTTTGTTGAATTTTTTATATTAAAATGTTAAAGCAAGTAAAGTAGATGGCTATGGTCACCAAACCAAATGTACTTGTTTAAACAAATGACTAAAATATTAAGCCACCTCTGTCAATTCACGACTTGTCACCTATAATATATTATTATAATCCACGATAGTAAATTGTTGTTTATTAAGTTATGTTCGGGAATATGGCAAATAATTATTCAAATTCCGACAAATTTATTTGCCATTTATGGACAGTGCGGCAAAATAATTAGCAGAACTTGTAGAACATTTAATGAAAAGTATCCTCAATTGTCGCAAATTAACAATAATAAATTTAGAAGAATTTTTATAAATTTGGAACCGGAAAAGCGGAGACAATATTACCCAGTCCTATAACGTTCAATGAAGATACCGAAGTAAATATTTTGGTATATTTTCATGCATGCCCCAGACGTTCAATACCGCAGCGGAAGTAGGCGTTACGTATAGTTCCATTCAAAAAATATTAAAAAAGCATTCAATGCGAAGCTTTAAATTTGTTGCCGTGCAAGAAATGCAATTTGTAGACTACGCAAAAAGAAATTTATTTTGCGAAAGTCCCTTGAAGAATTGTTTCAGTTCTTTCTGTGTATTATCGGTATTAGAATAGCTATTGCGTTGCTGAATTACATTCTTTGATACCATCTTGGGACACCTTTGCTAGGAGTACTAGGTTCTCTCATTCACATCATCAATATAGGTAGTCGTTCACAAGCATCTCTTGTCAATGCAATCTCCCAATTCGCCCTTGCCATCCTCCTAAGTGTTCCTGAGTGCTCTAGCACGGTAGGCTGAACTTAGTCTGTTCAGAATCACAATTATTCATATATATATATATATATATATATATATATATATATATATATATAGACACACACACACACACATCATTCTATCATTGTGGCGCCAGTACGTAACCCCTTAAAGTAATGTCCACTAAAACGTGACATATTCTCTGACATTTTATTCAAGTATTGTTTTCTGACACCCATAATCGATTCTATTTTTTTAGTTTTATTTTTACTATACACACGATTTCCGTACGCTTGACAATCATTCTGGAAACCGTACGTTAAAGTGCAGCTCTAAATTCTTGAAAATAATGAAATATAACAATATTATTAAATATGGAGTATAACAATACTTATTTTAGTTTTCATGACAATAATAGATTGACATCAAAACACATATATTTTATATAATACAGTGTTGCCATAAGCACTAAAATAAAAAAGGGAAACAATAATAATATAAAGTATAACCAACAGCACAGGAGAAATAAACGAGATGACGTCACACGTTAGAGTTACACCATCCCCCCTTAACGTGTTACATGAGAAATTATAACAAAAAAGAAATAAAAAATTATTACAAATTTATGTTTAGTTACTTAACCTATCATTGTAATGAATTACATATTAAAAAGTTTTTTCATACATATGTTGTATTTTGGACTGTGCAAGCCCTTTCTAAATATATCTGCCGCCACCATCTCATCAGTGGGAATATACTTTAAACAAATTTTCCCATTTTTTACTAATTCTTCTAAATAGTGAACTCTAATACCTATGTGCTTTGTTCGATTATGAAAAGATGAACCGTATGCCAACTTCTGAGCACTTTGACTACCTATCATAGAGTTTTGATGGGAGCATAAATTTCAGTTAATACATTTTTGAGAAATACACTTTCTTTTGCACACTTCGACAAACTATTATGCTCAGCCTCAGTAGTCGAAAGACTAATTTATTTTTGTTTCTTAGCCTCCCAAGTAATAGGCCCTCCACTAAATTTAAAAACGAATCCTGAATTTCTATCGTTAATGTCGTTTGCCCAATCGGCATCGACAAAAGCGTGTAAGTAATTATTTTCAGTTTTTGTGTAAGTTAAATTTATATCAAGAGTACCTTTTAGATAACGTAAAATTGGTTTAACATGTTTGAAATGTTCTTTTCCATATTGTTATATTGACATAAGAAATTTACCCGGTACATTATATCTGGTCTCGTATTAATTGCCAAAAACAATAGAGAGTCTATTAATTCCTGATAAGGAAGAACATTTTCAATTTTATCCATCTTATCCATTTTAAATTTGTTGATTAAGTTCATAATATAGTCCCTTTGATTGACTGAAATTTTATTATCAGATTGTGTTATGTTTAATCCTAAACATTTTTTGACTTGTCCCACATCTTTTATCTTAAATTTATAACGTAGTTAATCTTTAATGCGAACACTTTCAATTTTATCGTTAGATATTAATAAGAAATCATCTACAAATACACCTATTAATGTAATAAGACCGTTACTGCTCTTCTTATAAAATAGACAACTCTCATAATCTAAACTTTTACACCCTAGAGCATTTAATAGATGTTTGACTTTGTCATGCCACACGTTCGACAACTGTCTCAAACCATAAATAGCCTTTTTCAACAAACTAACTTCATTTTTATTTTCTAGCAGTATAAAGCCTTCCGGTTGTGCCATATATATTTGTTCCATCAGCTCTCCATTTAGAAAAGCTGTGGGAACATCTAAATGATCCACGGTGAAACCCATATCTACGGCCATGGCTAACAGAAGTCTGATTGTGGAATACCTAATAACAGGAGAATAAGTTTCCTCATAATCTATACCAGGCATTTGAGAGAAGCCTTTTGCTACTAATCTAGCTTTACAAGTTTTTGAATTACGTACTTGTTTTTCAGTAAATACCCACTTGCACTGAACAATATTTTTATCAACCGGCTTATCAACTAAACACCAAACTTCATTTTTTATTAGAGCATTATATTCTGCATTCATTGCATTTTTCCACTTTTCACTATGTAATGCCTCACTTACTGACACTGGACACTGCACGTTTTCTTCAGTCATGGCTTTGTACAGTAGAAAATCTTCTAAATTTGTATTAGGGATCCTTCTCCACTCTGGATATCGACGATCCGGATTTTCTTCTTCTTCTGCTTCAGAGATATTACAATCATCTTCTTCTGACAACTCATCATCAATTTTTTTTTAACTTCTTCTTTCTTTTCTACCAAAATATTTGAAAGGATTTGGTTTTCAGGTTGTTTTTGTTCATCTAGGTTTTTAAAACATTGATTTTATAAAAATATTACATCTCGAGCTCTCATCAGTATAGAGGGATTTTCATAATCTAGAAGTCTATACCCTTTACCTTCTTCGCAGTACCCAACAAAAATACATAACTTGCTTGTATGATCTAATTTCCTTCTATTTTGTTTAGGTATTCTAATGTATTCTGGACAACCGAAGACTCGTAAATGATCTAAGTAAACCTTTTCTCCCGCTCAGATCTCTTCTGGTGTTTTGCTTGGTATCTTTTTACTAGGGGATCTGTTAATTAAGTACACCGCTGTATTTGCTGCTTCAGCCCACATTCTTTCGTCGCAATCAGCGCCAGCCATCATACGCCTCCTTTTTTCTGAGATGGTACGATTGTATCTTTCTGAATAGTAAGTTCATGCGTATCCCAGAATCTCTAAAAAGATATTTCAGCTGCGAACGAACGACCTCCCCATTATCTGTACGAACTCTCTTTGTTTTGAAGTTCGTTTGATTTTCAACATAAATTTTTAAATTCTTTTCGATAAGTTTAATAAAATTTTTTCTTGAAAAATCATCAATAATGGTTAAGAAAAAACGCTTACCAGAATATGAAGGTGCTTGAAATGGTCCACAGACATCCATATGCAACAATTCTAATTTATTTTTTACTTTTCTGGTGAAAGGAGTTTGTACCATTTTTCCTTTTAGACATGAAATGCAATCTTGAAATTGGTCGTGGTAGTTAATGCCATTCGCTAATTGTTTTTAAGCAAAGATATACTAACTCTGTTTAAGTGTCCAAGATGACGGTGCCAGCACATCTGATCTATTATTTTTGTTTCAGCTGATAGACAAATATTTTCATTTTTTTCTGTAAAATCAACATTTTTGTTTTTCAAACCTAAATAATATAATCCATTGTTTTTTATCGCTGTAATCACGGGCTCACCTTTAATCTCTACTTGGTCTTTTTCATAAACATAACATTTTTTTTATCAAATAAAGTCAATAATTGTTGTTCTGTTATCTTATTTACAGAAACTAAATTACAAGAAAGATTAGGTACATGCATAACATTAGATAGTTTTTCAACATATTTTGAAGTGATGGGTACATCACCTGTACCTTGACTTTCAACCATTCTGCCATCTGCCATGATAATATCTTAATTATTATCATTTTTAAAATTAGTCATAAGATTTTTATCAAGACTCATGTGTGCTTGCCCCTGAATCCACTACCCAGCTATCCCTTTCTGGGTGAGTGGTTGTTTCCAATCTGCCGTAAGAAGGGCTCTCTTTTTAAAATCATTATTTTGGTTTGTATTTCTGTTATTATTACTTAACTGGTTTACATTTTTATGACTATTATTATAAAACTGATATTTACCTTGAGAAGTCTGTGGGGGTGCAGACGAATAAGAATTTTGATACCCACATCCAAATTTTGAGTTATTATTTGTAAATCCTCTGTTACTTGCTGATCCACCATTGTTGAATGAACCACGGTAATTGTTTTGCACCTTTTTGGATGACATTGGTTAGAATGAGAATGGAATTTATTAGAATTCATAAAATTATTGCTGTTTTGTGAAAAGCGAGCATTGATTGATTAAGTCCTGAATAATTATTATATTTTGTGTCCTGTAATAATTTAGTTTTTACAAGATCACAAGTTACTTTTTGTCCAGACGATTCTAGGACCATTATCATGGGTTTTCCACATTCTGATAAATTTTCTGCAATACTCATTGCTTCATTAATATATTCTTCGCTGGGTTTAAACTTTGTTAATTTAATAGAGCAAAGTTTACGCAAAAGAGTGAGTCTTCTATTTAAACCTTTATCTTGGAACGCGGATTCTAGTGCTTCCCAAGATTCTTTAGCTGTTTTACATTTCATAACATGAGGAATAACTGACTTTTCTACCATTAAATTAATTTTTGAAAGAGCGTTTTCTTCCTTGCGTGCTTTTGTTGGTGCAGTTGTAGTATCATCAGCAGGATATCCATCAATGCAGTTCCATACATCTTCATGTTTTAAATAGTTGGTCATTTGAAATTTCCACTCTGTATAATTATCTCTACCTTTTAATTTAGTTATAGAAAATGAACTTGTTGATTCTGCCATATTTAGATTTTGAAACAGAACACATCAAAAAAATGATCACGCCTCGAATCGTTTTAATTATGAACGCTAACAAAAAAAACTTTAACTGCAAAACATAAAATTCTGGGCCTCTTGAAGATAATAAAATATAACAATATTATTAAATATGGAGTATAACAATATTTATTTTATTTTTCATGACAATAATAGATTGACATCAGAACACATATATTTTATATAATAAGGTGTTGCCATAAGCACTAAAATAAAAAAGTGAAACAATAATAATATAAAGGATAACCAAGAGCACAGGAGAAATAAATGGGATGACGTCACACAATAGCGTTACAACATAAATATCATTATGGCGTTGCATATTGTCATAATATAACAAAATAATTATTTTGGCGTCTCATATTAAAATATACACAATGTTGATATTGTAATTATATAGGCGTCAATATATTTTTTCATCTGTGGTTTGTGTGCAATCAATTTGACGTTTGTTTTCATGTTATTCTATCACAACTGAGCCGATCCCTTCGGCGTCTTAATTTCAAATATACATAATGTTATTATTGCAGCCTTTGAGCACCCAAGTAAGTGTTTTGAATATATGCAATCAGGTCGATATCTTCGATATTTAAGATGTTGACACAAATTTATGGGATATGAAAAAGTGAAAACGCAAACATAAGCCCGCTATTAATATAAGAGTTAGATAAGTGTATAAAGCGAACTATCGAATACAATTTTAGTAAGAAATAACTAGATCCTTAATAAATTAAGTATTGTTAAACTGCCTTGAAGATGGCATTTTTCCCTGTTAGCCTTAGAACGTTAGATGGCTTTCTGATTTGTCACCTTAAAGGCAGTTTAACAATATTTAATTTATGAAGGATTAGCATTTTTTATTAAAATTATATTCGATAGTTGGCTTGATGCGTTTATCAAACTGTTATATTAATAGCAGGCTTATGTTTGCGTTTTCAGTTTTTCATATTTCATAAATTTGGTTCAACATCTTAAACCATTCTAAACAATTTTACTACTACTGACGACGATAACTGCAAGTGTAAACGTATAGATTTGTGTAAAACATAAATGAAAAATATATGTGTGCCATTAAAAAACCCAATAAGTATTTTAACTTTTTTTTTGTTTTTTTGTACATTGAATTATTGATAAGTTGGTGAAGATTGTAGTTTGTCTCACATGATCCCGTTTCATTGATACTAGCTGTTTTTTTAAAGGCGTTTACACTTGACAGACAATATTACTTTATGCTGTAAGGTCTATTTGCTATAGCTAAACCTCAACCTAATCTAAACATTAACCTATCCATAGAATGATCTTCACAATCATCTACTGTCAAAACTTATTCTTGCAAGTCATTCAAAACTAATTAGGAGTTCAAAATGAACTATCTGTGAGTTCATATTACTTGGATAATTTGGTTGATCAATAATATTAGCCCATTTTTGTGGACATAGAAACACTGATGAGAGTCAAATGCCTACAAGTTGATAATATCGCATATTGAGAGTATTTCTATACAAAAGCGTCACAATTTTACTATTCAGGTAATGTGAAATCACCCTAGTTAACTTGTTCATTCCTTAAGTAATTCCACCTATAGTAACACAATCTACTTAGCATTCGGAAGGTAATGGTTCGATCCCCGTTATTGTCTACTTTGTAGAAGCTTTTTTAAGGGGTTTTTTCTAATACACATATAGCGGTATGATCACTGCGCATATGCAGATCATGATCCTTAATTCCACCATGCATATATACGTTGTGTATGTGTATCCTGGTAATCCATCGTTGTGACTGAAGGAGCGTGGAAAGCTCGAGCAGCCTAACCTCCTTTTTCAACTCAACACTTGTGCGGTTAGCCTCTTGTGCACCACGTTTACCTAATATTCAATACAAGTTCAAACACAACATTCATCTTTATAAGAACAATGCACAATCATTCAAAACTTTGGCTTGTTTATGAACGCACAGCTGCCTTCTGCTGCCATCGAGGGTCATTTGAATCGCTGACAAGTGTTGCCGAACGCACACGATAACGACCGAAGTAAGCCCGCAACTTTTGAAATTTTGAAAGACATTTTTGAGGAGAACTAAAGAGTATTCGTAATTGAAAAAATACCACGGGATAGCCCCTTTTTAGTTCTACAAACTCAATGAGTTTCCATCGCGATAAAATATAGTGGGGAGTAGGAAAAAAATATAAACCAATTTTCCCATGTTAATTATATTTCCAAGGTTGCCCTGGACACCGATATACAAATATATATATATATATATATATATATATATATATATATATATATATATATATATATATATAATTTTGTATGCATGTAATCGTCGGTTATAGGACCAAGGCAGTCGTTAATAAAACACAATCAACGCTGACGTTTCGTTTTATTAATTAAAACTTCTTCAAAGCTGTATTAATTAGAAAACAAGAAGTTACGGATATGTTTAAATAACTTTAGTACAGGAGCTTACCCAGGTAGATTAAATAAATTATTGAAACACTAATTATAAAATTATCGACAGCACATGACATATTACAATTATAAAAACGTTAAATTGACAGAACCCCCTCGAAGTATCCCAGTTAGCAATAAATACCTATAAAATTTTTGTGACTATTGAAATCTTTCAAAACATTAGATTATCATAAGTTATAAGTAGTAGGAATGTAACTTACATTATGATTACACTAAACATAGAAATTACAATTATCAAATAGGTATAAATACACTTGTTGACGGAAATGATAAATTGTATGTACAAATCTCACAGTACTAAATTATTTTATGTTAATGAATCCTAAATATAATATAATGGAAATTATATTTCGAAGAGATGAGAATAGATAAAGCTAATATTATCCATATCACTATTATAGTTTAACGCTACCATTATTATTTTAATTGAAACATTTCCAAACATAATCTCTTTTTTGTAATTTGATTCTTTTTCTAATAATTTTATATTATTAAATTTTGGTTGATGATTTAAATCCTGAGACTGTGAGGTAAAGCCCCAAATTTCTTATTATGTAACTTATAGTCACGTTAACCTATTTTCTAATATCGGAGAAGTTTGACCTGTGTAAATTTTATCACAATCAACTCAGGATATAGATTGATTTAGAGTAGGTATTTTATCTAAATAAACAATTGCAATATAATGTGGCGCATAAATTCTATTACATTATGCAAGGTTGCGTTATTGATATTATTGGTCTAGTGATACTGCTGACTAATTAATGTTTATGTTGTAATTTCTTTATGCTAAATTATGAAAGTTGCTATTTAATTTAATTATTAATAGATTGCAAAATGATGCAGGTCCTGTTCAATTTGAGATTGAGCAGTATATTTATTACTCTTTGGTAGGTACCTGTTACTATTTTTGTGAATGTTCCTATTTTTTATATTTTAAATTTGTTGAAATTTTTTATAAAGAAAAGTGAAATTGAAAGAACATTTTGCTTTTAGAAAAACGGAAAATATAATAGACTATTAGCACGCTCTATCTCGAAAAGGAATGCAATTGGGAACCTTTCCTATTCTTATGAGTTTCTCTATTGTGTGGTACATACTATGCATTGTACTTTTTTCAAACTCACCCTGAATTTATAAATTTTAAATTAAAAATTTTTTTGGTTCTTAATTATGTTGTTTCTAGAAAACTATGACAAAGAAACGTCTTCTCAATAACAAACAGGGCGGTAACATCAATTTAATTAAAAAGTTAATATTACTGACCATTTAGATTCAAGGAATATTCTTCAAACTGCCTGCGGAGTTAGGTTTTGATTTTACTTTGTTCAGCTAATTGTTCATAATTAATTTTTTTCACTAACATTAATCCACATAAATTTCCAAATATCGAATAACGCAGATGACGCGATAAGTGTAAGTTTCTAAAAACGAAAAAACTGGTTTTAATTTATCCGCATTAGGAAATTATAAAGTTAGTTTTAGCTCAATTAATCAAACAAAAAGTTGCAGAAAGAATATAAAATGAACATAAATATGCACCCAAATATGTAGAATTTGTTTATTTTCACCTTTTCAAAATAACTAAAGTCATAAGCTAACTGAACTTGTAACGTATTAATAGATTAGATCATATCTAAGGTTATTATCGAATAACCTATTTTTTATTACACTAAATCAATTGCAACAAAAACACATAATGGATTATTAATTATAATGTTTCATGTAAAATTTAGATAGTTTACAACAAGTTATATTCGATACTTCATAAGTTTCCGTTTTCTATTTTAACACGTAATTGGCAAATTGTTCAAGCAGTCATTAGTTGACTAACATTATTAATCCACTAGACGTAGAAGTGTATAAAAGTAATCCCAGACATTATCGATAACTGGTATTACCGATGTTATTTCATTATATTCTTCAGTTTTCTAAAATGAAAATTACAGTTTAATGCAGAGTGACACGTTCTAACGTGGCTTTTAAATGTTTTCTTTAAATAACAATATCAATATATGCTTACCTAAAATCACAGTTTAACACACCTAAAAGTTGAGGTGGGTTGTGTATAGGGAATATAATCTCAGACCATATCTTTGATCCCGGGATTTGTAAAACAATTTTTCGGGATCCCGGAATTAATTTTTATTTAAAAACACTGTATTTATAATTCATACAATTTATATAATTATAAATCAAAACTAAACATTTGCTTTTGTATCTTAAACTAGAAAATTAAGCCTTTGAAACAAAAAAAAGCACTCTTAAAAATAAAAAATATGCTTACGTTAATAATTAGTTCTTATAATTGGTAGTAACTATTACTTGTATATTATTTAGAATTTTGACTTGTACACGGAGTTCGGAAGGGGTTGCAATCAGTGGGACGCACGGGCACGAATCGCACGCTGCCGCATGGGTGCGGCTGATTAAAATATTTTTGGGAACAAAAGTAAAGAAATAATTTTAAATAATATATGCATGATTTACATAATACATATTTAAACAATATTATATATTGTTTATTATGTTATTCACGTTAGTGAAAACTATTCCAAATTCACAACTTATAATTAGTAAAAATTGTTTTATGTTTATAAAAAACATGTATAAACATGATTCTTATAATCCCGGGATGATCGGAACTAAAAAACTGCCGGTATCCCGGGATCCCATATCCCGGGGTTGTATTTTCTAATTGTGGATTAATAGGAACTGTAAATTAAGTGGTTTTACTACATACAACTAACAAATAAATTATATATGTACAAAATACTTCAAACCCACATTAAAAAGATCATACAAATGTAATAATGTTTTGATACCAAATAAAACATTGAGGTTAACTTAGTCAACATTTTATATATATATATATATATATATATATATATATATATATATATACAGGGTTATTAAAAAGTATGGAGCCAGCGATTTATTGTCGTTAATATTCATTTTAGGAAAAATTGTTCAATACAAAAGTTGTTTATGTAATTTTTATCTACACTTGGGAATACTTGAATTTTTGTTATCGGCGATTGTTTCTGGTTACGCCTTTCCGCGTAATTTTTTTAAATTTTTTGAAAATTGTTTTTGAATTTATTTTAATAACATTTTTTTCAAGAATACGCCGATTCAATTATTTACATCAAGTAGGAGACAAAAAAAAAAGTTATGAATCAAAATCTTATCACTAAAAACAAATTAATAACTAAGTAATCTAAATTTAGTGATTTAAAAATATTAACGTTTCCTTGTCTTTTCATCCTAGAAGCTCTGTGCTATTCTAAGAAGCACATTTCCCGGGCATTAAAACAATGTGAACTACAGAGCCATGACACCAGACAAAAAGATAATATAAGACTAATGTACTGCAGGTTAACAAAAACTCAAAATGGCATTATCCACCAGTCACAATCTTTATACAATTATCTTCCTAGTCACATAAAATCTCTAACGTTATTAAAATTTAAAGCGAGAATAAAAGAATTTCTAATGTTAAATTCATTTTATTCATTTGATGAGTTTATCGCTAACGTTAAGCATCTAGATTAACTAGTTAATTATTTGTTTCTGTGTTCAACTTGTTGGTTAACCACCAAATCATGTTTGTACTGTTTATACTTATATTATATTTTTATTCTATAGATAATTTTTGACGAGTGTAAGTGTACCATCATGTTCGACAATAAATATTAATATATATATATATATATATATATATATATATATATATAATTTTAGAGTGGCAAGTAATTTGACCCATGTCGTTTGAAATACAATAAATTAGGAAAACTATTGGGCATAGGGTCTGATACGGACTGATAATTTAAAAAAAATTCCATTATTATAGTCGATATTTCGAAATAATTTTATTTCTTCATCGGGACTAAATCTAAAATTTACTAAAATCAGAATTACAAAGTTTATAAAAATCTTAAAACTTACCATATTAATGAATGGTGTGTTTTTGCTAAGACGTAACATTGAAAGAATGCAGACTATCTGAATTAAAAATGAGTAAATGAACAGGATGTGCTAAAATAATTAGAGTTAGATTTAATAAAATTATTATAACTAGAAAACTTACAATTAATGCAAAACTGGACAAAATGGAAGACCACGACGAAATACGTTCTTTTGAAATTTGTGACCAAAGGTGTTGAGATAAGGAAAATTATCAATTAGAAAAGGATACAAGTACCAACTTAAATCAAAGTTATTTGGCGGGAAATTTAAAAAGTATCCCCAAGACTACTGAATGGAAATTTTAAATTTATGTATTAATTATTTATGCTTAGTAAATAATTATATGTTGTACTCAGATATTTTATTAATTTATTAATTATTTTAGCACATCCTGTTAAGATTCTTTCTCACAGTTACTCATTTTTAATTCACATAGTCTGCATTCTTTCAATGTTACATCTTAGCAAATACACACCATTCATTAATATTAAAAGTTTTAAGACTTTTATAAACTTTAGTAAATTTTAGATTTAGTCCTGATTAAGAAATAAAATTATTTTGAAATATCGACTATAATAATGGAATTTAAAAATTTATACACACACACACGACACGCACACGTACACGCACACGTACACACACACACACACACACACACACACACACACACACACACACACACACGCACACACACGCACACACGCGCGCACACACGCGCACACACGCGCACACACACGCGCACACACACGCGCACACACGCGCACACGCGCACGCACGTGCAGACACGCACAGACACGCACAGGCACGCACAGGCACACACAGACACGCACAGATACGCCCACATACGCCCACGCACGCCCACGCACGCTCACACAGCTCACACACACACACACACACACACACCACACGACACGCACACACACACACCACACCACGCACACACACGCACACACACGCACACACACACACACACACACACACACACACAACACAACACACACACACCACCCACACCACACACACACACTCACATATATATATATATATATATATATATATATATATATATATATTATACACGTGGCAAAATGTCACTACGTTATATGGGTAACTTATATTATAATCGATACAAAGTTGGTTAAATTAGCAAAGTTGGGCAGAATTACATGAAGATTTAGAGCCCGCCAATGACCATTATGGCCAGGTTTCCGCTTTATTTGAGAAACTGAAAATCGTGAAAATTTTCAATCAACGTTGGCTCGTTAATTACTAAAAATACAGTAAAAGAACCAAAAGTCTCACTTTCTTGCAAACATTCTTATTTAACAGGTCTTTTGACACCATGTCGATCCCCAAGTTTTCAGAATCGTAAATTTTTTTTGACCGTAAACTTTTAATACACGGTCAAAAAATCACCATGTATGCATTGTGGAATTAAGGCTAGGTGCGGTCAGGATAGGATAGGAAGGAATTGAGTTAGGTTTCTGAGGGGGAATGTACTACCCCAACATTCGCCTAAATGGCACCACATGATGTGCGTTTACGCGGTGATCATGCCGCTATATGTGTATGAGGCAAAACTCCTGAAAAAACCTCGTACAAGGTAGGCGGCAAGGGGGATCGAATCCATTACCTCCCAAATGTTAAGCAGATTGTGTTACTACAGATTCAACTAGCTCGATGCTAAATGCAAAGTACTGCACGTGCTTTTTATACCAGTAATGCTGGCAATGGAATTCACACAAATAAAGTCGACATTGCGGAATAAAATCTTCAGTTTAACTTAACTTTACAACAGGGTGTGTAATTTATGATTGAACTTTTTATAACTAACTGTTTAATTTTTTTTAATGTGTTTTGCTTATGGCTCTTCTAACAAACATCCTGATAAACATAATTTTTTCGATAAGTAAATATTTAACCAAACAACTTTAATCTCTAATTTAAAATCACACGCAAAGTATTTTGTCAAAATTGTGGTCTTAAGATAGACCGATCATAATATATTCCTCGATCATAATATATTCCTCTTTATATTAGAAGTAAAAGGTTCATATTATCATGTTACAGGATTGTAAAATAAAAATGCGAAATTATGTTGAAAATTGTGTATTGATGAAGTAACGGCTTACATCACGGTCTACAGTACGCCGTGCTTATATGCGTCCTTTGCAACCACTATTGACATATAATTTAACATATTTTTCGAAACTGAAGTTCCTTATTACATTATAAAGCTAAAAGTAACATTTCACATGCATTTTTTACTCATTCCTACAAAGCACATTTGAACAAAATAGTTTCAAGGAAATACGTTTGTAAATCAATCGAAATCAGTAGTTGAGAAATAATATTTGTACACATCATTGGTTACAAGGTTGAATTCAATTTGGAGACGTAAAGCAGCACACACAGAAAACAAAACGGAACGAACCGGCACGGTACTGACCAGCACGGAACATCCCGACAACACACTCGCACATAGAAAACGGGGAACGGCATTCAGCAGTCGGATAACTAATTTTAAACTTCAATTAATACATGAAATAATTGCTTACAATAGAATTTAATGTAAAAATTGATTAAAAAAACCTGATAATATTTCTTTCTTGCATTTCCTTTTACTCCGATTATCGTGATAATATTTATGAGAGGCATCGTAGATTATGGTATATTGCCGAACTAATTCAATGATTCGGCTATTGAGCACATTCTGCACGCGTTGCACCTATCATCGGAAGCAATCAAATGAAGTGAGTGTTTGTGAATCATCTTATCATTGAGTAAAAAATCATATAACTGAATGATTTTATCGCCATCCGACGCCGTCAAACTTGTCCTCCCGAGAATATTTGCGGTTGCCGTTCGCTGCAGTTCGTTGCCGTTACGCTCCGTCCGTGCTGTTCGATATGTGCGATTCTCCATTTGATTCAATGTAAAGCAACTGGATCTGCAGTGCCGTGCCGGTTCCTTCCGCTCCGTTACGTGCTCTATGTGCGCGCTGCTTTAGGCTTGAACACTTGAACTGCGTGACGTTTAAGTATATCTATACTATTCCTAGGTCATTTAAGTAAATGATTGTATCACGCAGGAAGGTAGCCACGTTTTTAGTGGCATGTACGCATACGCCTGTTTCGATATAAAATTTATGTTTTTTTATTATTCCATTTTTGTTAGTTGTCTTAATAGCTGTAAAATAACATCAATAGAATTGTTTAAGTTTAAACTGGATCCAAAAAAACATTTTAGTTCATAAATATGGCTGTGTTAATAAATTTAATTCACTCAAATAATTTATTTATGAGCTGAAAACGTATGACCACACAGCACATTCTTTCATGTATACAGGGTGGGTGTCTACTGCGTGGACGGAGGATTGCTCCTTAACTATCAGAGATATCAACCCAACCCAAACCTGTGTTTTTTAAATGGAACACTGTATATTTTTGCATTTTTAGATTCACTGTTACATTTAGAATAAAAGTATAGAAATTTGTATCTGTATCACTAACCGTTCTCACGATGCAAGCGCCACAATTTTGTAAATCTGTTTATACCACCGATTATTAATAATAGTCTACTAACAAAACAACTGGGAAATTTTTTGAAAACATGTAAAACTAAACAGAATGATTAACTTACGCGAAATGTAATTTTTCTCAATTTTTTCAAATGCAACACCCTGTATATTTTTCCGCATTTCGATTCCCCGCGAAAAGTAGATACTAATTGAGAATAGGTTTCATAGCCATAAGACGGACCCTTCTTGAGTTATTGACGCTTTATTTGAAAATATTGACATACAGAAGAACAAATAAAACATTTAATTAATTAATAACTAAACAATAAAATAATTCTCTACATATAAAAATAAGTTGAACAAGTAAACATGAACGAATAAAACCATAAATTCAAATTAAATGTTCAAAATGCTGACCACGCCTAGCTAAACACTTTGCAATTCGCTCGGTAAACGAAAGATTCACTCGCAACAACATTAGAGGCGAAAGGGATTGAATCACAGCTCTAGTTATATTTTTGACATCTTCGCTTGTGGTGTTGTTAGTAAACTTTTTCTTTAACGTAGCCCCAAAGGAAGAAATCAAGGGGCGTAAGATCCGGTGATCTGGCCGACCAGTTTTGTATACCACCTCGTCCTATCCACCTCATCGGATAATTTCTATCCAGATATTGCCTAACGTTGGTTGCATAGTGTGGAGTGGCGCCATCCAGTTGAAACCACATCGTACGAATGTTATCTACCTCGATATTTTCCAAAAGCTCGGGTAAATCATTTTCCAGAAACTGTAGATATCTTTCTCCAGTAAGACTCCCATCAAAGAAAAAAGGACCAACCATATTAAAATTGATTATACCACCCCACACATTTACTGACCATCGATGCTGGTGTTCAGCATCTCTTGATGTATGTATATGTGTTAATATTGCCATTATTGTGAAAAGTTGATAGTGAATAATGATGATAGTTATATGTATTAATATTGCCATTATTGTGAAAAGTTGATAGTGAATAATGATGATAGTTATATGTATTAATATTGCCATTATTGTGAAAAGTTGCAAAGTGTGCACTTAGCTCTCTGGTACTAATTTGCGGATTTTCTATAAGATACCACAGCTTGAAACCCAATTTCTTCATTTGGGCTTGTTTTTGCACGCTTGGGATAACACACACTTCCAAAATTTATAAATCTTTCAGCTACATTCAAAAACGATTCTTTCTGCGGCTGTCTTCTCTCTGGGTATCGTTCACAGTACAAACGGGTAGCCAGCAAAGCATTTCTTTGAGCTTCGCCGTAAATAAAGATCATATCGACCATTTCTTCTTTGGAAAAATTCATTTTATTCAAAAATTGACAAAACGACAATCCAAAAACACACAAACTAATGGAACAATATTTTAATGATTATACAAACGTCAAAACAATAGATGCAATTGTTCCTCTTTATTACGAGCGGCTATCCTACCTGATTTGTTTTGTTGAATTCTATTGTCATAGTAAATTTGTATTTTAGAATATTTTTACGTAAAAGCGTCAATATCTCAAGAAGGGTTCGTCTTATGGTTATGAAACCTATTATCAAGTAGTATCTACTTTTCACGGAGAATCGAAATGTGAAAAAATATACAGGGTGTTGCATTTGAAAAAATTGAGAAAAATCACATTTCGCGTAAGTTAATCATTCTATATAGTTTTACATGTTTTCCAAAAAATTCCCAGTTTGTTTGATAGTAGACTATTATTAATAGGCGTTGGTATAAACAGATTTACAAAATCGTGGTGACAACGCTCGCATCGTGGTTCCAAAGTTAACTGTATTTTGGTACTAAAGTGACGATATCTGCAGAACGGTTAGTGATACAGATACAAATTTGTATACTTTTATTCTAAATGTAACAGTTAATCCAAAAATGCAAAAATATACAGGGTGTTCTATTAAAAAAACACAGGTTTGGGTTTTTAGAGTGTAGACCCAATGATCGTGTATTACCACACCAAAATTGGTTTTGACATCTCTAATAGTTAAGGAGCAATCCTCCGTCCACACAGTAGACATCCACCCTGCATATACATGTTAGCTATAAAATATTGTTAAATTACAGTTAATCTTTAAACAAAGTTTCGAAATATTGGTTTGTAAAGAAAATGGTTTCAACAATATGTACTTTTTAAAGGTGATAATATCGCAGTATTAATCATTTTGTTTCATTCCAATTTTTTTATTTATAAGGTGTTATGTTACACCCAAACTGTAAAGCAGTATCACATTTTTCATGCTCGTATTTCAAGGTGAGGGTTTGGTAGAACAATAGGTGTTGAATTTATTCTATTTTGATGTATGTTTTGTGAAAAATTTTTAGGAAAAATAATGATTCAATTTTACAAAAGGAAAAAACAACTCATTTTTTATTATTATTACTAATGACATATGTGACGTATGAAGTATGTATAATTAGATCGTGTAAAATTTTCTTACTGTTTGCACTAATATGTCATCAACTCATATTACGAGAAATACGTCAGATCCTATGTACAAACAGAAATCATTTCCTGATCTTTTTAGATTATGTTTCTCTGCGAATGAATTAAATCTCTCATTCAACATTCGTGGTGCTTCTCGTAACCCATAGATTGACTTTTTTTAATTTTAGCACCTCATAATCATCTTTAACTGTTTCACCTTCTGGAATTTATATATATATATATATATATATATATATATATATATATATATATATATACATCTATATTAAATTTTCCATGTAAGAAAGCCGTTGGAATGTCTAATTGAAAAATTGTCCAGTTGTCATGTAGAGCATGAGCAATAGACATTTTGATAGTTGGATATCTTGCTACTGGTGCATAGATATTATAGTGCATTTCTTCTTGATACCCTTTTGCCACCAATCTAGCTTTCTTTAAACCATTTTGTTTAGTTCTAAAAATCCAGCGCGTATCAATGGCTTTATATCCTGGAGGCAGTTTTGAAAGTTCCCAGGTGCCATAATTTTTATGTGCTTCTAGCTATTTCCTAATAGCTATTTTCCAATCTTTTCCTGCTTGTGAAACCACGATTAGTACCTCTTTCTGACTTCTTCCCATTCTTGGGACAATTTTTATAGAAATGTCCAGTCTCTTCACATTCATAGCACTTTTGTTGACCATAGTGAAGTCCATTAAATCTTCCATAATTTCCAGAATTAAAACACAATTTTTTTGTTCAGACTGAGAGTCTTTAAACTTGAGTTCTGCATCTAGAAGTCTATTCTTCACAAATTCCAATGTTATCCCTGTTATCACAGTTGCAATAGCGGTAATAACATTGTCATTTTTCTGGGGAATTGTAAACAACATGTAGCATACCTTATCGGTTTCATCTAACTTTGATCCAGCTGCTTCTAATTCCCTTAACAAACTTTTGTAAAATGATCTTGGAGTTCATCTGTGGTGCGCTTCATTTTAAGAAGCTTTTTCATAATGTACAGTTTTGAAAAACTACTTTTCCTCTCAAATACATTTTTCCTCTCACATACATTTTTCAATGATTCAAACATCTTGGATGCCGTTTCAGCATCCTTAATATACTCCAGATGTTTGTCAGACATACATTGAACTATTATGCATTTTGCCTTGGTATGATTTGTGAGAAGAGTTTCTTCTTTATCTGCGTGCATAGCTTGGAACTGTGCATCTGTCACATTCAAAACATCCTTCACACCTTTTTTTGCCAAAAGAACTTCTACTCGAGATTTCCAATTTGAAAAATTTTTATCGGTTAACTGTGGAAATGGTAATATAGAGGAAATTTTTCCTTTTTTAAATCAATAAACTTTTTATTAAATATTATGCACCTAACCTAAACTTTTCATTTTTTATTTTTCGAATATTAAACCTCACTACATCAAAAAAATTTCAGCGTACTGTTTGCCTTACTTGCCTGGACCCATAACCTGTTGAATTTATACCATTTTTGACGTATTTTTTGTGAACAATATTTAGGAAAAATAATGATTCAATTATTTAAAAGGAAAAAACAACAACTCACTTTTTATTATTATTACTAAATGACATATGTGACAGACGTATGAAGTATATATAATTAGGGATGTGTTCAGTAATCGAGAAGAGTATATTCAACAATAGGCACGTAGCCTGTAAGAGGTTTTCGAGGACCTATCAAATCAAACGATTTTACTTATTTGTTTACTACAGTGTCAATCACATGCACCTTAAAGTATAGCTTCGTCACGTCTGGACCACTTGGCGGTGCCACCGGAAGTTCCCAAGGCCAACTACTTATCTTAGACACGAACTGAAGTTCATCGACATAGATCAGAAAGAAAGTCAAAGTTCATCGACATTAACCATTAAATAAACCTACTATACATGACTTACTGATCGCTTCAGACCATATATTTAGCCTGAATACAAACCCACTATCCATGATTCATTGAACTCTTTAGGGCCATCGTTTAGCTTAGAAACAATTTAGGCTTATGACTCATCGATCTCTTCAGAGGCATTTATTCCGGAGCATGTGTTAAGTAGAAGTCAAGATTATCTAAAAATAGAACCAATTCGTTGAAACGAAGTTATCGAAAAATCCTCAGAAATGACGCCAGATTCATGACTCATTGATCCCTTCATATAGGTAATAAACAGAGAATTCCGTGCTTTCAACGACATAGTGTTAACGACCTCCATCACTCTATCTAGTTGAGGGTAGCCGAGCATAGCGATGTTTTATTTTAAATATGCATTACCATGCTATTCATGATTTAGTGTTAATTTGTCGTTGAAAATGATAATATGGACTCCCAAAAAAGGTATAATGTTTCTCAGCTATATGGAAGAAAAATAAAGCCTACTAACGAAATATTTGAACTCTGTTTATTAGTGGAAAACTTTAACAACCTTGTGACATATTTGGTAACAGTTATCTGCGAGGTACATTTGTATCTGCAAGACATTAGCAACTGTCCAGATACGAGATTAACAAAATAACGTTTTCACAGAAATGTATTTATTAATGCCTAAGAAACAAATGGGGACTGATACATTGTAATACAGAATAATGGTTTCGATACAACGTCTTTAAACCTTTTATATCCAATGGTGTAACAACTTATAATGGACATTCGTTTGCTAAGATAGAAAAGATGCAGTTTCTTACAGACACCTGGAAAAATATACAAAATATCAGTTTTACACAAAGGAGATGGAACAATTTAGCGCTATTTTGATGCAAGAGATAAAAGGACATGTTAAAATAAGGAATTGCAAGTGATTAAAATTACTGGTTATTAAAGGGTCGAAGAAGACAAAGCTACACCAAGCAGAAATAAAGAATTGTATTTTGTGTGTAACTATGTGAATAAATATTCGTATAATAAACACGCCTATGTGCCTTGTAAATAAAAATGTTCAAACCAACTACCTATTTACCCCTAACAGTTTTTCTGGGTAACCAAAAGCTGCCTTTTATCCCAACAGGTATCGTCTAACTCAAAACAGGTCCCCTTTTACTCCAAACAGGTAGCATTTTACACTAAACAGTTACACGTGTACTCTAAACGGTACCTGTTTACCCTAAGCAGATACGATATTATTGCTTTTAAAGAATGCAGTTATTGGTTTATAGCATTTTTAGTTACAAGGTACATAGGCATATGTAAGATTTATTCACTAAGTTACAGAGATTTGACATCTACATTCCCGATTTGCTGCAACGACTTTGCACCTGTGTGTGGTAAGCTTAATGGCTTTAATAACTAGTTCTTCCACTTCCGTAATTTCTTCTAATCTCATGCAATCCCATACTTTAACATGGCCATTTATCTCTTGCATCGAAATGACTGTACACTGTAACAAATGTTACATAAGATTTTTTGTTACGTAAGGAGATTATATCTAGACTATTATTCAGTTTTTCGTGTATAGTAGACGTACACATCAGTTGTGTCCAAATTCTTCCAGTCTGTTTTAACGTGGTTTATTCTTTAAATTCCGTCATTTGTTGTCTTCGAGGTACTTGTACTATTCGTTAACAGCTCTGTTCTTTTATAAATATTCTAAGTTCCTTTTGTTTAAATGTACCTACTTCTTCCTGTTATAATTTTCTTTTTTAACGGACAGTATACACAATAAAGTGACCGGCCCTGTTCCTTCTACTGTATATGATATGAGCCTGTTGGTTATGTTAGCGCTATTCCGTAAATTTGGGGAATAATATTATTTTCAAAGACCAGTCCTGTTCTTCTGTACATCTATAGCACCGGGTTAATACAGAAGTATGCTATCATATTTAGTACTTTTTACAGGAGAAGAAAAACATAATAACTTGCGAAAGTTTAATATTAAGATTTTTAAGAACCGTTATAAACGCTTTTGCCATTTCCTGAACCGTATACTGAGGATTACTTCTTTTGGCAGTGCGAACCAAGCTATACCATTGGTCCGGTAAATATATTAGAATATTTTTAAATTGTAGGTGAAATTAATAAGGGGAAGGAGCAGAACTATTTTTCCTGGAACATAAAATGTTCACTGAAAACAATGTAAGATGAACAGACAATAAAAATCTAAATCCTTATGGTAAAATTGGAATGGTGAAAAATAATACTTATTCATTATCTGAATCTTCGTCATCTCTTACATTTACACTGTAAGGTAGTCCTTGAACAAAGTCTTGGTATTGAGAAGGTATAACCAGTTTGTTGCAAAGAAAAAGGTGTTCATACTTTTTTTTATTGATCGGAACTAAAGTTTGATAATGGGCTCCATCAAGTAATGGTTTTTTTTATGCATTGTCTTTCTTCCTTTCTGTAGCAAATTTATTGTATTGTATTCTGTAGCTTCATACTCATACTTGAACAATATTGTGTCCGAATACTGCGGGTTCGCCTAAATAATTTGAATTTTCTGCCATTTTACTTCTTCGTTATTAGTGTCCTTATCCCTGTTTAGAGAAGTACGTAGTTGCAAGTGTTTTAAATCTTATATAAACTCTTGCCATTTCCTGAACCTTATACTGAGGATTACTTCTTTTGGCAGTGCCAACCAAGGTATACCATTGGTCCGGTAAATATATTGAAATATTTTTGTAGGCGCGTTCTATCAGGCTATGTACGGAATCGCCTTCGTTTTGTGTATGGCCTTTTTCTAAATAACTATGACGAATTTTAATGGTATGTTTGTTTGTTAAATAATTACTGTAGAGGTATTTATTTCGGTTTTGTCCAGAACAATTGTCGGAATAAAAGGAAAATTCCTGTATGCCTTTTTTAACTTGCTCATCTATAAATAATATCAGACAGCTTCCTATTTCTGATGCACCTCTCCTTGCGATTCTATATTCTTTTGAAGCAGAGTTAAAAATAGTAAAGTTGTATGTGGATAACTTCAATTTGTAATAGGCAAGACACACTTCTGATTTTGGTACAGGCAAGATTTGTTCGAGGTCAAATACACAGAACTCCTTGTCATTTCTTCCTTTTTCTTTGTCTTTATTTTTATATTCTGGGGCTAAATCATTAATCTTAATATGGAAATTATACTCGTCTTGTAGTTCGGTTTTTTGATCAGTTGAAGAATGTTCATATCTGCTGCAAACATCACACTGGTTTTTTTTGGTACCAG
Source organism: Vesta saturnalis (assembly GCA_036346205.1). NCBI lineage: Eukaryota > Metazoa > Arthropoda > Insecta > Coleoptera > Lampyridae > Vesta > Vesta saturnalis. The sequence continues at coordinate 297,133 of JARFJB010001696.1, forward strand.
AAACGACATGTTAAATTTACAGTTGCCGGTATACTGCAGAACTTGCAATGTGTGAGATGTTGCTACTTTCACAAAACTCTTTGTAAAGATCATACATTTTTGCTACATTTAAAGTAAGTGGTAGTAACAATCGGTTGCTGTCCTTACGGCAGTAGTGACTTTCCACGGGCACAAAGGAACATATGCTGCGGTACGGATTCTGTAACTTCTTCAGGCAACTTGACTATTTTTTAACTTTACCGTGTTTGTCGGCAGGGATGGTGACATCTTCTATACATTTTTGAGCAGCCGTTATGACTACTTGAGAACTTATATCTAATGTATTAAGAAAAAAAGGTTCTGCATACCCGCACCTCTTCTGCGCCGTTTAAATACGGCAAGTTATAAATGTATATGTAGTTTCTTCTATTATTTACAGCAATTTATTCATTTTTATAAGCCCTTAGTCGACATCTCGATTTTGGGAAAAATTTGACGTGCTTCGAATTAAAATCCCTTTCTCTATCTATGTTGCCTAAGCCCCAATATTGATCAAACACTACCTTTCTATTTTCTTCACTAAATTATTCAGTTGAACGGATTAAAATACATGTACATGGCCCGTTTATTTTTCGAGTAGACACTAAATTGTTTTTCCAATTTTTATACTTTTTTCCACTATTTCTGAGCCTCTTGCTTTTATTTCTTCTCCATTCACCTTGATTTCTTACTCGTTTACGAGTTCTTCTATTCTCTGTCGTTTCATTACTGTCGTTATCTGATTCGGTTCCGTTTTCATTTTAGCGTTCTCGGTATCCGTGTCTGTTTCTTCAGAATTGTTATATTCTTCTTGCTGTGGTGCATAATCTGAACCACTGTCTGTTTCATAAGGGTCTGGTTGCAGAAGTGATTCCTCTAGATCACTGGTGGCATTATGGGCAATGGAATCGGTTTGACTAGAAATCTTTCGAATGTCGTCAACTTCAGACTGATCAATAGTTACGGTGGAATTTTGAATTGGAATGGTTGTGCTGTGGACTTCTTTATCGATACCGAAGTTGGGAAGTGCAATGTATTCATCAAGTCCCCGGATTTGATTTAGGGAGTTGCATAGAAAAAATAAAAACCAATATTTAATTTCTGCTTCATCAGTACAAAAATCATTTTCGAATATTGCAACAATTGCTTTATTAAATCGCCTTATGCTCCTTTGTGGAACTCTTTCGCGCTATTCAAAATCTGCAGAAGCACCTTTATCTGTTGTGCTTCTAAGAGGCAAGATGTTTTCATGGTGCATCATGACTGAGTTTCCAACATTATCTAATAAAAAAATAACAATTTAATATAAAATCGTGCATCAACAAAACCACAATGTTGAAATTAGCGCATAAGTTTTAATTATTTATCACTCGATTTAACATCGTATTAGCTGCTATATTTAAGCACCTTGACGTGTTTCTAGAATTCTCTCAAGCTGTTTAGAGTTCGTAAGGTTATCCTGTATCCGTTATGCTAGAGGCTTGATGTTTTCATGATGCATCGGAATTTAGTTTTCAACATCACCTACAAAATACAAAAACAAAGAAAAATCGTGCAGCAGCAACAAAAAAATTTAATATGGTAACATAGCTGTAATATAAGCACATTGAGGTATTTGGTGAATTCCTTCAAGTTGGGTAAACTCTGCAAGAGTGTCTTTATTAATTATTACGCTACTAAGAGACATGATCATCCCTTGGGTTTTCAACGTCGTCTAATTTAAAAAACCAAAAACTTAAAAAAATCTTGCAACAGCAAACAAACAAAAATTTTGTAATTGGTATGAATTTTAATTATTTAATATTACAATAACTGCGATATTTTAGATGTGCCAGGGGCGATAGAAGGCTTTCAAGTAAGTTTAGTATCAATTTTTTCAGGTACGCTTGAAAATATCATAATTTTGTTTTATTTTATTTCATTACAATACTCCAAAAAGCCTATTGAATAGCGAGAAATAAAATACAGAGAAAAAATAAAACCCAAACATCTAGCCTTATAAGGAAAAAATAATTCGTACCATTTTTTGTGCAGCAGTATCATTATGTCCGAATCAAGTGGACATAGGATTGTTCTACATGATATTGTTTTTGGCTTTTTAGATTCGATTCACGACAAATTTAATATAATAAGTACATAAAAAAATCATAGGTATTTTTTACCGCCCCTGGCATACTGAATACGGTTCCCAAGAAAACCCTGGACACATTAAAATCGGAACCTCACAAAACAGAACGATACGTAAAATATTCGATTCTAGCTAAAAATATGATAATTTTACTTACCGGCTACAGTATTAGGAACACTAGAAGCTGCTGCTTGATTAACATCCCCATTAAAAATTTTACAGGTTCTGCTTCTATACATTTTTTTAGCCAACAGGGCAATACACGTTTCTACAAGGATCGCTTTAACAGAGCAGTACTAATCTGTGTCCAACACTAAAATGATAAAGTAATGAATGTTCGCATAAAATACTTCTGCATTTCTGGATATAGGCGTGAAGACCTCATTTTCGCCAAAAATGGAATTATCATACTTCTGCATAATCCCAGCGATATTTTCTGGTAGCGTAGAAAAACTGATTCCTGTTTTTGGGAGAAATGCTTTTCCTGCTTTAATGTAACATTTCTCACAATGTGTACGTGATCTTTGGTTTCATAATCTTCTACTACCTCTATATAATTATTAGGCTGATAGTTCAAGTTAATTTGCACTGTGCTAAAGTAAAAAAAAGCCTATTTCCGATATTGATTGGGTTTTAATAATACCTTTTACCTTTGAATAAATTTGTATGTAGAGAATTTATAACGAATTGAGATATGTAATAGTACAATCACGTTGCTGTAAGTAGATATTTAACTCTAATACTGTCTTGTATTCTCCCAAAATAGCAACAAATTGATTGATTTGGTACTCACAAAGATCAAAGGTCCCGCTCGAGAAAACTTATTCTGTTTACTTTTTATTCTGTGCCGTTGTTCAGTGTTAACACAGACTACGTAACATTTGGGAGGTAGTGAATTTTGTGGCTGTTTCAGGAGGTTTTTCCTCATAAACGTATAGTGAAATGCCCACTGCATATATGCACATTATGTATGTCTATTTAGGCGAATGCTGGAGCAGTAACTTTTCCATCAAAACTCTTTTAACTCCTTCCTTTCAGTAGCCTGATCACACCCATCCTGCATACATTCTCATTGTATGATTAGGGATCCGCCATTGTGTAAGGAGTTAGAAAAGCTCAACCAGATCGTCCTCTTCTTTCAGGAGGGAATGAAACACGTAGCTTATTCTTTTTGGCTTGAGGTGTGATAGAAATAAAGGATTATAAGCTGATACGCACGAGACCAATATATTTGATAAGTACAGCATTTGAAAATATGCTAGTTCGTATACGTACAATTTAATAAAACTTAATCGAGGTTTCAATGAAACTGGTCATTTTTCTCAGTAATAATGTAAATTTGCATTTACGAATGATTTGTCAAAATAAGAACCTAGTATCACAAAGCTTAAGTTATACGTTGGAAACAGACTGTTAGGAGAATGCTAGGTATAAAGTATCTTTGTGCTTTCACTTATCAGGTAAATTAAAAATATTAATAATTGATTCATTTGAGAGTTTTACGACGCACGAATAAAGCAACGCGCTTGCGTATTACATTTTGTTTTAATGTTTAAACCCTAGAACGGTAACCTTATTTACATATACGTTAAAGGTGACCATCATTTTGTAAGAAAACTGGAGATTAATACCTCATTAGTTTAGCTCTGAGCAATCTTCGCTCTCGGAGATTTCTACGGGCACATCACATATAGCCACTTTGACCAAACGCTCGCTCTTTGGCTGATCGGTGTGGTACGGAGCACCACACTAAACATATACCTCATCAACCTGCCTAGGTTCGGGGTTGAGACAGGCCGGATCCGTATTCGGATCTTCGCTGATGGCTTTGGCCCTCGTAACGGTTATTCCTGATCGGTCAATTTCGCGAGGTAAGACGACCCTATTCTTCTGACGAGGAATTACTGTGGATGCCTTCTCCTTGGTATCGACGGCGATCGGCGTCTGTTCTTTCGTTGCCGGACTAACCGTGAAGGCTTGCAGCGGCGTGAATACGTCAGCCGGGGGCGGTGTTGTGGGGTAACCATCGGTTTCTTTTGGCGATGAACTTGTCGGGCCTGATGAGTCCGTGGCGGGTATCTTCCTTCCCGATGGTGGCGATGAACGTTGGCGGAACGCTAGCGGACCCCTACGCCAACAGAGCGACGTCTGATAATGGTGCTGCCTGTCTCCTTTGACCTCTACTGGATGGTGGCATCTGGTGCGTCGCTACTAGGTGGACGGAATGGTACGCTGAGCAGCGACGGTGTCACGTCTTCGGGCGTCGACGACGGTGGTGCTGACTGGCGTTCTGTACGGTAGAGATTGCCTCGCAACATTTCAACTGTATTGTACAACGCGACGTCTGACAACGACGCCTAAACTTCTATCGAATTTTTTTTGCGGTATGCTTTAAATAACACTGTTCGGGTTTGAATCTTGAGTCTAGTCATCGGCAAAAGACTTTTAAACCACATACAGCTATACTAGAGATGGAATAAAAAGCACTAAATGAATATTTAGATTTTATAAATGGTATTAATACAAGTGTACCATTATTAGACATATTTGTTTCTAAAACAAATAATTTGTCTGTTTACCGAAAGCCTTAACATATTGACAGGTATATTCATAAACTATCAAATCATCATCTACATCAAAATAATGGCGATTAAAGTTCCAGTGGTCGTGATCCTGAATATTTCAGGAAAAAATAGTGCCTAATTCTTGTACTGTTTTTCTTCCATTCATAACTAACGTTACGGATAAAATTGAAACGAACTATAATGAATCAACGTACACGGAAGATTCAAAAACATTTAAGATTACTTAATCATTTCGAGTGTATAAGCTAGCTATCTTGTTCTTGTGGTCAACAATGAAAATCAGTAATAGCTGAACATGCCGTAAACAATTTAAATCATAACATTCACTTTGATAATGAGAAAATTTTACTAAGGCAAACTCACAATTTTCAATTAAATAGGTTTCGGCATCTTGTATGTACAAACGGACAGAATGTGTGTACATTAGTTGTGTTGTCTTGGACCTTGAAGTAAAAGATTTACCAGTAAGTATGTATAGTCATTATAACATTGTAATGACCTAACATACACATTCTCTTTTCGATGTATCATAACAATTACAGCAACGAAAAATGTTTAATTATTTGTTGGATTTGTTAATATGTTCAATAAACTTTAATTGGTAAGTTTTTATTTGTGAATGCTTTTACATAACGTCTTTCACAACACTATTATAATATGATTAAATTTTGTAAAATTCGTTTTTTAATTGCCTGTTTTTGTCCATAGGGGGCGCAGGAAAGTTATTTTCAAGGTGGTTTAATAATATTTAATCTTCGTTTTCGTATATTATAAATTTGTTTTGCACTTTAATTAATACTGAAAATTTCATCCTTTACTGACATACGTTTTGGAAACGTATGAAGTTTGTATAATTTATATTCGAATACATAATAAGTATTTCTAATTATTATGAGCTGAAATCTTGAAAGTTTACATTTTGAAATTAATAAATACATTGTAAAAAAGAAATTTACTTTACTTTACTTCACTTCACACTAGAGATAATGTAGTGATAATTTAATAATGTATGTTTCAGCTATGTTTAGGATTATCTGAAGGTAAAGTTTGCTTTTGTAATAATTTGTTTTATTACTTTTCTATTTTTAATGCAATTTTTATGCAGCAGTGGCATGCGGTGAGTAATTTCAACTTACGCGAGCATTCTTTGAGTATACAAGATTAATTTACGATTTAAAATAATTATTTTTCTATGTAAACTTAACCGCACACCACTGGTTTTGCTTCCTATGCGATCTGTCTATTCTCCATATACTCTGCAAAAGACAGTATTTTAGGGAGTCTTACCCTTTCACAGTGTTACGTTGCTGGGAATATCTTACATGTGTGCCTACTTTCAGATTTTTCTCAGTATTTTAATGAAAATGAGATTTCGCCAAATGATCGACACTTGTCAATGAATGAAAATTTAAATAATTATTTCTGAACTCCGCCTTCAATTTATTTCAAAACATCCGGTTTGGAAAGAAAACAGGAACGGAGTTATTTAGTGAGACTTGTTTTCATTCAAATACTTGTATAATGAGAGAACTTATTAAGGTTGCTTTATTATTGTTTATTCTTATAAATTTGATCTCGAACTTTTGCTCATCTTTATATCAAATTATGTTCTATTTTTTCAATTATTGTGGGCGCTCAATTGAACTTCTGGTTTTTGACATTTTTTTACCCCTTATTAGTTGGGCTTGTGGATACATCAAGAGTACTTTAAGTTACAATTATTCAAAGTTTGGAGAATTTGACAATGTCGCAACAATGGATTCATTAAAACATATTTTTCCGTTTTTGTCAATAGTATGTAAATATTAGCTTTTGTCTTTGGCGAAGATGAGGATGTTTCCTTCAATACATGTACCATGTAAGTGAAATGTCAATATGGCCAATATTAAATATGTTTGTCTCATTGTCTGTAATCAATGTTATTTTTGTTATTGTATTATATTTTATTTGCCAAGCTTAAATTTCTTATCTATTGCATTGTGCTTGAAGATATTCTTTGTACCTATGTATATACTAATAACGTTATAATCTGTTACATTGTGTTAGATTAGGTTAACATTCATTACTTTCATGTATTGTGACTTATCTGAAATCGCATGATTTTGCTTGGTTTATAAATAACAAAATATTCGAGTTGTAAGAAACTTGATTAATTTTCAGGATGCTAAAACTTCGGGTGCTTTAAAAAAATCCAGTAGATATCGAAGCAGGTCTTTGTCAGCTTCATCAACTGATTCATATAGTTCAAGTAATTTTTAAGCCTCTCGAATATGAATTTAATTTATAGTGTTTTTATTATAGCTTCATGTACTGGAAGCAGTTCCGATGGAGATGATGTTTCACCTAGAGAAAAAATTCAATCAAATTCCTCAGGTAGTAATGACTTTTGTGTTCGTAATATTAATCAACAGGCATTTGGTAGAAGAGAAATTGAAATTGCTGAACAAGGTATTGTTTTTATTATTATCGGAGTAAAAAGTTATGACCTCTAGACTCTTAATTGCAAACGGAATGTACTGCAGGTGCAAAATATCTGCAACCTTCAAAGCTGAATGCATGCTCTGTCGAAACAATTGATTAGCACTATCTTTGGTACATACCATTGTGCGCGTATTCTAACCTTGAAGGTTGTCGCATGCTATATATGCACTGTCTAAAATACGAATGAATAACGAAAAGGAAGTCAGAGAAAAGTTGCGTAACTTCGAGACTTTCATTTTTTGCTTGCGAAACAGTCGAAAAAAACACCTTTCTTCATTTTGAGTTTTAGATATAAAGTTGTTTTAAAAGATATGAAATAATAAACATTGGGACTTTTTAAGGTTTACAAGATGACGCTTACCAAAATACTCTCCGATGTTTAAATGAAACTATCATCAACTTTAGTTTTTTCATGTTCACCGGAAAAAGGATATACTCTCGGTTCAATTGGATTTTTACTATGAATTTCATGATCACTCAATTTCAGCCCTAAGAAACCAAATTATTATTGGTTAAATTTCACGTTTTAAATCATGCTTTCAGGCATGTTTTAAAACAATTTCATTGACGCTTCATTAGCACTTAGAATATTAAAAACAAGAAGCTGATTTGATCATTAGTTGAGTTGATTGGCCTATTTCCACAGTTTTTGCTTTTGTAGTGCGACAAAGCGGATCCTGCTTTCGTCATCAGACTTAGTCCTGAGAAGGACTGATTTCGCACCTGAGTCGAATTCATTTGCTATCATTTTTTCGCAAGAACTTGATTACTCTCAGATTAAAATTTGGTACCTTTCACTTACAAGTCTGACACGTTAGTCGCTGAACCACTGAGTAATACAATTTATATATTTTAGAACTTCCTGTTGCGTACGTGTCTTGCGCCTAAGCGCTTCGAAGCTTCGATTCTTCATATATCTGTTACGCCTTTGCGAATGTTGTTCTTGTGTTCCTGAGTTCTCACTTTAAGTGATCTACTGCTCTGTCCTATGCACTACCTGTGGAATGCGCATGGTAGGTTGTATATAGAATTCTTGGAATTCTGGTCTTCATTGTGTGCTTTCATTTTGGTGAGTATTCCCCTGAGCGTTCTTATTGATTTGAAGTCAGTGCCTATTTTGTATCTGCTGCCTATCCTTCGTATTTTGTCCGAGGTACCTGGTATGTATGATATTACCGCTGTGTATTTAGGTTCTTTTACTCTTTCCCTATTTATATTAGGTGTTAGATCATGGTAGCCATTTTATTTAAGTGTTTTAGCGATATTTTCTTTTTCTTTTTTCAAGTTCTCTTGTTTCTAGTATATTGTTTTCACAAGCATCTTACCACGCTTAACTTCGCACTGTGACAAGATGCCTGTACCATAGAGCTGAAACAATATGCTCCAAACAAGAGGGCCAGAAAGAAGAAAAAGAAAATATTGCTAAAACACTTGGCTACCTCGATCTAACCCAAACAGGAAAAGGCTCAGGGGAACACTAACCAAAACCAAACCACAAAATGAAGACCAGAATTACACGAACGTGTATACAACCTACCATGCGAATGCGGAAGATCATACATACCAGAGCGCAGTAGACCACTCGAGGTGAGAACTCAGGAACACAAGAACAACATCCGCAAAGACGAAACAGAGAAATCCAGAATCCCCGAACAGGTCTGGAACGAATCCCATCGAATCCGATGAGATAACACACAGATACTGGCAAAGGACGAGAATACAACTCGCCGAAAACTTAAACAAGCCACGTACATCGCACTACCAAAAAATACGATAAGCTAGTGTAGAAATGAAACCCACATGGATCCCAATAATGCGCGAAGAGCTTAGGTGCAATACACCTGCGCAATAGGTTACGGCCCAACATGCGCCGTAACCTATTGCGCGATAAAGTATAAAATATGTATTGGATTACTCAGTGGTTCAGGGGTTGAGGTGGAGACTTGTAAGTGACAGGTACCAAGTGCGAATTTGGGAGTAATCAAGGGCTTGGGAAAAAACCATGATAAATGTATTCGACTGAAGCTAAGGTTTAACTACTAAATGGACAATCTGTATATACAGGGTGTCCATTTAGTGTTCCGTTCGTCCATGGTGGTATTATGTCATCTGTCAAAAAGAGTTAGCAAACCGTTAATGAGGCAAACGGGGGTGCTTTAAGAAATTATTTTAAAATATATGCAGTGCTTGTTGTGCTTGTTTGAAAATATGATAAATCGGTTTAAATTATGAAACACTGTGTGGTGTTGAGTGTTTTTAATTTTTTTTTTTAAATCATTGTGGACCTGAACAGACTAAGTTTTACCTACCGGTCTAAAGCACTCAGGAACACTTACGAGGATGGATAGGGGGATATTCAATTACCAAGAGATACCTATGAACAGCTACCTTAAATTTTTCCATATCATAAGTGAGTGGAAAACAGGGACTAGGGAGGTCTTTCCAGAGTTTAGAAGCCGTATAGGAGAATGTGAATTGCGCCCGTTTGGTACGACAAGCGGAGATTTGCATATCGATTATGTGAACGATCGAACCAAGTATTCCCGGCTCGAGATGGTATCAGAATGTAATTCAGCAGAGCAATAACCATTGTAATGCCAATAATACAAAGAAAGAACCGAAACGATTCTTCTGTGCTCAAGAAACAATGTCAGAAGTGAAGGACGGATTATTTATAAGTCTAATCGGTCCTTATTTAATACGATCGAAAGCGTATTGGGGAGCACCAACCCATAGGTGAGAATTATATTCTAGATGAGGTCGAAGCAGAAAGAGTTGCCGTGGAGTAAAGTACTGCTTAGATCTGCACAACAAGCCTATTTTACGAGCAGCTGCTTTAGTAGCCTACAGAAGATGGCCAACCCATGATAGATTTGAAGATACAGTCATTCCCAACATATTAACAGAGTCTGAAAACTTCAGATCTGACCCATTCATACTTACAACAAGAAATAACAAATCTTTTTTGGCGTACACAAGGCAACATAGAGTTTTATTAGCATTAAATGAAACTAGATTATTACTTCCCCATTCGAGGATACGTTGAATGTCTTTGTTGATTGAAATTACCATTTCAGCAATGTCTTGATTTGAGGTAGAAGGTGGATTACCATTATGACCAGACTGAAATGAACTACAATGAAGAGTGCTGTCATCATCAAAGCAATGGACCGGGGTTAGTCATCGAAGAAACCAGCTCATTTAACTATAGCAAAAAAAGTGTAGGCGCTATAACTGATCCTTGTGGTACGCCTACGTTAACTTCTTTTGAAAAAAGCCATCAACTACGACATGTACTCGTCTTTTATCAAGGAAACTAGAAACCCAGTTGAGGAGTATATCATGCAACCCAAACGAGATGTGTTTGGCAAGTAAACACTTATGCCAAACTTGGTCACATGCCTATGAGGTATCTAAAGCGGCTACAGCCGTTTCATCGGATTGTTCTAATACATTGTTCCAAACTTGGGTCACATATGAAAGATCACCTGTTGAACGACTCGCCTAAAACCATATTGGTGGTCACTAAGGAGTTTGTTAGTTTCAAGGAGAGAGAGTTGTTGCCGTTGAACATATTGCTAACTTCCATGATGAAGACATAGAGATCGAATAGAGCTTAGGTAAGACTGGTACTAGTTCAGGGGAACATTTCTTTAAGACGATAGCCGGGATACCGTCTGGGCCAGTCGTCTTATTGAGATCAAGTATAGTAATAATCGATTCTAGGAGCTTGTACCGAAAATGAATTGGTTTCATAGAGTACAAAGGAGAGTTGACTAGCGGACATCTTAGTTAAAATTCAAATGCGTTATTCTTTACTAAAAGTAAATAAACCTAATACCAGTGTAAAGTACATTTATAGAGGAATCCAAAGTTGTACCAATGTACAGGGTGTCATTTAAAAAATCTTACAATTTGTTGCCACACTTTTCAAACCATCCTATATATTTTAAAATAATTTCTTAGTCATTTTTGTGACAGATTTGACATAACACCACCACAGAAGAACGGAGTACTAAATTGACACCCCGTATATGTATTTTAAGTAGGATAACGATGGTACTACTTCTCGACCACGGCTCTGAGGGTGAGGACACTCGGGTCGTTTTATGAAATAAAGAATTGTATGAACTATATACTTATTTGTACGACAAAGGTATACACTATATGTAGGTATGAACCTCACTGGCATTTTCTATATTAAAAAGTACAGAAGCGTTGAAATGATTATCTATTAACTTACGCCATCTGCTTAAGTGCGCACTGTGGTTTAGAAGAAAACCAGCGCTAATCTACTTATAATTTTGTAATAATTTCATAATTATTAATTATAAAGACATAGGTGATTAAAATTAAACTACACTAAAAATAACGATTTCTATCTTAAATTTTATATCAGTGATGCTCCACATAAGATGAAATTGAGATGAATGTTATCTATAATTATCAACAAGTCTTATTAATGAAATATCGTTTGGATTGGCGATTTTCTTTGGGCGAGACGCGAGACTCCGCGCCCTCGCGAGCCTTCAAATTTCGGAGAAGGTGCGTATCTCTCTGGTTTACTTACCGATCAGGGATAAAATTGATACCTTACCTAACGTCGACGTCCCGTCGAAAGAGCCTTCCGGAGATATCGGCGTCGCATGCTACAAACGTTTTTGGAATTCGCGCGTTCTCTCGCACGCCAAATTTGATTCGTATGGAAATATGTTACTCCGGCATCAGGATGCTTGCGTCGTTGTCCAAAACCAGTAACGGCGTCCAACTCCGCTTCTCCTTATTTCCTGGATGCGCCCACCCACCTGCTTAAGTGAAGCCGTATACGTTCGTCGCGTCGTAAAAACTGCATTTTCGGGTTCCCTGCGTGTGTATCGGGTTTGGGAAAACCTGTCAAGGCGTTTGAGAGATGTCTACACGAGGACGGCGCGACGTCATTTTCGTGCGATTGGTCGTTAGATACCCTTGGGCGTCGAATTTCGATGCGGTCCGACCACCTGTTCATTTGGATGTCTAATAAATGGGTCATGACGCCGGCGTTGCATGTCTCGAAGCGCTTCCTTGCATTTACTGTGATGCCCCCGTACATACCTGTCAAATTTAGCCGAGATTGGAGTCGTCTCGGAGATGTGCCTCCCCTCGAATATCATACACTTCGCGACACTCATCATGTGTATTGAATGTAAAAATCAGACTTGTAAAAGTTGAGCCGTTTTCGAAGCATGCCACCGATGGACGGACGGATTTGGCTACACTTTGTCACAGATTTTCGAAACAATGTTTTATTTATGTTACCGGTAAATGGAGAACAACCAAGAATGTGATAATTTCTTTAACGTATTGGATGTTATTGGGAAATTTGAATTCAGAGTGGGTGTATATAGAGAACATATGGAACACGTTCTAGAAAAGTTTGTAGATTCAGTAGTAAATAAGACTGGCGAGCGCCTAGTAAATATTTGTGAGAAAGAAATCTGATCGCATCTAATACATGGTTTAAACATTAATGCATCCATATGTATACATGGGACAGAGATGAATCTAAAACCATTATTGACTTGATCGTTTATGATAAAAGACTTATATAGAAGAGATACAAAAATAATGCGTAGATCAGAGTGTGGAACAGATTACTTTTTGGTTGTATATAGAGTGTGCTTAGAACAAAAGTGGGTATAGACAGAGAAGTTGCGAGCTTCCAGAGTTAAAATAGAAATGGTGTTAGCTTACCATATGTTAATCAGATATGCGGAAGCTTTGAGTAGAGATTGTGCGTCAATCAAATGTGAAATGCAAAACTGTGACACTGCAAGTGCTTTGATGTGCTTGCAAGACACTGTTAATTGTGCTGCACAGATATGTGGAGGAGTAACTTTGGGTAAGCAGAAAATAGCGTTTGGCAGAGATTTGTAAAAAGGTAGTATGTAAGAAAAAAGACGCATGCAAGTTAAGTAAAGAGAAATTGAGAGCGGGAGAAGGTAAGAAAATGTAGAACGATTTTGAGGGATACAAGATTTTTTTTTTGAAAAAACGTGATGCAAATCAGTACGCTATAAAAGTGTTGAGTAGTATGAACTGAATAGTACGGGATGAATACGGGTTGAGGAAATAGCGGCAAGAATATTTGGAAAAGTTATACAGAAGTGAGAGTAAGTTGACTGAGTTATTCAAGGCCAATATGGAGGAGATAGGGAATGAACCTCAGGGTGGCATTGAATTGAATGAGGTAACTGTACAAAAGTTGAAGAATGGTAAAAATGTAGGCGTGGATGGAATTGGTGAAATGCTGAAATATGGACGTGCATAGTTTAAGGAAAGATTAGGGATTTTCAAGGTGGCTGCATGCCATGAAGGTGATTCTTGGATCAGATGCTTGCTCTCTAGCAGATGATTGAAAAATATTTAAATGTGAAGAAACTGTACTATGCGTTTTAGAGAAAGCGTATATTATTTTAAGTGAGTAAATGCCCACCACTATAACATACCCGACAAAATTTGGTCTGCAAGGTGTCTAGACGGGTGAATCTTTGTAAAGCGGTTACAAGTGTTAGAAAAGCAATTTAATACAAGGAAATATCAGAAAACCCATAAAGAAGACCCAGAATATAGAAAACGGTGAAGTTTGTAAGGTTTGGAAGTGAAAAATACCAATAATGACAGAAAACAATTATAAATATAGGTTAGGAAAGTGAAGATCAAGCGAATTTAGTTTTGCGGGAGAAAATGCGACATTGCCACGTTTAATAAAACAAACAAGATACAGGGAAAAAGTTTGTGAGCTTTGTGACCACCAGGAAGGAAGGACCCGGCAGTAGAACAGGGGCTAACAGCACAGGGTAACTGAGAGAATATATAAAACGGAAAAGAGCAGAAAATGTTGAAGTAGAAGGAAACAACAAAGAAGCATTCCAAATCAATGGAAGGTTTTGAAGAAAACAAGAAAGAGTTGAAAAAATTACAGGAAGAAGTAGAAAGGAGAAAAAAAAAGAATGAAAGATGTAAAAAACAACAATTAAAAGATAGAACTGAAAAACTAGAAGACATGATGGAAAGAAAAGAAAGACAAAAAAGAAGAAGAATAACAATAAAAAAGGACTACGAATGGATAATGACCAAACGTTAAAGGAAATGGTGGAGGAATTCATCTCCAAGGAAGTAGGAGTAAGAGTAGAAATAAAAGAAGCAATAGTTGCCAAAATTGGGACATAAAGGAAAACAAGACAAAATTGAAGGGCACAAAAAGTATAATTGATAATGACCTGACCGCAGAAGAGATGAATATTCAAAAGAAAATTAGGAAAATAGCCAAGGTAGAAGAAATAACAGGAAGCAGAATCAAGATGGGCTACGAAAAGATAAAGATAAATGAGGCATGGTACGAATGGGATAACGCAAGTAAGTAATTACAACAAAAAAAAACTAAAGGAAGGAGGACAAAAAGAGATGACGACACTGGCGAGGAAAAGGGAAATGAATAAGGAAAATAAAAAAAGCAAAAAACAAAAAACAAATCCAAAAAGATAAAAATATGGAATAAAAGGACCATGCTGGAACCAGCTAAAATGCACACAGTTCCGGAGAAATTACAAAGATATAAAATAGATGTAACGGCAATACAAGAAGTAAGATGGCAAGGAAAGGGGGAAATAATCAAAGAAAGATATAGTGTGCTATACAGCGGAGAGGAAACACAAGGGCAAAAGTAAGTAGGGTTTATAGTAGGGAAGAAGATCAGGAACAGAGTAATACAATTGATACCAGTGAATGGGAAGATCGCAGTATTAAAGTTAGAAACAGAAACAAAAGGAAAATGGTATTAGTAGGATCTATGCGCCCACGGAAACCAGCGAGGAAGAAGAAAAAGACCAATTTTATGAAGAGCTACAAAAAGTGATGGAGGGAATACGTGGACAAGATAACATAATCGTATAATGGGACTTTAACGCACAAGTAGGGAGAGAGGAATTTTTAAAAGAGGTACGAGGGAAACACATAATACATTATGCCACAAACGAAAATCGATACAAAATGTGCGAACTAGCGGTAACAATGAAAATAATCATAATTACAACAATTTTCCAACACCCAAGGATCCATAAAGCGATTTTTTCGGAAAATTATCACTGAAATTAATATTTCGAAGTTTCCATATTAAATGACCGCACTATATATATATATATATATATATATATATATATATATATATATATATATATATATATATATAAACAGAACAGGTATAGAGCTAAACTGCGTTGTGTCCTTATTTACCATCATGCAAGGAAGGGCACGATTAACTGGTTTGTGTTATCAGTTGTTAGAGAAAACTACTTAGTCATGATAGTCAAGATGTGCTTGGTTAGAACCTCAAGTCCATTGATCTTTTTATTTGGGAACGAAAATGATTCCCGGTATCATAATCGATCATTGTTAGTAGTGGTGGGAGTAAATGGAATTTGAGATCTTTGACAATAAAATCTTCCGGATTTTTAGTTAAGATTCTGTTTAATCGATTGCTTTCCCATGTGATTCTAATACAGCAGGTGCATTATCCTTTGGTAGATCGATTTACTGTTAAATATCGGTATTTTTTTGATTTGGTTCCACTTTTAGATATTATAAATTACATAATACTTATCTGTATAATGACAAAATGGTGGAGCGGTTAAAGTATCAATTTTAACCTACATTTAGATGATGTTATTGATAATATAGCTCCAGGTATTCTGCTGTTGTCTCAAAATACTAATCCGTACTTCCTAGTTGAGATATGGATCATAGCATGAATCTAAATCACATGAGACATCATCCACCTAAATTTCAAGCTTGCTTGTTATTAGTGGTTTCTTGTTAAGGAAAAGGTATCCCAGAAATTTAGTTTATTATGGCCAGTATTACATTTACCTATAACATACATTGTTTAATGTATATATCATCGGTAGGGAATTTGTGTACTAAAGGTGCCCTTAGATATCCCACAGAAAATCGATTTATTCGCTACATATCTTGCTTCTATTATTAGATCAGCTGGAAACATGATAATTAGCTACAGTGCTCTGGCTCGAACCGCTCTTCGATCTAGAATTCTCACCTTAATCAGTCACTTTTCCGTATGATTTTAATACAGCAGGTGAAATGATTTTTCGATATTCCCCGACGAATCGATTTAGTGTTAGGTATCAGTCCTTACCTGTTTTGTTTATATTTATAGATGTCAGCTTGAAACATAAGAATTCCGTATAATGCTAATCTACATTATAACAAAATGCTGGTGTCGCTAAAGTTTTAGTTTTAATTTCCATTTAGAAGATATAGCTCGTAATATATTTCAAGAAATCCTACTGTTCTCAAAATGATAACCCCACTTAAACCAGTGAGTATAATGAGCACTAATTTTAGATACCCCATTGTAAATTTGTTTAGTTATTTAGACAACCTTGATCTGCAAGCTAAAATTACTAATAGTAATTGATATGTTGTATCATTTCAATTGAGGGGAGGGTTGATATGATTGGTCCTACAGTTCTAGATCTTTCCTGTGACTGTAATATGTTCTATCTGTAATGCTCCATTTTCGCGCTACAATTTCCTGTTTGTTTCTTGGCTAAGCCAGTGTCCACGATATAGGATAGGTGTTGCCTATCCTATAATGCAAGGTGTGACGTCATCGACAGTAGGCTCAGTTCATATTTACAGTAACTTGGGGAGGGGGGGGGGGGATAGGACACAACGGCCATTGGACACAACGGCCACACAGAATTTTGGTATACCCATATCGGCCGCACTGGACACGTCGGCCTCCAAATGTGATATGTGGACACAACGGCCACAGCTCTAGTTGGACAACGGCCACACTGGACACATCGGCCAAATATGGTATGCGGACACAATGGCCACCCTGGACGTAAGGGCCACAGCTCTAGCTAGATACAACGGCCACCTTGGATACAACGGCCACTGGACACTACGGCCACATAGAATTTTGGTGTACCCATATCGGCCATACTGGACACATCGGCCAAACATGATATGTGGATACAACGGCAACTTTCGGCTCTTATGAATGAGTATTATTTTTTTTTTGGATCTCCGATATAATTACTTTCCCTAATTCCAAAATTCGATTTTAATGTAAATTTATACAAGAATTATTTACGCATAGTATATTTATTCATCTTGGTTTTAAACTTGTTATACGTAAGTTTGTCAATGTTACTTGTGGAGCCCTAGATGCTGACATAAATATCTATATATTTGTTATTCGAATAAACTATATTAAACTGTTCACTTGTTACTTTTATACTTGTGTGTTTATCGCTATAACTATTTTGCCTTTAGGTTTGTTTATAAAGGTAGGCCCTTTACAAGGGGATTCTAGTTTACCATCGACTGGAGTACTTCATTCCCGGAGATCTTTGTGGTTGTCGTCTTTGGTTTTCTTTTGTCTCCGAACCACGTCGGAGCTAGCGCGGTGACTTTTATTTTGTGCGGTCCCTACCTAAACAATTTTGTAATACCTTTTATTAACTTTTGCCAACCTACCAAAAACGACCGTTTTTTAGTTTTAAAAAGTAACCCTTTTTGCATCCGACACCCTCCCTTAAGATTTTTAAATGGCACTACCTACTTAGTGATACATCAAATTAAAGGAAATCAAATTCTTTTTTCAAATTTGTTAACTACCTCAACAAACATTTTTTTATTGTTTTATTCATTAGCTTTAGAACTACATAGATTTTTTTGTAGCCTATTACTAAAGGATTGATTTTAGAAACATTGTAACATAGTGTTTTGTTACTAAACTGACCCCCTAAAAATCTAAAAGTTCTAATGCTAATTAAAAAACCATAAAAGAATTTATACTGGGGCGAGTAAGCGCTCGCATTAAAAATAGTAATACCAGGGCTGCCACATACTTTTTTCTGAGAAATAATGATTTAATGACTACTAAAAATCGAAGAATGACGAAATAGACTAAAAAGTATGGGGTTTTCTAGCAATAATTAGAAAATTTAAGTTTTACAGAACTAAGTAGAACGGTGGGCTGTGGACGCTTTTACGTTGCAATGGACGGTTATATATAGCTCAAGGATGGTCGTTGATTTAGCAAAATTATATACAGGTTTATTCAGGAAAAAGAAAACACAAAATAACTGCAAAATATTAATGACCCTCGGGCGCCAATCCAGGTAAGCAGTGGTATCTGGAGTCCTGGATTCCTCTTGGAGATAACGGCAAAAGCGTCACTGGTCCGGGGGATCTCAGTGGAGACGTCGGTATCCAGAGGTCTTTGGCGGTAGTCGGATCGCTGCTGCTGTAATCAGATATTAATCGGCAAACGGACCGCGTAAAATCTCCTGAGTTTAGATTTAAACAGTTTAAAAAAATAATCAACTCGGTATTGCAAAACGGAGGGAAGAAAACTTTATTGATTAATATAAAAAAAAATCAACCGATGATATAAGATAATTATGATTAAACGGTTATGATATGAATAAAAAAAAACTTTGCATAGCGTAACAAAATTACTCACGAAATAAAAATAAATGTAATTTATTAATAAAACAAAATAAAGCAAAGTTCACCAAATGACTAACAAAAAAAAAGATATTCTAACTAAATAAAGGCGGTAGCAGAAAATTAAACAAAACCAAAAGTCAACTCTGAAACAAACTAAGTTCTTCTTTTTATGCGGTCAGCTAAAAAAATTAGAATCTAAGGTTTGTAAAACAAACAGTGAAAAAAAATCAGTTTTAATTAAAAAAAATAAAATAAATTGCACGCACGCTTTAAGAATTTATAATAAAAAAAATTAAAGAATCATGTATTACTCGGTGATAATTCTCCAAATCATTGATAATGTAAAATATTATTAAAGGAAGAAACGTAAATGATAACATCAATTTTAATTATGTATGTTAGGATATTATATTTAAGTTTGCAACCAGATAATTAAGAAACAAACGATTTTAATAAAATTAATCTTTTACACCATGATTTAGAATAAAATTAAATCAGTACCGATAAGCAGGTAGAAATTTACTTAATGTTCTAAATTTTTATAATAAACAATAGTCAATGATAAAATTGCTTATCACGGAATATTTGCAAACGTAATTTTAACTAAACTAAAAGTGTTAATATGGCTATAATTAACAGGCGCGCTATTAATTGTACGGTAATAATAACAAGACTTACCTGAAACGGAGAGCGGTGGCAAAGTAAAAAAACGGTGATTAATTAATAGTAATATAATTTAAGGAAATTTCCGGTCACTATCAGACACCAACTTGTATTCTCTTACCTTAATACTGCATAACGTCAATTGCAATAAAATGATATCACATTTACCAAATTGATAATGAAACTTCAACATGGAATATTTTGATGTTAAATGGCAAATTATTATATTTAAAGTTTAAAAATCTAAGTTTATATAATTATAATGACAATCAGTTAAAATAAATTATTACATTTTACATTTCAATTAATAAAACTATATGTATATTATCTATCGTATAAAATTTATTCAATCAATTAATTTCAAAAATTAAAAATACCGGACGTTCAAATAAATCTGAATTGTAGTTATACGGAAAATATGTAAGGACTGGGTTTTGTTTGTTTTTTTTTTTTATTAGGTGACAGATGACGGTTGGAAAAGGTATTTTTTTGTAACGGAAGTTTTGTTCCGTTTCAGGGTTTATTACTTGGTTTTAAATAATATGGCAATAAAAATACTGATATTTTGGTTTCATTAATAATAATAATGACAGACAGTTATCTAAATAAAACATTTTATTCAAAAACATTATTTTGAAAATAATTTTCTTCAAACAGCGAGGAGCCGGTAACTCTTGTTATTCGACATAAAAAATATTTTTAGGTACTACACGTTAATACTCATTTACTGCTGTTCATAGCATAATAAACTTTATAGTATATTGGGTATCAAGAACAGTAAAGGACGTTTACCGGTTAACGGCCATGTTTGGAGGCTGAGCGAGAATTTGGCCGCAGACCGGTACAATCCTTAATGTTCGTGATGCTCATACTGTTTTTTTTCACGATTGTATTAAATTTACTACAATTGAAATTATTTAATTTCTACTAAATGAAAAGTCAAAAGTGACGTTTTAAATAGAAATGTCCAAATTTTTTGTTCTTATTGTTGTGAAATATAGTATAATTTTACGTTGGTAAGTAAAAGACGTCGATAAGTAATACTTACCGACGAGCTAGACCTCGCAAACAGTAAACATACCCTACTGCCTTGGAAACAGATATGGCAAATAAACGAAAAAGCTCAATCGTGAAAAAAAAATGTGAACGTGTTTTTAGAACTATTCTGGGGATTAATAAAATATTTTTCCACATTTAAAAGCCGGTCTTAGTATGGACAATAAACATAACAACACAAGCAGAAATAAGTATACTGTTGAGATCTTAAACCTTTTTGAATATTTTCAACATGTTGCAATATTTTCTGGGGGAAGAACAATAAATTAATATATGGAAGATATAGATAAATAATCCTTTTGAACGTGGATTAAGTTTAACTTGTCACTAAGGGTATTTTAAAAAGGTAAACGTCAAGCTATTCTCAGCACATTATTTGCATTTGCAATTGCTGTTGAGAAATACTTTTAAATAAATGTAAATCTTAGAGATTCGTAATTTAAGTAGCCGCGCCGCGGGCAAAGCAGCGGCGCGCGTACCAATCCTTTTTAGACTTCCACAAGAAACCTAATCTTTGCATGTGTATCAGATAAAATTTAATAAAAGTGTTTCACGGTGTGTGATACCTTAGAGCCATATCATCAAACTCACATAACCGGGCAAGGGGGATTTCCAGGCCCTCACTTAATCTGCTTGTATTTTTGAGAATAAATATAACTGCGGATCTACCTATATTGTTTTGCTGATGTTCGTTTTCAACAAAATTATTTAGTTTGGAATGCGTTTAGTGTCTCGACTTTTGAATAAGTAGTTAGCTATTTCTATAATTAATCTAATTTATATAATTCAGTTGCGATTGTTATCTCTACTTTGTAAAAGGTAATTAGCTAATGACTATATTCCTACAAATGTAATATCTCTGGAATGCGTTTCCTGTATGAAATATTTTTGTCTGCATATATCTAGGGCAGTACAGAGTTAGTATAAATAGACCCATTTTGGCGAACAATGCATAACAGTAGGTATATAAATATCTCTAAACGAAAGGTTGTCTAAAGAGCAGCTTGAAGAAACATTGGAAAATATTTCCGACATCGAAGACGCAGCCTCTATCAGTGGTACAGGCAGTGACTTTCAGCCGGATGACGAAAATCATTGTTCGACTGCTAATGAAGACGAAGATGTTCAACAAGCAAATGGAAAAGACGAAAATTCGGGAGAATTCAGATACCATTATTTTAACTGTTTATATTAAATATTAATAAATTAAACCCTAAAATACCATAATATTTAATCGGCATCAAAAACAAATTAAAAAACAGAGTTTAAATAACGAGGGCCCAAACAAGGGTTAAAATCATAAAAAAAATGTTTCTTCATTCACAGATTAATATTTAATAAAATACATTAAAATTAACGACACTCCCCCACCAAAACTATGGGGCTGTTAGAGAATTGATGAGCTTGCTTTAAATGTGGTGGGCGGCGTCATTCATTACACAATTCTTAAATAACACAACAATACAAAAGTTACTTTTGGAGGGGCAATATTAATTTTTGGCCATACACTCAGTAATATTATGTTACAGTAGTGTACATTGTGCGTACTATAGCAGGTGCACAATTGTTGAAATTTTTTTTGGTATCGAGTTTATTCACTTTCAGTTTTGTGTAAATGGAAGTACAGGAAATTCCTGGTCACAAAAGAGGATCGAAATATTTCACATGTGAACCTAGTCACGGTTTTTATTAGCTAAAAATGTCTCAAAGAAACAATGTGATGTATTTAGTGTGTGTTGAAAAAGACTGCAAAGCCAGGGCATCATTCTCCGACAGTTTATTTGTGTCCGTTCAAAACGAACTCCACAACCATCTACCAGACCCAGCCAAGAAGAAAGCCCTTATGCTGAAACAGCCAATGTTAACCGAAGCGGCGTCCACGAGTGACGAAATTAAGACAATTTTTCTAACCAATAGTGCTAGGTAAATTTTTATACAGAGTGAGGAAAAAGAACTGAATAGTGTTTCCGTGGAATTAGGTACATTACGACTTCTGAATAATTGCAATGCCCAGTGGCGTATCAAATATTATTTAAAGGGGTACACTGTACTCGGTTTCTACGCCACTGCAATGCCATATTTAAATAAGAGCCACTATGTAAGATGTTTTCTTTTAAATGTATCTTGTCCATCAAAACTACTACTAATTTATCATCAGCTGATAAAAAGTAAATTTGGAATGAACATAACGTGATAAATCATTTGGGTTTTGTTCCACTTGCGGATTACAGGAAAATTTACCATATACTAGCCGAATTGTTGAAGTGCTAGGTATAATTAGTTTGTGCGATGCTCGTAAAAATCTGTATGAATCTGGGGAAATAAAATGTAGTAAACAGCAAAATACCATTAAGTCCCATGAATATCTTACTGTAAACTTATGTAGCAGTATTAATTTCACCTGTTCTTTTATTAACTGAATCACAATAGCTTGATATAATCTTTACACATCTATCCATTTCATAGTATTCTGTTAGACATAATTATTCATGAATATCACACAATCATTTTTCAAGCATATTGATGTCGTTAATTTGATGCGGTAAATTTATGCTACCAACTGACGATAACTTCACGTTTTCCACAAACACAGACACGGTCAGGTTCTCATCAATTTTTACACAACAGAATAATTTATAATTTTCTGGTTTTGTGATTAACATGTTAACATGTTTTTCATGCTTCAGTAATATCCAATTATGTGACAATTTTAAATTGTCTATTTTTAATTTTAATTCTTCGAGTGTTCTTATATTCGTTAAACGATTTTATGGTTTCGAAAACAGTCTTATCTATGGCATCACATTCTAAACGATGTTTCCGTGCTTCCGAGCTTTCTCTAGATGTCGTAGAAGTAGATGCAGATGACAAATACGATGGACATCCTGGTAAAATCAACGGGATTGCAACTAGTACATACAGTAAGTACTACATAAAACTTACCAGATGCAAGTCTCAGGTATGACAAGGGGCGGCCATTTTCTTCCTAATCTTTTCATCCCACATGCATACCGTTCATTCAATATCAACATCACGAAAGTGCAATTCAAATATTATCCTCGCCAGTAGTGTGTACCGCTACGTCATCACATCGTATGATGTAATATGAACAACACGAGCCACAATTATTTTCGTTATAATAAATATTGATTAGAAAATATACCCTGATGGCAGCATTTAAAGCTGCAGAATTCCAAAATACAATTAATTATTTATTGTGATTTATTTTATAAATTAGAGAACGTTGATTATCGTAATGATAACGGTTGAAAAATGAAAACACTATCCTGTAAATGGAGGTTATGAAGTATTACTCAAATGATAATTAAATTCATATGCATATAGAACAAATTGATTTCGCGTTTATAGGTTTACTCTTTCTACTACATTTGCTTATTCAATACCGTATGTCGATTTCGTCAAATGCACTACGCATGTTCACCATCCTTATTTAATTCACTGTTTTATATGAGAAGACAGTATAAACGAATTGAATAGCTAAATTCATAAATTAATGACGTAGCGGTAAACACTCCTGGCGAGGATAATACCTAATAACAAAATTTAATGTTAATAACATTATAAAATTTAACACAGACAATTTGAACATACCCTGGAATTATTTGTTACCACAAAATCATTTCTACAAATAGCCTTAAACCACTTTTTCTGCAGATTTGGATCCTTGGGAAATGAAAAGACACTAATTTTTTTAATTTCTTTGTTATAATTGCATCTGCTAACAGGCACATAACACTTATATGGCATAATTAAACGAGTTAATCAAATTAACAGGTGAAACACGTGTATAATATAATCACAGAATACAAATAAATATGCTTTTGTTTGAGAGATTATACACATTTGGTACGGCCTACACGGTATGACGTCAGGGCTTTCAGTTAACGCAGCTGACAGGCCTTCTATTATAGGTGGTGTTGGGATAGGAAGGTAGAACGACGCGGCTCTCTGTATACTTGCGTAGCGGCAGTTTAATAACGAGACGGGCGTTAGACAAAGACAGCATAATTGCGAATGCCGAGAGTGCACCTCGATCGTGTTGCAATTTGCAATTTACACTCGGAAATCTTAAGTTTTTACAATCGTTTTAATTTCGGCTGACTAAAATGGAACCAAAATGTTGTGTTCCCTTTTGCAACACGGGTTATGAAAGTTGTAAAGAGAAACTATCCGTGTTTAAAATACCAAAAGAAAAATTATCACACTGGCAGCGGAAAATACCATGAGATGACAGAGATTTCACTGAAAACGATGTGGTATGACGTTACGGCTTTCAGTTAACGCAGCTGACAGGCCTTATTATAGGTGGTGTTGGGATAGGAAGGTAGAATGACGCGGCTCTCTGTATACTTGCGCAGCGGCAGCTTAATAACGAGACGGGCGTTAGACAAAAACGGCATAATTGCGACTGCCGAGAGTTCACCTCGATCGTGTTGCAATTTGCAATTTACTCTCGGATATTTTAAGTTTTTACAATCGTTTTAATTTCAGCTGGTTAAAATGGGACGAAAATGTTGTATTCCCATTTGCAAGGCGGGTTATGCAAGTTGTAAAGAGAAACTATCCGTGTTTAAAATACCAAAAGAAAAATTATCACACTGGCGTCGGAAAATACCGCGAGATGACAGAGATTTCACTGAAAACGATGTGGTATGTGAAAAGCATTTCAGAAGTGAGGACGTTATTTGTTCAGTGGAAACATCTATATGAAGTAAGTGGATAAAATGATATTTCTAAATTTAAGCAAAGCAAATTAGTAATGGGTTAGGTAGATACATTTATAGCAAGCTTTCCATAAGATATACCTTGAGGTAGGTATACGTATCCACCTATTTCTTGTCATCAGTAATATGTAAAGCCTATGTAATAAATACATATTTATAGGTAAAGCCCGTTTCATGAAAGATGAGCGGTCTTAGGATTGTTATGATAATTTTAAAATCTCTTTGCATGGTTTATTTTTTTGTGATGTACACCGCGAGAATTTAATTTGTACAACTATATAATTTTACGTTGTAATGCGAATTAATCAATACTATGCAGGAAGATGAACTAAGAAAAAAACGGCATTCACAAAAGAAGGAAGAATCACGATTGCAAAATTGTTAACTGGTAATTATAATGTGTTTAATAGCTAGTTTTCGTTTAATACAATAAAAATTATTTCATCTTCCATTATATTATTTCAAACTAATGCTGATGTGGTAGCGACATTATTATACGCGTAAATAAAATACCAAAAATATTGCGGAAAAATGGTATGGAACGCACAGAGAATGTATAGAGTATGGCTTTGATCAGCACAATGCTCCGTCTCTCTCGCACTTGACGATCGCCGCTCAGTTCCCGCTTTCAAGCGAGTAGTCGTTCTACCTTCCTATCCTATATTGTGCCAGTGACTAAAGCATCTGTGCGTTGCAACACAAATATCGGTGCCAGTTCGATATGCGGTCTACCACAGAGTATCTGGTTCGATATGCGGTCTATTATGTACAAAGCGATTTACCATGATATACAGGCCCACATATAGGTGAAGTATGTGGTTCAATAAGCGATTTACACCTAAAATTGTGTGTTAATTATAGTTAATTATTAATACTTAAGAATAGTTCAATTCGCGGTTGAATTACATGCCATTACCCATAAGCATCCCTATAACGTCATCGTTAAGGAAAGTGATAAACTAATTGCCAAGCGGGTAATTAAGCACTTTCTCTGTGATGAGTACAATGTTAATGTACCATGGGGTAGGTATATGACCATTATTCGTCAATTTGGTTGTATTTGAAATTGTTTATTAATTATAGTTAATTATACTTAAGAACAGTTCAATTCGAGCATCAATAATAAAAACATTTTTTTATGATAGACCGCTTATTGAACCGCAATACTTCACCTGTATGGAAAAAAAGGTAAGGTAAGTATTTCATTCCTTCCCCAAGGGGGAGGGCGAGCTTCCCGAGCTCCTTCAGCCACAATCATGGATTCCCAACATGTATACATTACGTATGTATGCATGGTGGGATTAAGGATGGGTGTGGTCAGTATAGGATCGGAAGGAACGGAGTTAGGCTCTGAGGGGGAAAATACTACCCCAACATTCGCCTAAATAGCCTGTATAGAGGCCTACATATTATGTAGACCGCATATTGATTCAGCTACTCTGTGGTAAACCGCATACGCTTATTGAATCACAATACTTCACCTATGTAAGCATGTATATTGTGTAGACCGCATTAAACATAGTAGACCGCATATTGAACCAGTTACTCTATAGTAGACCGTATTATATATGGTAGACCGCATATCGAACTCACCCAAATATCTTACTGTCATGTAATTTTCTATGATGTTGATTCTCTTACACCTGTAAGTTTCCCGCCGTGTTCCCCTAATTTTTTTAAACATGAATACTTTCTTGGTAGCAGTTAAATAGAATTATTATAATTAAACCAGCGATTTAATTTGCAAAACCCCATTTTCCAAAATAATTCAAAAACAATCTTGAACAATTTGAACCAGGGAACTCTATTTGAGAACAATCTCAATCTGGGAAGTCATTAAATCACTAGACGACATTATAATCAAATTTGTGGTAAACTTTTAAATTACACTGAAAATTGGCACTGTAATTGAAAATGGTTTGCGACTTGCCTATTAATGCCCAAGAACGTGTTTTATTCCCTGTTAATTAGAGACATTCAAAATCTTGTGTGATATGTTTTGCTTGTTATTTTTTTAATTCTGTCCGGCTGTATTGATACTTTATAAGTAACCACACCCCAAGGCGGGCTTTATTATATATCTTGATACCATTAAGAATGTTTCTTAAATATGTACAATCTTTACAGTGAAGGGTCAAGACTTTTTACTCCAATAATCATACTTTACTAATTGTGTATTTGATAGAAATGCCTGGTATAATGGCCTTAAGAAAAAGAGCTTGTGATGATAAACCCCTAAAAAATGCTAAAATTGTTGGCTGTACACACATAAATGCTCAAACAGCCGTTTTAATTGAAACTTTAGCCGCTCTTGGTGCTAGTGTTCGTTGGGCTGCTTGTAACATATATTCAACTCAGGTAATAACTTCTTGCGTTTATTACATACAGTAACGTTAATATTTATCAGAATGAAGTAGCAGCTGCTTTAGCAGAAGCAAGTTTTCCAATTTTTGCGTGGCGAGGTGAAACAGAAGAAGATTTTTGGTGGTGTATTGATAAATGTGTGAATACTGAAAACTGGCAACCTAATATGATTCTGGACGATGGTGGAGATGCTACACATTTAATGTTAAAAAAATATCCGGCAATGTTTAAATTGATTAAAGGTACTTTGTTAATTATGTTTGTGCATGTGTTTGTTGTGTTTATGTGTTTATTTTTGCATCAATTAATTTATAATTATGTATCGATAAGTTTATGTGTTTAGGTATTGTTGAAGAAAGCGTAACTGGTGTGCATCGTTTGTATCAGTTATCAAAAGCGGGAAAGTTGACTGTCCCAGCCATGAATGTAAATGATTCTGTAACAAAAACTAAATTTGATAATCTTTACAGTTGTCGGGAATCCATTATCGACAGGTAGGCTTGTTCATTTAATACATACATACAATAATTTTTTGATTAGTTTAAAGAGATCCACCGATATTATGTTTGGTGGAAAACAAGTTGTCATTTGTGGTTACGGAGAAGTTGGGAAAGGTTGCTCACAAGCATTAAAAGGCTTGGGATGTGTTGTTTATATTACAGAAATTGATCCTATTTGTGCACTTCAGGCAAGGTAGGAGAATGTTTATATTTTTATTCTAAGTCTGCTTACAATTTTTACTAATTATATAATTCATATCTTAATGTCTAAATTAAATAATTGGTTTTTTGATGCTACAATTAACTTACTTAATCTTTATCAATGGTCACTTCTTATTTTTAATTTAATTCCAAAATCTCACTCCTCGCCCTTGTTCCAATTTAATTCAAAAATTCACTCCTCGCCCTTTTTTTGTGTATAGTGTTTACGCCATTGGCGGTTCCTCAATAAGTGCACATGTGGACGTGCACTCCCAAATTTAATTCTTTCTTAAAAAAAAACTTTCTTAAAAAAAAAACATATTTAATTCTATCATTCTTTAAATAATTTTATCATTCTACCTGTAAAATATGAATTCCAAAAAGAATTCGTCAAAGACCAAAAATTAAAACAGGAGATGTAAAATGATCGACGAATTTCTTATCTAGTGGCAATGCTTAAACCTATTAATTACCAATAAACATTACTTATCGCTAGACGCCGATGTCACCTGATAATAACCAAACGCACCTGCTCATAGGATCCACCGCGTCGCCTGTGTGCTTCGTTCACTGCACATGTAAATATTAAATCTAATTGGTGAAACCTTTGACCCCCCCCCCTCCGCCCTTTGTTCCCCGCGACAGTCCAGAAACGTTCCGCGTTTTAAACTGGTTTGTGTGCACATGAAATCAGTTCACTTTGTTATCAAACCGGATTATATTCACGAATTATGGCGGGATTGTCGAACTCTGATAGCATTAGCGTACAATATTTAAAGACAATTAAATTTTCTTCGCTACCTTTAGAAGAAAAAATAAAAATGAAGTGTCGGTCGTCCAAAACCAAATTTGTTAATTACGAATGTAACTAAATGCAAAAGTCGTGATATAAACGAACTCTTAACATAGAAACTTAACTTGAAAAAACCGACTGGTTGTGCGGGTATTAGTAATAGTCTTTCTGTTTTCAGTGTTTATTATTTGGAACTAATGAATGGACAAAATCCGGCGTTAAAGATTTGGTACATTTATCCGAAAAAATTAAAAAGCATCAACACACAAAGTCACATCTATCTGCTGAATTAGGATTTAATTTATTAGGCGAACAAGATATTTGGCAACAATGAAAATATAGTGCATACCGATTAAGCATAGAAAAACATATTGAGTAATTAAAGAATAATATATCTTATCTAAAATTATAAACTGTATTAAATTTTGTGGTACTTTTGAACTTGCTCTCCGTGGGCATGATGAACGAAAAGATTCATTAAACCCTTGTATATTAAGAGCCCCTTAAATTTCTCTGCCGAATTGTATGTAGCATTGATCATTTGCACCAAGCTACCGTGTTTAAAGGCACGTCAAGACATTCAAAATGATTTATTAGAATGTATGCTTTCCGTGTGTCAGGAACATATCCAAAAAGAAATTGCCTCTTCAAATTTTGTGCCCGTTATAAGTGACCATATAAGTGATATTTCAAATATTTTCCAAATGGTTGTAGTTTACCGTTATACTTTAGCAAATGGCAACCCCGTTGAACGATTTTGGGCTCTTATAAAACCAAACGAACCAAGAAGCTTTAAATTATGTTTTAAAAAATTCTGATCACCTAATTTCCCAAAGTTATGACGGAGCAAGTGTCATGAGTGGTGCACATGGTGATGTACAAAAACTTATTAAAGATAAATTTAAATATGCTCATTATATTTATCGTTATGCGCATCAATTGAATTTAATAATGTCTCGCACAACAAGCATAAATACAAATGTTCGTATATTTTTTTTCGATTTGAGTGATATTACCAATTGTTTTTCAAATTGTCCACAAAGAGTTGCCATATTAGATGAAGTGGTTGGAAATAGGGTTCCTAGAGAATCTGCTACAAGGTGGAACTTTAAAATTAGAACCGTTAACACTGTATATACAAACAGAGAAGCACTTGTAGAGTGTATGGTAAAAATACAATCCACAACCAGACAAGGCAGGTGCACTTTTAAGGTTATTGAATGACCTTAAGTTTGTTTTTTGGTTGACAGTGTTTCATTGTGTAATGCCTCACGTTGATATTTTATATTCCCAGATGCAAAAAAGGGCTAGTGATTCCGTTACCATAAATCGATGCATTACTGAGTTTGAAAAAAAGATTCAAAAAGAAAGAGATAACATACATACTATTAGAGAAACCGAGTTAGTAGATAATGATGAAAGTCAAGCTAGGAAAAGAAGGAACACAGATGAGACAAATTCTTGTTTCCACGACTATGCAAGCTGAGGAAGTATGTGACACCATAATTGCAGAAATAAAAAGAAGGTTTTCGTTCACAGGCCATGTGGAAATGCACACTTATTTTCGGTGGAAAATTTTGAAACATATTCATCAAATTTTCCTATGCTACATTTAAATTCAGCAATTCGAACTTTCCATTTTTAGATGAAAACAAATTAAAGACAGAATTGTAAATAATATACAGAAGAACAGATTTTAGAGAAATTTCCGGGTCAGTCGACTTACTTAAATTTTTAATTGAAAATAATTTTCAGATTTCTCAGAAACATTTTCAGTGCAACAAGCAATTGTTACGATGCCCATGACAACCGCACAAGTACAATGGGCCAGGATAGACTAACTGCAATGTTATCTATTGAGAAACAAATTATTCAAGAAATGATACATTTATCTATAAAAACAATTGTTTGAGAGACCGAGGTACTCAGCGCGGCAAGTTACTTAATTTCTAATTTCGTAATAAATTCCTTTAATTTCTTCTATCTTATAGTCCAAAATAAGTCTCTTTGAGCGTGGCTTCCAAAAAATTTTTCACCTCCGGCGGTTTACTAACGACACTCTTTTAGTCTAAAGTTGTGCACCCCCAAATAATTAAACCACGCGCCGCCACTGGTTTAATCACCACTTTCCAGACATACTTACTCCTTTTGTCTTGTAGTGTTCCTAATGTCCTATTAAATCCCAGGTTTTAACTTCACCCCAATACAAATCAGAGGGTACACGCAGCAGTAGACTCGCGGCACCAAAAATATGTAATGTTCCCAACCTCCCTTTAAATCCCAGGGTTTAACTCCCTTCACACTAGAGTTACACAAATCTAAATTGGAAAAGCAACTTTTAAGTGTGGCCATCAAATTTGAATCTGTCTCGAAAAAGTCATAACCGAACTTATCACATGGTCAGAGAGCCTAGCTAAAACCATTCGATGTGAAAAACTAGAATTGCAATGACCAGGTGCTAAACTTGGGAAGGAAGTATATAGACAATTGCATAATTCAAATTCATTTATTATGTATATTCCCTAAAATATTATTTAAAATAAGTCGTGTGTTTAACAAAGTTAATAGGAGGGAGAAACAACACAACAAAACTTATATACAATTGAAATTTTGCAATCGACGAAAGTTAAAATGATATACATGAAAATAGCATCAACCACACGATTGAGCATAAATCAAAAATACATAAACACATGTGCCTAATTAAAATACATAATAACAAATTGGGTTAATCAAAATATTATGAAATTATGTGACAGAAAAGAAATGTGTACATTTAAAACCACATTGTTCAAATTTCTGTGAAATCAAAACTATTAAACATACAATTCATATTTGTAAATATTTTTACTTAAATAATATTAATAGTTCTTACTCTATCCTAAAGTAATAAATATTAAACCAAACAAACAATTTTGTTTTAAGACTAAACAATATGGAAGATTCCTAAGAGCATAAATTCGCATCTGATAGAAAGATTAACCTAAAGGTAAAGTGTTACAAATCGCACTTGGGTACCAAAAATGCAGTATTATCTGAATCAACGAAGGTTGGAAAACCACATAATATGGTATTCTACAGCTGCTATAAACTGAAGGCATTGTGAAAATTGGAATTTAGCGTGGCAGCTAAATAGCTCACAGTTGTTTTATTGTTTAAGGATCTTTCGATGAAAACAGGACAATTTTCATGCAGCATAAATTTAAAAGTAAGATTTACTGAAGAGAGATAGAAGGTTGGTGCGAGTATTAAAATACCTTACTGTGTAACAATGAATGTTTAGCAGAGATGGATACTAATTGTGTTATTAAATAATCTATTTTGTTTGAAATAAATGCTTCGGAATTGATAGCATGGTTACGGAACTGATTCAGCATGTATATTTCGTAAAGTTTAACACTTTTACTTACAAATCTAAATCTCCTCACACGTATTGTAGTTTTTTGTAATAATAAGTCGTTCTTATAGAGGAATGGTGGAGCCTCAGAGGTGATTTCGAGTTGTAATGAACTCTGTATATAAGAAAAACACTGAATAAATTCGTTGCGTCTAGTTAATTACAAATGTGGTCATAAGAGAGCACCACACTGCTACTTTCGTCTGTTTCACACTTGCGTTGTTATTTGTGAACCAGCTGTTGCTATTGTCAAGGTTAGTGGGAAGAGACTCTAGTTGCCATGTGATAGTGCTGTGTAAAGGATATTATATTCTAGTACGTTTGTTGCCTTTTTTATTCGTTATGGAGAGTGATGAAGTCCGAGAATACTTGTGTATCATGAAAATATCGTGTTCATAAATTAAACGACAATGCTACTTTCGTCTGTTTCACACTTGCGTTCCTATCTGTGTACCAGCTGCTGTCCAGGTTAGTGGGAAGAGGTTCTAGTTGCCATGTGCTAGCGCTGTGTAAAGGATATTATATTCTAGTTCGTTTTTTGACTTTTATTCGTTATGGAGAGTGATTAAGAGTTTGGTATGGAATTTAGAAAGTGACACTTAAGGCTCTGACAGTGATAGTAAAGCGACAACCGATTAAGAGAGTGATTCAAGCAACGTTAGTTTCTCTAACATTAGAGTTTGGCGGGAAATAGACGTGACTACAGCATTGTCTCCGGTACCTCCAAGATTTCCCTTTACTGGACACCTTCGGAGTTCATCCGAAATGACTTCAGATGTCATGGAATATGTAAATAAAATAATTGAAGATGAATTAGTAACTATTGTAGTCAATAGAAACTAACTGACATGCCAGAGATGAAAACATCATTGGTAGGAAGGACACAAACAATGATGAAATGAGAATTTTCTTTAATATAATACTGCTGCAAAGTATTATAAAGAAACCATGCTACCAGATGTATTGGTCTAAACATTCACTACTTGCAACTGTAATTTTTCGCCAGTTACTTGGTTACAAAAGATTTTTGATACTCAAGAAGCGCCTTCATTTTCCAGATAATTCAATATAATTATGATCCTGCCAGGTCATGAACAACCAAAGCTAAACAAAATGTGGTCAATGTTAGAATATTTCAATAATAAATTCAAAATCTTTGTACTCCAGAGAGGGATATTACCATTGATGAGAGCCTTATGTTATATAAAGGGAGATTAGGTTGGGTTCAGTATCTACCACTAAAGAGAGCAAAGTTTGGAATAAAGATCTACGTACTGTGTGATGCCAAGTCTGGCTATATATCGTCTATAATTATTTATATAGACAAAGGCAAAGAATTGGATGATTTATACCATGATCTACCCCAATCATCTCAAATAGTAATGACCCTAATAAAACCTTCTCAATAATGGATACTAATTTACTGTTGATAATTTCTAGACCTCTCCACAACTAGCAGATCTGCGTATTGATAAGAAAGCTGGCGTGTATGGCACTGTGCGGCCTTCTAGAAAAGACATACCTCCAAGCGCAGTAAAAAACTGAACAAGGGAGAAATTGTTCTATTTCAGAGGGCAAAGTTACAGCAGTGAGATGAAAGGACAAGCGTGCTGTGTGTATTTTGAGCACTATCCACAATGCAGAAATGTAAAGCGTAACTAAAAGGGATAAACAAATAACAAAACCAGTAGCTATCATATCATGTGATGACACACAATGGGAGGAGTGGATAAAGTTGACCAGCATATAGCAAATAACCCCGTGACACGGAGAAGAGGAGAAAAATGCTGCAATAAAATATTTTTCCATCTACTCGAACTGGCACACACACTGGATGGCTTATTTTGTTATGGTAATTTTTTTTTTATGATTGTGGACCTGAACAGGCTAAATAAGGCCTATCGTGCTAAAGCACTCAGGAACACTTAGGAGGATGGATAGAGGGATAATGAATTGCCAATAGATGCCTATAACAGCTACCTTAAATTTTCTCATATCATAAGTGAGAGGAAAACAGGAACTAGGGAGATCATTCCAGAGTTTAGAAGCCGTGTAGAAAAATGTGGATTGCGCTCGTTTGGTATGACAAGTGGAGATTTGTACTGCATACTGATGACGTGAATGAGCGAACCGAGTGTTTCTTGCAAAGATAGCCGGAGATGGTATCAAAGAATGTAATTCACCAGCACAATAGCCGTT
The DNA here is from genome assembly GCA_036346205.1 of Vesta saturnalis. Taxonomy (NCBI): domain Eukaryota; kingdom Metazoa; phylum Arthropoda; class Insecta; order Coleoptera; family Lampyridae; genus Vesta; species Vesta saturnalis. The sequence goes on from JARFJB010001696.1 coordinate 331,783, forward strand.
GTAATAACGATAATACAAAGAAAGAACTGAAACCATCCTTCTATGCTCAAGGGACTGTATGTGAGAAGTTAAGGACGGGTCATTTATAAGCCTAATCGCTCTCTTTTGAATACGATCAACGATATCGAGAGCGTATTGGGAAGCACTAACCCAATGGTGAGAATTATATTCCAGATGAGGCCGAATTTGGGCCTTATACAGCAGGAGTTGTCGAGAGGTAAAGTACTGCTTAGATCTGTACAAAAAGCCTATTTTACGAGCAGCTGTTTTGGTAGCTGACAGAAGATGGTCAACCCATGAGAGATTTGAAGATACAGTCATACCCAACAGAGTAATAGAGTCCATGGTGAGGATAAAACTGGGAAGTTTTACAAGCAGTGCAAGCCAATCTTCTAAAGAATATAATCTTGATTTTTCTTCCAAGTAATTTCATGAATTCGCAAAACACCTTTGAAGTGATATGTGTTGTCTGGCAATATACTGTCTAGACTAGTTATAAACTCGGATGAAACAAATAATGCTTACTTTTCGAATATTCCATTTTAGTGCATCAATCAAAGAGTTTACATTTGAAAAAATTTTCCTAAAGTAACTCAGTTGTCAGCAACCCGCTTCGAACACCCACCAACCCCGTTTGGAGCACCTTTGTCTAGGCCCTTCTTGGAATAATTCCATGTGAGTGCTGTTAAAGTATTTGGCACAATTCTGGAAACGTCTTTGCCAAATAATAACTTAACCTTTTTAAATGACCTGTACTTTCTCACTAGATCGCCGGTAAGAATTTTACGTACATATACTTTGTCTTTCTTTTTATTCAGGTTTGATGATGTTTGTGAAGAAATAGTTTCTTTTTCACTTTCTGCGGGATGGGATGGTTTTGTAGTAAATTGTTTACCTTAGAATTAGGTGATAACATCGAATGACTTTTTAGCCTGTAGTATTTACTTTTGTATTTAGATTGTTCTCTTTGAATTTTTGATAACTCATTCTTCATTCTAGAAATGCTCCGATAAGCTGCTACCCTATTTTTCGTTATTTTTTTCTGCCAACACTCTGTCTATTTGTGCTAGCCGTGTCATCTATAATACTGGTATCCAGACTGCGGAGGAGTAGTTTCTTCCATAAAACAAGCCTCTTCAATTTGCCGTGTTTGGAGCATAAGTCTGTACTTTCTGGAACTTTCAGTCTACATAGTCCTTTTAGATTTTTTTATCATGTCTGGATAAATTGGAAATGCTTTTAATTTTTCCAAGTTGCACCCTTACTAATTCTGTTTTTCTTTGTCGCTGTTGATCCTTCTTTTGTACCATCTTGCTGTACAAAAGTAAAATCGTACAAATATTTCATAAACAAAATATAATTTTGTGTAGAAAATTGGTCCTCACTACGTTGACATCAACTCCGAGGCGGCCTGTCAACTCCGAGGTTTAACTCAGACACAGTGTTGATTTCTTCAATGTTAATGGTTTTCACATAATTTTTGAAAAAAATGTAAGGGTTACCAATTAACTAAAATTAAAACAGAATATGAAGACACAAATAACTTGACCTATAGATTCAAAGGAATTTATAACAAAAATAGTGCCCACCTACTCTTTACGTTTGTTGAAATAACCTTCAACTTTTTAATACTGTTTTGATAAATAACTGCAGTTGTTTGTGCACAACCCGACCTAGTTTCTGCCTTGGTGTTGATATATGGAGTACCTTCTTTCTAAAATATTCGTTAATTAAAACCTTATATCATCAAAAAATAGTATAAATTAGTAGTAAATTAATAAGATATCTAACCATCATGTAGTCAGGCTGTTTCATTGATAAAGATGTAAGGATCTTAAAAAAATAACACTTACATAAATTGTCCCGTTTTCATGGAATAACCCTTAACAATCATACATCAATCTAAAGGAAGTGGTAATATAACTTGATCCCTCAGCTACAGTAAGTCTAAAGTTGAATTTTGGGGAGAAAGCAGTTCATACATTAAAAAAATCATAATACGTCTGTTTTCTCACTCTTTTTTGGAGGTCAAAAAACCATATCTGGAGAAATAACATTCTGTACACTTCATTGGCACACTAATGAACAAATCAAAACAAGACAACAGGTACAATTACCACATTCAAAATTTAAGATATCATATTAAAACAATAAATTGCCCAACATGTAAGATTCATATAACAGAAAAATAATTTAAACAAATTCAAATTATCACACATTAGAAAAGTGCAAAAATATACATAATAAAAAACAAAATATATAGTGACACAATAAAGTTTCATAATTAGAAGATGCGCATAGACAAACAGTAATAAAAAGATGCTACCTGTAGAATACAAAAAAAAATGAGAACACAAACATGGATGCTAATTTTAAAATAGATGTTTACTTGAAAGTTCAGCAGCAACAGATCTCCTTAGAAAGGTAACTCTCTCACATCTTAACATTATCACTTTTATTTTCAGTCCCACTAGCACACATTCAGAGCTCTTCCATCTATCAGTTACTCATATCTCATTCTTACAGCTTTCACCTTACTTTCATTGTTTTTTATAACGTATTCATATTATCGTTCTATGCTTCTTAAGACAATAAACAATAAATGAAGCAGAATTAAGAAATTGTAATTAATTAAATTTTTATTTGATAACCTTACTTCGTGGAATTTCATGCTAAATAGAACTACTGTTTTAAACACAATATAATTCCACAATTTCGTTTATATAAATATTTATTTCTCTACCCATTTCAGGACAACATGTATCATTATCAAGAATAAATGTACATAAAATAACAAGTAAGTAGTTATGGTAACAAATTATTAAGGTAAAACAACAAACTTGATTTAAATTATAATTCTGTATTTAAAATATTTGTTAAAGGTGAGTCTATAAGATCAACCTGTTCGTTCATCAAAGGTACTTTCTGTTTATGTTTATAAATTTCGAATGCTTCCAAAACATCTAATTTATCTGTTGTATTACAAAATGTCGTTTGTTGTATCTTTGGCATTAGATGTTTAAGAACAGGTATTAGTTTTGAAAGTTACTTTATACTTCTTGTTCTTTTGTAATATGCGAGCTACTTTTTCTGGTATTTTACCAAAATATGAAATTGATATGTGTTTATTTTCTGTCAGTTCTGTGTTAACTGGATAAATGTTTTTGATAGAAAGTTGGTTCTCTTGATTTAAGTGACGGTTATATTTGAAATGTAACCGTTTGTTTATGCATTTTGTTTATAATTGATACTTTTTTATTGGAATTTGTTTGGTTTAATAGTAAAGAATGACATTGCTGTATGTACTAATGTTCTATACGCAGCTAACTTATGTATTTTATGGTGACATGAATCGTTTGGAATTGTAATGTCTGTATGTGTAGGGTTTCTGAATATAGAAAACTCAAACTTGTTCTGTGTATTAATTTTATGTTTGCGTCTAGAAACTTTGTTTCACATCTTTTTGAAATTTTGTTATAGGATCTCTATTTAAAATTTCTAAATTTTCATTATTAATAAAATCGTTAACTTTCTGCAATAATACTAAATTGTTACCTTTATCTGCATTAACGCAAATTAGAAATTTTTGTTAAATTTATTCTTGACTGATTTTAGTAAATAATTATGAGATTTGTTATAAGTTTTGTCCTTTTTCAACGAAAACTTTTAAGTAAATTAGCAATTTGAAATTTGGCATAATTATTGTGATCATTTCTAAGATGCGTTTCGCCTTCTACTGCTAAAATCTGTTTAATTTTTGTAGTGAATATAGGAAAAGCTCAAAACTCAAAATCTTTGTTAAGAAATGGCAATTCTTTGTTATTAAATTGAACATTTGACACGTTTACGAATCTTGTGTGAAAATTGCAGGAATTGTTCTGATTTATGTTTGTTCTATGTTAATGGTGTTGTTTCTGGATAAGTTTTAGAATTTTATTTTTTTATGTGATGTATTTGTTATGTTTGATGTAACAGACAGCTTGTCTAATGTAATTGTCAAATTTATATAAAATTTCAGAATAAAGTACCGTTAAATCAACATCCAGGTTATCTCTAATTCGAAACCATTTAGCTTCTTCTCCTTTAAGTGTTCTTAAGTATCTTTGTAGTCTTATAATTTGTAGTTCTAGAAAACAGGTTACCGTAAGTAAGATCAACTTGTTCGTTCATTAAAGGTATTTTCTGTTTATATTTATAAAGTACCTTTAAATAATGCAGGTTATCTTACATTAACCTGTTTTCTAGAACTAAAAATTCGGTAACTGAAAAGATAATTAAGAACGTTCCAAGAAGATGGCTTAAAGAAGAAGCTAAAAAGTGGTTTCGAATTAGAGACATAAGTTAGCTGCATGTAGATCATTAGTACATAGAATGATGTCTTTACCATTAAACCAAACAGATTTCAATAGAGAAATATCAATTATAAAAGAATTTGCACAAGCAAACGGTTACATTTCCAATATAATCGACACTTTAGTTAAAAATCAAGAGTGTAAATTTTCTATCAAAAACATTTACCTAGTTAACACAGAACCGACAGAAAATAAATACATATCAAAATGTAAACTTTCACCATGATTACACATATTTAAAATATTTAGCTTTTTGGGTTTTTGTATGATGTAGGTATATTTGTATTTATGTTGTACAAATTTAAACGTTTTGATAACGCTTACAGTTATCTTCGTCAGTAGTAGTACAATCTTAAACAATTCTGAAAGATTACATAACATAAATACAAATATACACCTTAAAAAACCCAAAAAGCTAAGTATTTTAAATGCATAGCAGCAGTGACATATGAAAAGTTTTAATTATTAATTTTGTATGCATGACAATTTAACTCAACAATTAGTTAACGTATAAATATATAAAGTTTAATTAGATGTAATTCTAATCTCTTGGTAGCACAGTTGGTTAGAGTTTATGTCTAGATAACATGAGGTCGTGGGTTCGAATCCCATGCGAAAGAACCTGTTTATATATTATTGCACATAGAATAAAAAATAAATACATATCAATTTCATATTTTGGAAATGTATCAAAAAACGTGGATTTATTACATAAAGAACAAGAAGTACAAAGTAGCTTTCAAAACTAGTACCAATGTTCTTAAATGTTTATTTAACGCCAAAGATTCATTTGACGACATTTTGAAGTCTGGTATTTATGAATTGAACTGCACATTATGTAATTCTGTTTATATTGTACAAATACTTAGAACTTTGATATTAGATACAAAGAACAACATAAGACGTTACAAATACAAACACACAGACAAATCAAATCATGCCAAACATTTAATAGCAAATAATCACCTTATGACTTTACAAAACGATATTAAATTTTTACATTTTTGCAATAGCAAAGACAAATTATAATTTGGAAGCATTCGAAATTTATAAACATAAACAGAAAGTATCTTTAATGAACAAACATGTTGATCTTATACTCACCTTTAACATATATTTGAAATAGAATTACAATTTACATAAAGCTGTTTTACCTTAATGATTTGTTATCATAACTACACGTTTGTAATTTTACTTATATATTCTCACTTGATAATGATACATGTTGTATTGAAACGCGTAGAGAATAAATAATATAAAGAAATTGTGGAATTATATTGTGTTTAAAACATTAGTGCTATTTAATTACAGTATATAACATCGAAAACGTACAGTTAAAACTAATACTAGAAACAATAGAAAACTGTAAAATTATTATAAAATAATGTTTTCTCATTTTCTAATGCCTTTTGCGAATAAAATAATTCACAGGTATGTATTTAGTGAAAATATTAATTAAACAGTTAAAATACATCTTCCATCGTACTGATGCATTTGATAAAAATAAGTTGGCTTTGCATTTTGTTTACCTACCTGTCATAATTGATTGTTGTCCGTATTACGTTTGTTTGGTGGTCTTTGGGTTAATTACATTTTGTGTTTACCTAAAAACAATATGATAGGAGTACATTTTTCAAATAATGAAAAATTCGATATACTGACGTGTTACATTTTGTGTCAACGTAATTGTTCTGAAGCCGAAATAATGTATTTAAGCAAATATCCAGAAAGGCGTCAACCTTACAAAAGAACTTTTCGCACATTAGCAGTTAATCTAAAAGAATATGGTGCGTTCAAAAAACCTGTAAAATATCGCAAAAAACCTTGCAATGAAGAAAAAGCCAATACTGTTTTATTAGCGTTAACGGAAAATCCAGAGGTTTCTACTAGGAAAATTGAAGAGGCAAATGGCATAGCCCATTCCACAGCTCATTATGTCCTAAAGAAGGAGAAAGTACATCCATATAAATTTAGAATTTGCCAAGGACTTCGACCAGGTGACCCAGAAAGACGTAGAATATTTTGCGAATGGTATCCACGTCAATCTCAAGACAATGAATATTTTCCGAATAAAATAATATGGTCCGATGAAAGTATGGTTAATAATAATGGAATTTTTAATCGTAGAAATGCTCATTATTGGACAAGAGTAAATCCACGTCTGTAGAAAACACCAACACCGTTTCGGATTTAATATGTGGGCTGCTATATTCGGTACTCGAATTATAGGTCCTTTCATTTACCACGAGTCCTTAAATTCTGAACGCTACCAAATTTTACTCCAAAATGAATTACAGATAGCTTTAAATGATTTGCCTTTCCAAGAAGTTGAAGGTTGTTGGTTTATGCAGGACGGTGCACCAGCACATAATTCCAGAGTTGTCAGAGAATACCTGTCAGATTTCCAGAAAGATGTATTGGCACTCATGCAAATGTACTGTGGCCAGCCCGTTCTCCAGATATAACACCTTTGGATTTTTTTCTTTGGGGATACATTAAAAATTACATTTATGGAAACGATATTGAAAACGAAGAAATTTTACAAAGATTAGTTCTCGAGGCGTTTGCTAGTGTTACTCCTCAAATGCTGAAGAATGTTATAGATTCTACAGTTAGAAGATGCTATTTATGTTTAGAGAATAACGGGAATCTTTTTGAACATCTTTTGTGAGTTTATTAACCTTTAAAATAAATTTGTTTTTTATTTGTCTATCATTTGAAATTACAAAACATAATTTTATAATCATTTTACGGTTTTCTAATGTTTCTAGTATTAGTTTTAACTGTACGTTTTCGATGTTTTACATTGAATATGAATTTTCTCATCCGAAACGTATCAAAAATATAAAGTGTGATATATCGTTGAATTCAGAATCAAGGAGAGAATTTAAATATGGCAAAAATAATTTTTTTGTGTATTTAAAAAAATAAAGTTGATGATGGTTGCAAACAAACGAAACGTTGTATCAAAAATTGAATAACAGCATTAAGTAGAGCTAGAAAAGTGGCAATCAAAATGTGCTCCTCTTTTCTTGATAGCTCTTCAAATAAGGTCAGAAAAATCAGAAAATTTAATTTTTTTCAAATATCTCAAAAACTAAAAGAGATATTCGAGTTCTACAAAGACCATAAATACATCCTCTCAAATGCGTAACTTTTGTTCCATTTCACCGACCTTCCATCTCTTACCGTTTCCGAGATCCCATAGTGGGCATCCTTATCTTGGACATATATATATATATATATATATATATATATATATATATATATATATATATATATATATATTGTATTTTATTTAAAATTAGCTTTTAAAGTACATACATTAAAAAAACAATTTTTATAGTTATAGCCGTAAATATTTTTTAACTTCTATTTAAGTTGATTACTCTGAAATAAATTACGTAAATTAGGTAATTGGTGCGATAAAAAAAGTCTGCCTACACTAAAAATACATATATTAAATAGAAATAATGCGTTGAAAAATTAATTACACTTTTGGTCACAAATGGTGACGTAATGTCTATCCTATATCTCTCAAATACATAATTCTAGATTGTGGACAAAATACAATACATCAGCGGATGAACGTCAATCCACCAACAAAATAAAAATGTTTGCTTAAGCGAATCCAGAAAAATAAATGAGCAATCGAGAATAATAAATGAGCATGATATTCAACCATATCAGACAATAATTTAAATTAAAGATGTCACGCTGTTTTAATCTAATGTGTGTGTCACTATTTCCTTTCTGTTTGAGTATTAAACGTCGTTTAGTATAGATGTGAAGGTACTTGCAGAGACTCGCACTGTCGCCAATTAATACTTTAGATTAAGTATCGATACCACAATTAGTTACTCACAAAAGTTTGGAATACGTTTCCAAAACGATTTGTTAAATACACTTAATAATACATATCTAGCTTGTTCTACTGTTGCTTGGTAAAGGGTTAAGATTTAAACTTTCTTTTCTTTCTTATACACGATTTAATGAATTTTCTCAATGCGTTATTTGCTTTACTTTCACTTAAGTTTGTTTTGTAGGTGTGATCGCTTTCATTTAACACTGTCTCAAACACTATCTTATTAAAAATTGAAATGTTTTAGTCAAATTTCTTAAAACAATTTCGTCTACAATTAACTGTTAATAAACTGCACATAATATTTAATTAATTAATCCGTAGCAAGTTTATGTAATTTATGTTAGTTTACGGTTCTGGCAAAAGTAGCCCTTATGTCGACTGGGCTCCTTTTATAACTTCGGTTTGACGTCATGAAATGCAATATTGACGCCGCTAAATTTAAAATTAATCACTCAGTATTGCGTCCTGTACAAAAATTACGTAGGTTCACTCTTTATTATTAAGCTCATTCATGTATAATTACAAATTATTAATTTTAAATGGCACCAAAATACATTGACTCAAAGCTTATTCCATTTTACTATAATTACCATGACTTCCCATGTACTTTAACGATAATTTTAGTGATAATTTAAAACTCGGTATGATCGATCTAATCAACAAAAATTGCAAAAGCGTTCAAAAGGTGTTCAAAATTCTGAATACCACTATGTTTATATATGAAAAATTTCAAATCCATCTCAGAACATCATTTAGCATTACAAAAGTTTACGCTGTATTATACTTAAACCCAAACTACACATTGTATAATGTTTATAGGAGTGAGCGATTAACATTTTCGTAAAATTTTATACATACTGTAGTTGACCTTCATTATTTTTATAAAAATAATCCAACAATCCAAAGTACCTTCATAGTGTTGATCAGCATTTTTGCCCAAAATTTATGTTTATACACAAATTTCGTTTCCGACGCGGGAAATGGATCTAAATGTGTGTGGAGCTAAACTGTGTGTCCCATGAATGTTGGTCAGAATTTAGACTGAATATTGCCCAAAATCTACACTTATACACCAATTTCGTTGGGCTCAGAGCAAATTAATTGCCTAGATGACGAAGAGTTAAATTCTGCCACCGAATTTGATCCAAAATTTATGTTGATACATCAAATTCGTTGGAAAAGCGGCAAAATAGATTATCTCGATGATTAAGAGCTAAATTCTGTGGCCCATCAGTGTTGATCAGCATTTAGGCCAAAACCTACATTCAAATATTTCAGTGTTGGTTAGAAATCGTTCCAAATGATATTCAAAATTTATATATATATATATATATATATATATATATATATATATATATATATATATGTTTATCTTTATTTGCTCATTTTTTATAATGTTGTAAAGTATTCTAGTTTTACAATTTCTTTTACTGTACTATTTACATTTTTACATTCTCCCTTGCCAAGTTTCCCCCATCCACTTTTCCTCTAGTATTTCTTCTACACTCCTGTCATCCTTCCTTAACTCCCTACACTGTTTTATCATATCCCGGATATTCTCCATCCCTTCCCCGCATAATCTACAATTCCTTTCTTCCTATTTTCTCCAATTGTTGTTTCCCAACTCTTCATTTCCGCAACTGAACCTCGCTATCATTTTTTTCTTTCATTTTTTCTTTTCTCCTTCTGGGATCCCTTCTCCTTTAATCTTTCTATAATTTACTTTGTATTTTGTTTCTTTTATTTTTGCCCATCTTGCTTGCTTTTTTCTCTTATTGAAAATTTATATTTATACAACAATTCCAAACTTCGCTTTACCTAACTTTGGTCTTTCTTTTACTTGTTTAAATATTCTAGCATTCGGCTAGAAACTAGTATCTTCACGAATAGGTCAGGAATTAATAGAGATAATTAAATTTTGAAAAAAAAAAACAGTTTCTGAAATGTAGATTGTCTTTTTGATTGCGTTTCTTTGATGGCGCTGTAGTACAAAATTTGTGAATAAGACATATTTTGATAATATTGTTAATTTTTAATTAAATTAAGTGTTTGAAGTCAATGTAACCTCCTTTTTTGGGTTCCTTTACTTTTTAATTTATGTACCGCAGTTCTAGCTCAAATTGGAGGTTAAAATGGAGTGGTTCCTTAAATAGGGCAGATCGCTTGCTACTAGATATTTCCCACACTGATCATTGAACGCTAAAAAGGTTTTATACATATATTTTCTCTATACCAATATAATAGCTAAATATTGTACACTTAATCCTATGTATCTACAAGTGCGTAAGTAAAACAACCCAAAAAAACCATCCACCAAAGGGGGGTCATGGGATTGGGCTGTTGTTCTCATTGCAGAGGGCGGTGGATTGACTGGGTGTACGTGGGAACAGTGGACAACTTGGTATTCAAGAATACTAGAGCACCAAGAATATTTTAAGTCCGTGCCTGTCTGGTAGAAAACTGTAGAAAGCAGCTGTTTATCTACAGTTATTGTAACGTAATTTCAAGTTGGAAACATTTTCAAAGCGATAAGAAAGATGTGAATGCATTTAATATACCTGCTTCTAGGTCACTCAGAAAATCGATACATTTAAAGGGGTATAAAAGACTTATTTTTCTATAATTCTTTATAACTGTTTTTATAATAGAAATCGTATATAAATGGAACTTTTACATTCAATTTTTACGAAAGGAATTTTAGCGTTTCTAACAAATATTTACAAGGGTTATTAACTAACGGTAGTCTTCCGAATTAATGTTTAACGTTAATTGCGGGTAATTAGAATATGCCCTAGTTATGTTTCGTAGCTAGTTGAACTTATTTACATACGGGAAATTGAATACTAAATATTCTCCTATTGAATATACAGGATCGAGTAATTCGTCCTCAGCTTGGATACACGGTTCAGGCCTGGTGTAGTAGCGATGGGGCAGCTACCTGGTGAATTTCTTTAACTCGGGGGCAGCGTAAGGTATTTAAATCGTCAGGACTTTATGTTTGCAGGACTGTTGAACATACAGGCAGGCAGGATAACTGAACGTTTTACATGCGTTATTTAACGAATGTTTTTATACAGTATTTATTTTATCCTCTGAATTTTTGCGACGTGGATTTATTTTCGCGACGGGCGAGCTGGTGTGAAAAATAAAAAGGATATTCCCTTCGCTCTGGGTTTTCACGACATGCGATTTAGGTCGGATACAGGTTCGGGACTTCCGTTACGAAGTACAACTTAAAAAAAAAACTACTTTAAACTGGTAATTAAGTGAGATAGAAGTTTAATACTCACTCGTTTTACGTAACGCTTGCGGACTGCCAGCGCAGTTTACGAAGTGGGGCGACCGTTATATAGGTCAAATTGCGGGTGGCTTGTTACTTTCAACTGGTGAACTCCCTGTACGTTGTTTAGGTAGCCGGTGGCGACGTGTTAGTGTGAGTTGTGTAAAATGTGTGCCGAGTATCGATTAATACAATCTAAGCTATGGCCTATGCGCTTTTTAATCGTTACCCTGGTCGGTAGAACTTAGGCAGACAGCCTTTCTATCCGACGATGTAACTTAAAGGCTACGTCGTGAATAAACATCCGGGGAGGAGGCGGTCCGCAAGTGTATGTGTAAGGTGGTGTAATAAAACTTACTTGCAGGTGACCACAGATTTAAGTAGCAGCAAGCCCAGGTGAACTGAAGTAATGTCAGGCGGATGGAGCTAAGTTAATTGAACGGAGAATGGTGATAAAAAAGACCTGGCTCTTCAAAGAGACCCATGGTAATGAACGTGGGAATGAGCGCGGAATGAGAGCGCCTGTATTTTTTTTTGTTAGTATGCTCATGCTTATGGTTAGTAATTATCTATCTATCTATATATATATATATATATATATATATATATATATATATATCCCATACATTTCCAGCATGGGGATCTCGCTTATTATAAAAGATACAGATTTGGTTAAATTAGATGAATTACTCCTAAGGATTAGTGAAATTATAGGACACTCTCCAATTTCCAAATTTCCATGTATTTTAAGACTTATGGTAAGAAAAAGAAAAATGTCAAATTTATTTTTCTTGTAATATCTTTTTTGTTATATTAGACATATAAATTTTATTTGCACTTTCTTAAGATATTTTTTATGCAGAATTTAAATTTCAATTTGGATTTTTATTTGCACTTTCTATTTTTTAGTTTCAACCCCTAAATTAAAATTTTCTTATGGAACGACAAGTCGGCTTTGAAATAATTGATCGTGTTTTTTTATCCTCTTTGCAATGATATAGCACATGTACTATCTATTTTTAAAAACAACAAAGAAAATTTAAAAGAATGTATTTTATTAAAGACTCTAACAATAAGTAGGCCGTGAAACATGAGAAAACGACAAATAATAGATAACAAGAGTTAAGCAGGTAATAGTATTGGAGATAATTATCCAATTATGAAAGATGTTCAAACAGTTGACCATTCCGTTCTAAACATAATTGTGCCCTGCGTAGTGTCGACGTAATTGCTCTGCGTAGTGTCGACGTAATTGCTCTGCGTAGTTTTTGGCGTTTAATGCTACCAAATGCTGCAAGAACAGCTTCACGAAGATCTTCGGCATTCTCAAATGTTTGCACGTACATTCGATTTTTTACGTAGCCCCAAAGGAAAAAGTCCAAGGGCGTTAAGTCTGGAGATCTGGGTGGCCATAAAATCGGCCCTCGATTACTAATCCATGAATTGGGAAACCGATTATTAAGATATTCGCTGGTGATGTTTGAATTGTGGGGTGGGGCGCCATCTTGTTGGAAGCAGATATTAATATTCTCAATCAGTGGTAAATCATCAAGTTTATTTTCTAAATCAGTTTGTAGTAAATTCAAACACCTTTCACTATTTAATGTTTCGTTAAAAAATATGGGCCCAATAAGTTTAGCGCCTAAAATGCCACACCAGACGTTAAAACCAAATCTCACTTGATGCCGACTTTCCTTAACAACGTGAGGATTTTCAAAAGTGAACATTGTGTCGATTGAAAAGGCCATTATTTGTAAATCTGCTTTCGTCAGACCACAAAATCGTAGCTGGAAAATTATCGTTATTCTCACATTGATTAACATACCATTGGCAAAATTGTAATCTTCTCCCCTGATCTCCATCTCTAAGTCCCTGCAGAATGGTGTACTTATACGGATGATACCTGTGACGTTTTTGTGATGTAGTTTTCGAAATACCAGTGTTATGTTCAATTTCTCTAACAGATGTTGAAGGATTTTCAATAACTGATTGTAATACATTTAGTTCTGCATTTTCATTCCGTAATTTCGGATTTCTAGTAGGTTTTGAAAATGAACCATATTCTTTTAAATTAATTACCAAATTTCTGTACGTACGAGCACTGGGCTGCCTTCTTTCAGGATACAGCCTCAAGTACATCCGTTCAGCTTCTAAACAGTTTTTATGAGACAAGATGTAACAACTCAACATATAAAACTTTTCAGTATTAGTAAATAAAAGCCATGTTTGACACAAAAATATTCTGGAACGAATAATTTTTAAGTGACATTAAATTCGATAGTGTTTTTATGTTTCACGGCCTGCTTATTGTTAGAGTCTTTAATAAAATACATTTTTTTAAATTTCCTTTGTTGTTTTTAAAAATAGATAGTATATGTGCTATATCATTGTAAAGAGGATAAAAAAACACTTTCAATTATTTCAAAGCCGACTTATCGTTCCATAAGAAAAATTTAATTTAGGGGTTGAAACTAAAAAATAGAAAAAGAAATTTGACATTTTTCTTTTTCTTGCCATAAGTCTTAAAATACATGGAAATTGGAGAGTGTCCTATAATTTCAATAAACCTTAGGAGTAATTCATCTAATTTAACCAAATCTGTATCTTTTATAATAAGCGAGATCCCCATGCTGGAAATGTTATCTGGGACACGTTGTATATATATATATATATATATATATATATATATATATATATATATATATATATATATATATATCTTATTGTAGACTGTTCAGGAGTCCTTCTCCTCTTCAGCCCTGGTCATTCCCTTGTTGTTGGTATTGCGCTGTTTTGTGTTACTGTATTGTATACAATCATGAGGTGTGGTAATTTTTGGTAATAAAAAAAGAAAAGAAGTGTTTAAATTTATTTGAATTTGAATTTTGAATAGTGTGTGGTTAGGTTTAAGTGTGCGTGTGGGTTAGTGTGGTGTGGTGTCCAATGTGATTAATTAGATCGTTGGCCGGTGTCATGCTGGGTCGTCATCGAATAGACGGGGGGATGCGGAGGGCATATGGGGTATTATCGATGGATTCTTCTACCTCCTCGGGGAGGTCGTCGAGGAGTTATGTGAGGATTGCGGGAGGATGTTTGAATTTTAATTTGGGCTTTTTCGAGGGAATTTGGGAAAGTGGTAGTTGTAGGGAGTGGTAAGGATTTCTTTGGTTGGGATAGTGTTGCCGAAAATTCTTTTATAGGCGAAGTTTTCCCGGAGTTTTTGGATACGGTTTGTGATTGGGGTTATATTGGCGTGGTGTAGGGTGAGGTCATTGGGGTGCCTGAGGGGTAACCTGTGTATCCGTCTAAAAATTCGGCATTCACAGGAGGCGATTGAGGAAAGGTGATTGGGGTTAATGTTTGTGTATATATGAGCTCGGAAATCCATAACAGGGCGGATGTATGTTTTATATGTGTGTAGAAGTGCTTTGGGGTGACAACCTCTGATTCTACCCCGAAGGGCGCCCAGTAGGTTTGCACGGTTTCTAATCCTGTCTAGTGTTCTTTTTACATCGGGAAGCCAATTGAGGGTTCTAGTGAAGAGGATTCCTAGGTAGGTGATTTCATCTTGGAGCGCGAGCCTTTCTTGGTTAAGGGCGAGGGAGACGTTTCTGGAGGCAAGATTGGGGAACTTATCCTCTGCGTAATGGGGATGTCGGAAACGGATTGTTTGGGTTTTGGTGGGATTGACGGATACTCTCCACTGGTTCGCCCAGTTAGAAAAGTTTCGTATGGTTTTGGATATGAGGCGGGAGGCCGTTTCGCTGTTCCGATTAACCGCTCAGAAGGCGGTGTCATCCGCGAAATGCGCACGACTACTCCGGGTTGGGTAACTTCGGGAATGTCGGATGCAAAGATGGTGTAAAGGATAGGGGCTAAGGCAGAACCTTGCGGAACGCCTGCTGTAGGTTGAAAAGGATCGGAGAAGGTTTTGCCTACTTTGACCCGAACTGACCGATTGGTCAGGTACGAGAGTAGGAGTTTGGCGAAGGGGTCGGGTATGTTAAGGTCTCGGATCTTTTGCAGGAGACCGGCGTGCCAGACCCTGTCAAATGCTTGCTTAATGTCCAGAAACAGCCAGATTGCATTCCTTGTGGTTGAATGCTCTGATGGTCTCTGTAAGCAGCTTCAACAAGGGATCGTGGTACGTTCGGTTAGGACCGAAGCCGAATTGGCTGTTGGAAAGGAGGTCGTTGTATTCTAGGTAGTCCCCGACTCGCCTGGATAGAATCTGCTCGAAGCATTTTCCGAGGCAGCTCAGGAGGGAGATTGGTCTGTAGGAGGAGGGCGAGGTAAGATCAGCGTGGGGTTTAGGCATCATGACGGTGGAGGCCGATTTCTAGTCCGTCGGGAAGTACGATTGGGTAATTCGGAACAACGTTGGAGGTGATAAAGGTTCATTATTTGGGATTTCTGCAATGTAACTAAAATTGTCTAATTAACAAATAATTAATCAAAAATGTTTGTAAAGGATTCTGGATCTTTACAACAAAAGGTTTCCACTTTTTTGGGCAAGAATGAATAACAAATTTAAAAAAACTTTTATTACTTAAAAATCTTAATAACGACGTTTTGCAAAAAAAAACATTTTAATTTTAGGAAACTAGCATTTGGACGCCAATATTACTTTCATACTTGTCGTTCATGTATCTTTTTACAATTCTGCACGTGGATTCTGATTACTTTATATATTTATCAATATTTTAATTTGAAAACACTCAACTGTTCTCATAAGACTAATTAAGTTTGAATGTTAAGGAACATGGTCATGGGGACGTGCTAAAGTACAAATCGAATAGAAGGGACAAGAAACAGTATAAATTGGGATATCAAAATAATGTATAAAATGAAATGGATTGGAAAGGGTTTGTAGATGTATCAATGTACGTTTTTCTTATTTGAGATAAATAAAAGTCATGTAACGATTTCTCGAACCAAGAAATTTTATGCATTTCCTAATTTTGAAAAGGCAATGTTTGCCGCACTTGAATTGTTTTGTGTGATCCACGTAATAAAGCATTAGATACAAAGCTTCAACATCTAAGCAACTTGAAACAATATGGTGGGATAGATATAAAAATAAAAATGGTTGGTGTTGGAATGAACACATACTTTACAAATGAAGCTTTTTGTTTAATTGAAACCTATACACTATTAGGGCTGTACCCTATATTTTGCTTTCAGGGTTACATCAAAATTGATCCTGCATGGTAATCAGCTCTCAAAGATACATGTCTCGTAATCTCCTCTGCCTTTGTTTGTACCTGTCCGTATATAAGAAAGCAAATTAACCTCTTAAAAGTGGCCATTTAAAAAGATTTAATATAAAAACGAATTTTTATCTAGAATTCACACTAACAAAGTAGTACTTATATAATCTATAATTAAGTGGAGAATATGACTGGGAAAATTGCATAACAAAGTAGACATATTGGTAATTGTGTAAATGGCATGTAAAATTGTACCTTTATGCATGCATATTGTAATGTATAGCATGAACAGTATATGTAGCTTCACATGAATGGATTTTGTCGAGTGTTCTGTATAAGCATCCTTTCTATGTGTAATTTTTCTTGTTTAGCATGGATGGATTTCGTGTTGTTAAACTCAATGAAGTTATTCGCAATGTTGATATTGTTATAACTGCTACAGGGAATAAAAACGTAGTCACAAGAGAACACATGGACAAAATGAAAAATGGCTGCATAGTTTGTAATATGGGTCACTCAAATACTGAGATTGATGTTGTATGTATGTTTAAATAATGTAACAAAAATAGTAATCCATTTTTTAGAATAGCTTAAGAACACCTGATTTAACCTGGGAAAAAGTGAGATCACAAGTAGATCATGTTATTTGGCCGGATGCAAAACGAATAATTTTGTTGGCAGAGGGACGTCTTGTTAATCTCAGCTGCTCAAGTTTACCTTCGTTTGTCGTCTCAATAACATCGGCTACACAAGCATTAGCACTTATCGAACTTTTTAATGCCCCTTCTGGGCGTTATAAATCTGACGTTTACTTATTGCCTAAGAAAATGGGTAAAAAATTATCTAACATGTTAATCAAATAATACTTTTTAAATGTTCTCAGATGAATATGTTGCTAGTTTACACCTGCCTACATTTGATGCGCATTTAACAGAATTAACCGATGATCAAGCAAGGTATATGGGCCTTAATAAAGCTGGCCCATTCAAACCTAATTACTATAGGTGAGTACTATTATTATTTTTGTTTTCACTAAGTTATGAATGTTTAATTTTAGGTATTAACAGCCGCACTTGTTTGAATAGTTTGTCATTGATTAATGGTATATTTTATATATAATCACAGTAGGCAAAATAGTAAATAGATAAACTACACATCACATGGGGATCATTAGTTTAGTTATCTAAACTCAGTAATTGTTTTATTGTTGTAATTTTAAAGATATATTTTATTAAGTTTTTATGTTGTGACTCTTAATTTTTTAATAATTATAACTAATTGAGTATTTTGAACAAGATCACTCATCTTAATTACAATGGTCAACTCAAACTGGAAGTTTTTTATTTCAAACTCATATGCTCATCCAACTGGGGGAGATGTGCCTGAGATGCATACTTTTTTAAATGGAACATATATTTTTGCGGTTGATACAAAATAACATTCTGTTTGGTTTAAATATGACTTTAGTTCAAATATAAGAATAATTAATAAACAAAAGACTTTTATTCTTAGTAATTTGACAAGTATATACAAAAATAGAAGGTATGCCATCTCACAAAAACACATACTGCTGAGATGTCATAGTAATATAAATGCTAAAATTAATTGCATAATTCACAAACAATCGATTTGTTCTTCTTGTCCAAACTAGCACATGCAGCATGTGCCCACTTTTTGCAGGATGAACACTTCAACCAAAGTTCCCCAGCTGAGGACCAAGAATAAAGTTCATTGCAATAGATGCATGGTAGGTCTTCACTGTCATCAGTCAAAATGTTCTTGCTCATCTTCATTCTCTTTTTCATCCTCCACTACAATTCGTTTTTTAACTGACCTTGCAGACTTTCTTAATATTTGTTTCATTTTTTCAGCTGCTTCTTCCTTACGCTTCCCAATTTTTGGTGTTGTAGTTAAATTTCCAAATTGACCCATCTTCCGTTTGCGGCGCACAGCTTGTGTAGTTTTAGGCATAGGAGATATTTCTTCTATAGACATATTTAACTGTCCTTCCCTTGGATATATACGCCTTTGTACACTGCAGCTACCCGACGTTGAAGCTATTGGTGATATGGTGATATACTGTTATAATTTGATATTGTAGAAGTTTTGCCTGCCAACACTGGAGATTGTTGTGTTGGTTACTTCTGCTGCAGCAAACATCCAGTTAGGAAATATATCGCAATTGAAAGGAGCTATGCCCGTTGCCGAAAATTCTTTAAGGGCATTCGGAATTGTTGCAGATTTAATGTATGCAGCATTAAATAAACTGGCCACTTGATAATGGGTGATCACCGTGCCTGGATGATGTTTTAACCAGTTCGTAAGTTCTTGATTGTAGTAAGTAACAAGTGGGCTAAAAAAACTTACTTCCAAAGGTTGAACGCGATGACTGCAGTGCCCCATTTTCTTTAACGTACAAAAGAGGATCTAATTATTTATGGCCACCATGATCGTCCAATAACAGTAAAACTTTATTTTCTTGTGACTGTTTAACATATTTAACTTTAACCATTTGAGAACCAGTTCGCTATTCTTATAACCATTTTCTTGGGCAAATGCTACAGATCCATAAGTTCATTTGTCATATTTTTCATATTTTTTCGCGGAAAAATGAGGGCCGGTGGTACGTAAAACAACAATACGTCATAGTATGTCCACTAGGTCTTATTTATCAGACAAAAAAAAACAAAAGGTATATTAAGAAAATGATTGTAGGTATTTGAAAAACACGCACCTGCTGAATTTATACTGCAAACTATAGTAAGATGCTGGCCCCTTTCTGCGCTGCTTAGAATGCCCACTTGTTTCCTACCCCTCATAGCTAAAATTTTTTAATTCTTTGATGAGATTGTGGTGATACCTGCTTCATCCACATTTCATAAGTCATTTGGTTGAAATTTGTGTTCATCCAGAACTTGTGAAAGTAATGTGAAGTATTTTTTGATCTGGTCCTATTAAATGCTCTAGCCCTAGCTGCAGACGTTGATTCAGGACACCGTAGAGATATCGTTGGATTTCGTTCCCTAAAACCTGCCAACCAGGTCCAACCCGCCATTTTGGCCTCCTTCGAAAATCTGTGGGGAATTTGTCTAGCTTCCGCAATTTGAAACGCCAGTTTCCTCACATTCTCTGTTGTCATACCGAAAAACATGGATTCCATCTTCTTAATGTGTTCCACTAGCTCGGTTTCTAATTTTTCATTAAATGTGCTCTTATGTCCTATATATCCTTTTGCAACCCTGATCCTTCTCTGCTCTGCGTCTTAATGTCCCAAAAGGTACATTGAATGTCTTCGAAGCTAATAACCACCCCATTCGCTTCGCTTTAACGGCGTCAATAGCTTGTCTCATATATTGTTTTCGTTCCATGATTCTCTATCAGACTTTCGCTTGTAGTGACCCATTTTATCTAACGAATAAGTAATAATTATATGATATACGTTAAACTATCTAAAGTTGATGAGATGGCATAGTATGCTATCTTGTAATACTTTGAGTATGCCATCTCATGAATATGATATTATATTAAAAGTATTATTTGTGCTAAATAATGATAGACGAAAATGGCTGTTAATTGCAATTGACAACAAGTTAATAACTTTCCCTATTTGGAATGTATTTGAACATACCTTTAGATCGCGTTGTTGAATTACTAGTACTAAAAAAGGAAACGCACGTTTAAACTTTTCAGTGCCACAAACCGACATACTTCAGTATTTGAAACGCAACTGGCGTGACTCACAATCATCTAATGGAATGTTATAACTCATATCTACACATTTAATACAAGTTTAGCGGTAACTTTAAAACGTACACACGTAAAACCATGAGTGTTCCATCTCATAAAGTATGCCATCTCAGGCACATCTCCCCTACTCGTTAATTGTTTTGATTTGTTCAACATACTCAAAAGTTTAAGTGGTAGTATGAACAAAATAATTAGTGGCGCACTCACAATTAAAGGAGAGGGCTTTTAAAGCAACTTTGAAAGACAAAAATATTTTATTTAATTAAATAGGTGGTCAATAATTTTGGTAGGTAAATACTAATATTATACTTTAACCGATGGTGACTGAACTTTCCATAAGGTGGTTTAGTATGTATTGCTGTGAAAACTATGCATTACACCTACTTATTTTCCATTTTTTATTTTTTAGTAATATGAACAAAATTAACGTTCATTAAATGTAGACAAAGGTTCTTGTAATTAATTTTATTAACACATAAAAACCTCGATGCATAAAATATTTTATAGTTCAAACTAAAAAAATTATATCTGTTGCAGGCTAGAAAATAGTTCTGGTCTATAATATAAATATAGTCAAGTACAAGGCCGACTCAGCAAAAAGATAGTTAATTTAGTTTTACGTGTCTGATTTGCATAAATTGGAAAGTCCAAAAAATGGTTATATTCGTGATATAAATGTGCATTTTGCAAAGAAGAAGGTTAATTATAAAATTACCTTAATCAATGTTAGGTTACCAGAGAAGACGAGAAACTTCTCTCACTGGGATACCGCAAACGTTCGTCACTTAACTTTGGTACAAACCTACGTAAAATTTACGTCAAGAACAGTTTCATTTCAATCTGTACTTAAGAAATTTTACTGTTTCTGTGTTACTTTCATAAAATGCAATAGGGTCAAAGCACTAATAAATGAACAGTTAAGCAAATTTTATATGCCAGGAGTCTAGTTATAACATTTTTTGATGAATACACTACGTCCCATACAATAGTTTATAATGTCTATTTTTAAACAATGCCAACCCATAATATTAACAGTCAAAGTTGAACTAAAAAAAAATTAAAAATCCTTAACAAAGTCAGTTTTCCCAATGAATGAACATGCCAAACTAGTAAATGAAACATGAGGTCCACTAAATGAACATTTGACTAAAACTACACACACAATAATAAAATAAAATTTATTCCATAATCAAATAATAAATGAAAAACATAAAACCAAATAAATTCGTCATATAATATATAGAAAGCAAAATTTAAAACTCATTACAAATATAAAGTCCTTGTTTATTTTGTAAAATAGGCTTTGCTATTTTCTTAACAATTGCATTTGAATTATACCAAATTTGAACAGATTTTTCGGGCCATTTCCAGGTATTTCCTGTTTGGCACTTTTCCATGGTAGTTATTTCATACTCTGTTTCATTTTGGCATACTATTAAACCAGGATAACACAAACCACTATAAAGAACCATGACGTAATCATTAATTTTGAAAGTATCATCAGTTTTGACTTTTTTCGTAAGCACAGTTTCCTCCCTGCTTTTACTTTTGTTTTCTTTATTTTTTCTTTTAATAATTTTTTCTTTTCATCTTCTTGCCTTTTTTCTTCACGTCTTTTTGTTAATTCAAGCTTCTTTTCCTTCTTAGCGTTTTCTATTTCCTGCTTTTCATTTGCTTTTATAATTTGAATCTGTTTCCATTTTTGGGAAGTAATAGCAAAAGGTATTTTTCTGTTCTTCCCTTGTTTCCTTTTACAGCTTGTATTTTGGGCCAAATTAAATGTTTATCCCGAATTTTGAGTATACTTTCAATAATGCTCTAGTCGGTTGTTTTTTCAATTATTTCATTTACCAACTGTTCAGGTCCCTTTTTTGTTGTCAAAAAGTTATTGTCCTTGTCATTACTTTCTAAACTGGACGCTACTTCCACTTGAGCTTCTTTATCTATAGTATAATTCACATCCTCAGTCAAAGCAGTTAATGGTTACATTTGTATTTTCACCCTCACATTCATTTTCAAAGATTTGTCATTTTAGTATTCACGTGTTCAGATACTTTTAAATTTTGAGTAACATCATCAGTTTTAGTTTCATTACTTGAAAGATGAATTTCATTGCTACCATCTGCGCATACAGTCAAAGATTCTAGGATATTAGTTGAGAGGTTTATGCTATCAGTTGCCATATACCAGTCTTCATTAACGTTTGGAAGATCCGTTTCAGATTCATTGCATGAAGTTCACTCAACAGCTTATCACTTTCATTCTTTTCTTCTACAAATGCAGTCATATCATTTTGTATATTATTTGATACGTTTATTTTATCAGTCACATTATCACAGTTTTCAGTTTCACTATTTTGGACATATTTTTGGAGAAGTTGGTTTCCTTCGGTGTTACAGTCTAAGGGTTGATTTATACTATCTATCACAATATGATTCTTATCAGTCTGCTTAGTAATCAAGAATGAGTTTCCTTCGACAAAAATATTATTTATATCATTTATTGTATTAACTACAGTATCAGCTTCTGCTTCGGGATTATTACAAATAATATCAAGAGGGAGTAAAGAAATATTAAAGAAATTATCACATTCGAAAATATTTGAATCCATAATAAAATCCGTAGGTGCAAGTTCACGAGTGTTTGTTTCATTAACAGAATTTACACTATTCACCATTAGGTTTTTAATTGATTTTTCATGTGCCACTTCAGAAATATTCATGTCTAGTTTGCTGTTTTCTTTGCATTTCAACCAAACTTGATATAAACTTATGCCACATTGACAATCGGTTTCAATACAGTTTTCAAATTTTGCAGCAACGGTTTCTCCAATTATCCAGTTTTGACAGTGTGGTAATCGTGTGCATTAATTTGAGGTTTTCAGCTTTTTTTATTTGCTGTTGTCGTGTACCTACACATTTAGAGTAGTCAATAGCATCTGGTGTAAATGGGTATAACCCGCATGGTTTGAAACCATTTTGTATAGATGTTGGTTTAACTACTGCATCAAAAGCTTCTTTTTTAGACTTAGTGATTGGTTTACTGCTATTCTGTTTATGTTGTCTTACAACTTGGTTCTACTGTACTTTTAAGGGTCGAAAAATAGATACATCACATGACTGTATAATATGAGTAGCATTGGGTGGGAAACAATACAAAATAATTATATGTTCTATGCAGAATACACAAAGCTCAATACTAGATGACTTTTGTGTCCATCAAGAAAAAAGACCACTGGCAATTTAACGTTATGCTCTCACATTTGCAATGTATTCATTGAACGTGGCTGAAACCATCTACACTGAATCAGAACGGCCCCATGACCATTGAGCAGGAACGCTGTTAAGAATATGAGTGGGAAGTCTTTTGAATGGATATATAATCGTGGGTGTTATACTTTCATCAGATGCTGAAAAAGTGCAAAGTACGGTGATGGATTCTTTTTCTTGTCCAGAATAAATCTCATGTAAATTTTTGTAAAATTTTGGTCCTAACACCATCCCTGACTTAACGACAGGTTTGTACACCTGTCTCATGGGCATTAAAGATTTGGCTCGGATCGTTCAACACATCCAAGGCATTAACTTCTTTGAGGTGGTCTTCAACTTGTTGAAACCATTCTCAGACTGATGGTTTGTTTACTGCTGCCCTGGCTTTAAATATTACGTATACATTTTTTTATTGAAGCTTTGCGAGTTAAAAATAAATTCAACCATTTTGTCACTAGTCTGTCATCTTTAAAAGGATTGGGGCGAGTAATACATTTTAGTACCTTCTGTACTGCATCTTTTACATCTTCTGGATGCATAGGAAATCTCAGTTTTGCTTTATCCAATATCTACTTTTCAATTTTATTTTCTTCACTAGATGTCAATATGGTGGAAGGTCCCTTTCTTCTTTCAATCGGCACTAAGCAATTGACTTTGTTATGCAGAGTACTTTTCGGTTTCCATTTACACTTGAGGGTGGTTTTAATGTAAAGTGAAACTTTATATTATCTATTGACTGTGCTAAGAGCGCTCTTCAAATGTTTGAGTAAAAAAGTTTTGTACTAAGTAAGTAGGTACCTACACTAATTTCAACATGACAAAATTGAAAATTATAGGAAATAAAGTAGCTAACCTAGACCAACACAGAAGATTGGGCATACAAATAAATTATGAATTATTGGTAAAATACAGAAAAGAAATTAAAGACATGGATTTACAATATTTGGCACAAAATGATCAACAGCAGTAAAAGTTTAAAACTAATTTGTTAAATGGATCTTTACAAGGAGACGACACCGGAATAAAATGCATACCTATTTACCTGCTCAAAAACGATACGATACTTAAACGTACTTAGGTATCCGCCCAGATATCTAGTTAATTATTAGAATAAATGTTATTCATTTGCAGCCACAGACCTAATGACACGGTACACATATACATAGTTATTTATGTAGTGGGGCTTTCCAGTGTAAGTATCCAGCGAATGAACACACTAGACGGATATATAGTTTATTTATTGGGGTTATCAAATGCAGGTGCCCAGTGAATAAACACATTAACTAGATTTATGTTTATTTAATGAATTTCTTACGATTTGTTTAATAAACGGCAATGTTTCAAAAGCTAACGTTTGTAGTACTTAATTACAAGTACATTAAAGACTAGTTTAGAATTTTGTAAGAAACCCAGTAAATGAACACCTCGTTCATGTACTGGTCTTATCTTGAAATTGAGTACCAGTTTCTTGAACAGTAATTTATTAAAAAACTAATCTAGAATTTACAATTTCACAAACTCTGTCGGGAATTTTAAGGTGGTGGTGCAAAATAATCTTAATATTTACATTTTCATCGACTTTTGTTCATTTACTGGGGAGTGTTCAATTATTGGTGCACTCACCCTATTAATTTATATGTATCACAATGCAAAAGTTATATTCTTAATGTTGATGACAACATTAATTGCAGTCAACCAAGGTATGAATGTTGCCGTACACAATGTACAAACGAGTGTTACAAATTGTAATTAAATGATGTCAACACGTATGTTTTGCTTGTATCTCAAAAAAAGTGTATTATCACACTGTGATAATATTACTAATAAAATCAATAAAACTATCTTTTTGTTAAAACGGTTGCAAAATAATACGTCTCCTAAGGTTATGTGAATGGCTTATTATGTTTTAATCCAAAGTACTCTATCATATGCAATTTTAGCATGTAGCCATAGCTTATGTTCGAAAGCTATACTTCACCTTTAATGCAAAGCTGTTCGAACTATACTATTGGTTTAACTCATTCTGTTCTGATGCGTTTTAAGGCATGTTATGCAGTTCCATTGGAAGGGGCATGTGTCAAGCAACAAACTAAATGAGTACTAATTGTACTGTTAATAATAATAATAATCTATGATCTACAAAAACTTTAATAATGCATATATCACAAAAAAGTAACTTATTATTTGAAAACAAAGTGTTGATAAAAAACAAAAAAAAGAAAAACCTAATTAAGCAAAATAAAAGAAACATGAAACAAAACCAAAATTACGATAAATTTCTTAAAGCAAGTTTTCTAAATTTGGATAGTGAATTACAAAAAATATCGCACTCTGATGAGATTTCTTACTCGGTGCTGATGTCTTAAAGCAGTTGTTGTTTGGATTCAGTTCTGTGACAGCAGTTCTCCATAAATTGGGATTTGACTACATTCGAGTTTAAAAATTTGTTAGAGCATTTCTAAGATTTCTAAAACATTTTCCACTTTATGAATTCTTGTTTTCAATATTTATTGTCTTGATAAAATATGACATACACATTCTATGAAGGTATATCTATTAAATTAATAAACACAGATGCTGTCCATTCTTTCTGTCATAACGAAACTGTACGATCTGATATTCTTAATTTTGTTGAATTATTATAATGGATAATTTCTGGACAGTGTTCCTTTACTTTCATTTTTTATATTGTACTGTTGTGTGTTGACCTAGCTAAATAATAATAAATATCTTTGTTTCTACTGCAATAGGTACCAAAATTTTGTTAGGACCCTGGGAGAGACAGAAATTCTCTCATCTGCTCTTCCATCCCAACCCCGAGAAAGAAAATTCTAATGACTGCATATATTATCTTAACCATTCTGCAGGTATGAGTTCAGTGGGATGGACAATTATATATAGTCAGTAAAGTAAAACACACGATTCAAAGGTTTCTGTTACTTGAAGTTTAAAATATTACCAGATGACAAATTTTTTATTTCTGGAGATGAAATGTGATGGAGGCTAGATATTTGATGAGTAAATGAGTACTTGAAGCTAGTAGTATTGAGTGTGGCGGAGTTAATAGTTCTCTATGACGTAAATGTAGGTTATGAACATCTGTTTGGGAATTGATTTTATTGTAAAGATATGGTTGACTTCCATCGAAATAATAGCATAAAATAAACGTACATTTCTTGTATTCTCATATTTATCATGCTTAATTATACAATCTCCTGTAGTTTATGAGCATTGGATTATCTTTATTATTACTAGTAATTTAGAATTCGAATGATATCTTTGGCTTAGTTTCATCAAGACATCCCTACGTTCACTACATATTTCGCTTCACATGTAACAGTAGCTAATGAAATTCTTTTAAACCTGGTAAGATTTACGTCAATATTTACCAATTTTACTAAATACTAACTAAGATGCTTTACAACTTTGCAGTCTGCATATGATTCAGCACCAAAGCAAGAATCATTTTCTGAGTCACACAATGTTTTCCTAAATTTCGTATTTACCAGTTTACCTTGTTTGACTACTAGTTCCCTTAATTGCGCTGTAATTAACCGTTAGTATTTTAGCCGGTAGTCTTTTTAAGATCAGTAGCTGATAGTTGAGGGTGGACTGAATATGTACCTTTTCTGGCATTTATACATTAATAATTTCTGTACCATTCCCTAGAATTTACATAATAACGTTCACAGTAATAGGCTTGTATATATTAAATAATTTACGCTTATAGCATATATTATGTACAAATCAGAATAATATTACAGTTCACAAATACACACGTCAAATAAAATGTTATTTTTTAAATTAAATTTTGTTGTGGATCCTTATGTAGTCTATATCCTATAATAATAATAAAGTTTATTATTACCAGTACATAGAAATCCAAAGTGCACTAAAAGTACGTAATTTTTGCCCTTCTCCAGTTTGTGTGCTTGCGCCACTGAACAAGATATCGAAAAGAATTGTGAGTATGTAAAAAAAAAATGGAATGTACTATAAGAATAATGTCCACAAATTTAGACTAGGTAATCACAGTATTACATTCAGATATTGCAATATGTGAATTTGTATATATTGATTGTTTTTCTTAAGCTTATTAATCGTTTTATTTATAGCTCACTTACTGAATTATGCATTATGGTTAAGATGCTTATTCATTAATCTCTTTTTACTTTTTTTTGCTAATTTAGGTTGTATTTAATAATTTTCAATTTACGAAATGCTACATCATTGCGTTGGATATCGCTGTGAGTATACACAATTCATCATTGTAGTTAACTATTACTGTTTGATTTGTTAACAATGTACAATATTTTAATAGTTGCTTGAGAATTATAATATTGAATAACGAGTAAAGTAGAAAGAGTAAGTATATGCAACTGAATTGATGGAGGATAAAGTCAATTTGCTTTAAAAAGGGGATATGTGCATAAATCTTTGATTGGAAGTAAAACTATATGCTTATAATGATTATAGTCTCCATAAACCTTTTACAGCATAGCTTATATGCGTACTTCTCCCTCCTACCTTATTCTGTATTCAATAGTTCATAATTACAAAACCAGTGATGCTTTTGCTTCTCTTATTACCTGTTTTAAATTAGTAAGTACCCAAGTAGTGCAATGAGCTCAACTTACCAGAAATGGATGAATAAGAGGCACATCGACTATGTAAAATGAGACATTAAATTTGAATTAAAAGGCAGTACTTAACTAATACTTATACGGTGAATCCTCTAAGTAACATGACTATGTTATTGTAGTCATTGTGTCTATGAGATATGTGACATAATTTCCATAATGTATCCACATTCACACTGATATTTTTGGAAAAAGGGTGTAAGCAACTAGAAGTATAATTGTTCTTTTGTTTTTAATCACAAATAACTAACTCTTGTATTTCAACAGATCTAAATTAGTTAATTCAAACTAAAAAAAATTGCAAACATGTTTTTGAAAATTTGTTTGGTGATGCCACTATATCTTAAGTTATGTTGGCAGCACTGAACATCAACGTATCAAACAGCTTTAATATGAATGGCAGCAAATGTTCGTGTGTGAAAAATCTATCTAAAAATTTTGACAATTTGACGGCCTAGACCAGAAACATTGAGTTTCTGGACGATTTTGAGGATTAGAATGTTAGTGTTGCTGGACGGAAGCACTACAAATTTTGTGTATCACCATCACACGTCCAGAAACGATAGTTTTGCGAGTATGAGAAGAATTGCGGGCCAAGCGTCAGCCATTTCTGGCCTAGTGATACAAATAAACAAGGCAAGCTAATCGTCTGTGTTTTCTTTGTCACAGACATCAGTACAAACAAGACATAATGTTGCAGACAAAATATGCTCACAAAATTTCGTTATTTTCGCGGTCCAATGGGGTTGTAAACTCTTCTTTTTTCTCCTTCAGTATTCGGAGGATTGGCATGAGTGTCAGGTTGTTGCTATGAAGTTTTGTGATGTCTACCAGCAATCGCCAGAGGTAAAACTTTTTGCCTAATCAAATTATCACCTTGTCTTCTTCTGAGTCTTCAAAGAAATAACCGTCATATTTGAGCAATTCATTTCTATTGCGTATATGAATAACTTGAGAGAATTCATTCCAGCAATATTGTGGACTGAAAAGAACACTGCAATTGACCACCGTCTGTGTTTTTTACAACATTGTAAGTATGCAACTTTTGTCGACTATGTCTACAACACTTTTTCTTGCACCAGTGTTTTTTAACGATTAAGTCACCCATGTATGACGTTCAGAACAGAAGTATAGTATTATTTTTGGGTTTATATTTATATTGTGTAACATATTAAATCAACGTTCCTCCTCTTTTAAACACGAAAAATGTTATTTTTTTACGTTTTTTACCTCTCAAGATAATTAATGTTTTTCTAATATGATTTGGATAAGAGAAATATCTCAGAATCAATTTGCTATCAATATAATGATTTGAATACCTAACAGTCGAATCTAGCATGCCATCATTGATGAAGCATGTCCAAATATCAAAAGTTTCATCAATGCTTCTGATCTTTCCTAGTACACTTTGAAGTTGCTTGATTAGATTATTGATTGTAAAAAGGTTTTGAAGTCGAAGTATTTCTTTTAACCACATCTAAAACTTTTGAACATGTACTGTTTGAGTTATTTGAAACAAACTGTACTTTTGACGATTTTACAAATTCATCTTTAATTTGGTCTTCTACAACAAATTGTAAAGTACGGAGCGTTCACATGCATTTAATAGGGTGGATGACAGCAGATACCTCAGGAAGAATTGGTGGTGTGGTAAAACTTCTTGAAGTTTTAGAAATATGATGTTACTTGATCTTCTCAATCAATCAATTTTGAGTTGTTCGATAGCATTATCAGAAAGAGTCTCAATAGTGTTGGTGTAATAATCGGTATCAGCAGAATAATGAAAAATGTCAATGGTTTGCAGTGTCTTCACACTGATACATTTATTTGGCTTAATTTAACAAAGTTTGTGTTCATTAGTTTGGTTTTTAATTTGCCCTTTATTTGGCTTATTTTTTACCAATTTATTACTTAACCTGACTCGTTATTCACATAATTATTTATTTTTAAAATTACAAATTTCCAGTTACATTTATTTTATGTTTAATTACAAAATCATTAAGTGTGTATGAGTACAGTCATGTAAATTCATTTTCAATTTAAGATTAACATTACACATAAGTTTGACACTTTGCACTAAAGCATTTCGCATTGAGAAAAGTGATACATAACGTTTGTTGCTTTAAACATAATTTATTACTGAATGCATTTTAATTTATGTAATTTATATGACAAACTAATATGTTTCAGGATGTTCCTATCAATTTATGTGCTACTTAGGGATTTCACTATATAGGTTGTTTTTTTTTGGTAAATTATTTTCATGTGTAATTTATATACTGTATTGTGCTATTTTGGTACCATGTGTAAGTAATTGTAATTGAGAATGAATAGTGCATGTTGAAATATATAAAATTATATTTGTTTTTAAATAATTAACTGTACTGTTATGTACAATCTCATATCTCATATTTTAAAGGTGTTATGACCATTTGAGGAATGCTAATTTAAATGTAAGTACCACTTAAACTAGGAATATTGAATCTTAGGTGATTTCTGATTAACTTTTATTATGAATTGATATTTACAAAAAGTGTCTCTAAAAGGATGTAATTATAGTTTAGATGTTAACCATAATTTAATGTTTGAAAAATTGAGTTTTAAAAGTAAAGATAATCTTAAATAAGTTGTGCTTATGTTAAAGTAGCATTTTTTGATATAGCCACTTCTTGTTTGTATTTTAAGAATTTTTGTCAATTAATGGTGCTATATATTATCAGTGTAAAAAATTATATTTTATGCATTAATTTTGAAAATTTTTTGTAGAAACTTTTCCATATGTTTTAGTTTTAAATTGCATTTTATTAAATACCACACCTGCACACATGCTTTAAGAAAGGTTGGTTGACTATTGTGTAACACAATTTTTGTGTTAAAACAATCAATAATATTACTCATAATTTTTAAGTTCAATCAAAATAATTCCTCATACCAATAGTGTGATTTGTAATAGTCAAAACTATATTGATTCTTGTACTATATTAATTGAAAATTGCAATGCCAAAGTTATGATTTCTGTTATTAATTAATAGTATCTTTAAAGTATTGCTGCTATCAATTGTAATTTTATAATGTTGTACCTGATTTAAAGTGTGTGGTTAAAACTTTGACAAGGAAAGAGAGGGGATCGTAACATGCATTTCAGACCTGCGTAAAAAATTAATAATCGGTCGCCATTGACTTGGTGGCAAACAAACTTCAGCATCGTCCACCTTCCGTAATATGATAGATAGAGAAGATATATTTCTCTCTTCTTTCAACATTTTGGTGGCAAATGGTAACAGATTGGTATCCGGAATTACACGTCCAATCTCTTTCGTTGTCAAAGGGTTAAAACTACTAAACTACCTATGTGGTGCAGCTGGTTTAGTTTATCAAATGCTGATAATCAAAATCTACACTCTATTAAATTTTAAGGTATGTGATTGTAATTCTTGGCCTAAATTTGTGCCACTTTCTTCATTAGAAAAAAAAAAATTATTTTGCCCACCTATTATAAGTATCTAAAAAGGTTACATGAATATTGCTAAGTTTGTATACATAATGCACTTATAGAATAACAAGCAGTTGTTACCATAGCAAAATTCAAATATACGTGTTATCAAAATATGGCTCAGGATTTTACAAATGTTATTTGTAGATATATTTTTATTCATTGTGATGAAACAGCATTTAATAAACTTTGTAATCGAAGATTTGTTTTGTATTATTTCAGCACCTTAACAGCACAAACCATATTCATAGTTGCAATTATTTAAGAATATTTTAAAAAGCGCTAATTTAATGTGATATAAAAATGTAACTTTAGTGTGTTTGAAATTAATTCAATCGTAAGTGTAATGAACTAAGGGAAGGGAATAATCGATGGTTACTTAATGTGTGGTCATCAACAAGAGAAGCGCTTTTCCAGCCACCATATTGATGAAAGGTAGTACAGTACGTACGGAGAAAGATTGCTTCGGGTGTGCAGGTAAATTTCGTGTATTCGGAAGCAATCGGCATGTAAACTGCTTTTCCCACGTTTAACAGTGGCGTTTGGCTATGTATTACTTGTCTGTGTTGACACAGAGTTGAACTCATTTTATTGTAATATCGAACTAATTGCCTTAAAATCAAGACCAATACTAAACTGGGAATAATAACTCTGTAATAAATTAGCAGGTATGTCAATAAATATGTAAGTGCAGTCATATCGGAATTCACAATATTATTGAATAGCATTTTAGTGGTTTTGAATTCCCCTACACAGTACACATCATTAAGGGTAACATCCAGCTAAGCTTAATATAATAAAAGTTAAACTTATTGTGGAATATCAATTACCTATAGAACAGGTTCCTCTGAATTGACTAAAATACCGCCAAATTTTTTAATTTCCATGAACAACAAATACCAATCCTACTTTATATTTTAATTTTAATCAATTGAAAATTATTTTTTTTATTAATATCCAAATTTAATGTCACCTAAAAATTAATGATCTATTTGTATAACCGCAATTGCTGGCCCAAATTTCATTAGACTTTTTAAAATTTGCTGAAACATATATAAAAAAAATAATTTTACCTTATTTTTGACTTTAAAGCATCATTTAAGACAAAAATCAATTTTTAAAAAATTCATGCCACATGTTACCCCTTAAACTGAACAATTTAGCGGTGACACCAATGCTATCATCTATTGCCAAACTTGGAAAATTTACAATTATACGAGTGCGCATCCGTCCTTGGGGCAATGTTCTCCGTGCGTACTGTATATACGAACTTGTGTCCGCCAACAAATATGTTGAAGTTTATTTAAAAGCATGTGTCAGATAAGTATCAAGTAGTTTTTAATAAGTTACTATACATTAAACCTGTTATGTCAGGAATAATGTGAATACTAATAATAGTGGAGTCAAATTAGCTTAAAAACATGCATTATTTCGGAATAAATAGTGATTAAATGAATTTTTGTAAAACCTTTTGAAATTGGATCGAAATACCCTACAGAAAAAAGTTGTAAACTCAAATTTGTTTTTTAATTGTTTAAACAATAAAAACCGTTTTTTTGATGCTAAATTTGAATATCTCGACGAGTTTTGAAGTAATTTTGCTCAAATTAATAATGTACGGGTTTTTGAAGTTACTGAACAGGAATATGATAAAAAATAAAAATAGAAAATGGCTAATCCAATATGGCCGACTTTTGTATACAATTTATTAAAAAATGATCTTATAAAGTAATTTTATTAAAATTAACATTATAGGGGTTTTTGAGGTTGTTGAAGAAGAATATGATGTTTAAAAATAAAAATTCAAAAAGTCTAATCCAATATGACCGGCTCTTTTTAAACAATTTATTAGAAAATGACGGTTTTAAAATTCAAAATGGCTAATCCAATATAGCCGATTGTTTTGAACAGTGTATTAAAAAATGAGATGCTTCAAATGCAATTTAATTACAATTTTTTTAGAATTTCAAAGAAAGTTAACTTGGATTATTTTGGGTATTGCGGAGATATCAAGAAAATATTGTATTACATTTATTAAATATAACAAAATATAAAAAACTGATTTATTAAATATAATAAAGCTTTCACAAAGAAATACAAATATAAAATATAGTAATTTTCAATTTCTTGAGTTTCTGGAAGCTCTTGACAATTGCTCCGTATATGTGAAATGGTACATTAAAGAGTGTTTTGAAAATAAGATAACTATTAACTCTCTGACACAAAAGTGTATGTGTAATCTGTAAAAATTAAAAAAATGTATATTGTTGCAATTTTTAAAAAGAAATACTGTCTAAACAAAAAATAAAACTAGAAACAAAAACATGTGGTTGATGTTCTTGGCTTCACAACACTGAAAGTGAACGACTATTTTTCAAAATTCTTCCTTCTCTACATTAAAACGTATATAGCAGAATAAGACAGGTGAGAGCTATTCACCGAGCAGCTGTTCCCTCATGTTCTATCTATCAAATATTGTATTTTCGTCGTTGTATAATATTTTCAAACTGATATTTATTATTTCAGTCTGAAAGTACTTTTTAAAAATGAATTTTGGTTCGATTTTCTGAAAAAACGTTATTTTTTCGTATTTTATAGAAATTATACTATTAATGAAAATGAAAAAAATGACTGAATATGCTATTAGTAAGGTTATACAATAAATCTATGCTTATAATATAATGGAAAAAAGAAAATCTTGCAAAAAAAGCATTTTTTATTTAGATATATGCAAACATAAATAATGAAACCTAGTCAATGTTACAAAAACTCCACTTATAAGCTACACATTTAACAAAATTATATCGAGAAATTAACTACATTTGGTATTGAGAAATTTTTTCTGAGACAAATTTGTAATTTAACAAAGTTTCTTTTCTCAGTTTGATTATTTCTCCACTATTTGCTGAATTGATTATCTTTTTGAATGTTTTTAATGCAGCAATAAATTAATTTATATTTGGATGGGGTGTGCAGCAATACTTATTAAATTTGTAGTGAAATGACTCGCATCTATTAGTTGTACGGGTCATTTCGGCAGAATCCTTAGCCCATACGGTTGGTGGAAAAATAGAGTCCTCTGATATATATGTTGCAGTGATATAGTCTGAGAATTTTGTCACTCGTTCATCAACAGGGGCGTCTTCCATATAATCGAAAACAAAACAATCTCCGACTTCTTCTGGAGGAAGAAAAAGTAGACTAAATAAGTGATGTAGCCACTTGCCAATTGGTGATGTGTTGTCTCTATACTCCACCACTAATCCAAATTGTTGAATTTTTCAAAACCAAGCCTAAGAAATATGGAATCTACATCCAATTATTTGCGCTTCAGGAAATACTTCTGTTATAGCGTTATGAATACTAACTTCAAAATCACATACAAACTGTTTTGGTTCCCAAAATTCCATAGGAATGTATACGTGTTTAAAAAATACATGTATAGTGAACAGTTGCACAAAATACTTGGTACAATAATCAAATGTACCATCGACGTAAAACTTGTCACATTTACACATAAGCTCCATGTTACCTTTGCAGGAAAACACTATAATGTTGTTTATCTTGTCATTAATGATTACAAAATTCTCATTATAAACAGTCTTAAGGTGGAACTGCATCGATTCTACATAATCATGCACTGCTTGGGTGTTACGTCGCAATTTTGGAAATTTTCTTCGTTGACTTCGGCCAATGTTGTTTCTTATGTAAGTGATGTCCCTTACATTGAGAGTATCCAAAGCATTAGTCGACGTCTCCAAAAACGTGTGAATCAGTTTAGATGGTGGTTCTTCACTACAGACTTCTTTTTCTCGTTTTCGTTTTAAACCGTTGTTAACTGTTTGTCGATTCAATACTTTTTCGGTGAGTGGATCATGGTCATGGCTTCCGCACTTCTTCGAAAAAATATAACTTCCACAATCGCCTAAAGTGTATAATTTGGCTTTACACTTCTTTTTAACACAATTCCAACACGTTTCACCACTACTTTTCAACTCTTTATACTTATAAAAGGTATAGTTTTCTAATACTAGAAGAGGGTTACCACGCTGCCCAATTATTTCTTTTAAAGCCATGATTGACAACTATCAACATTTTGAAACAACCATTGGTTTATAGAGTTACCCCTCCCCTCCTTTAGATACAAATGGAAGATAAGTTTAGGTAAAATGGGAAATACAGAATTTCTAGAAACATTATTGAAAAATACCTAATGTACTTTTAATATGGAGTTAGTAGATAAGCATATAACACGTTAATTACATTTTTCCCCCGGACGGGACTTCATGTCTGGGATTAGCGCCTACCTATGATATAACTTTCTCCACGGACGGGAGATCGTGCGAAGGATTAAAGTTAGACGGGAGATCGTGTGCACCGAAATATAAAACACATTCTCCATCTCCCTCTCGTATTTGAAATAAATACAAAATAACATAGTAACAATTGTTCATGCGCATTTGTTTAATCTTTATTTTTTTTTCTTAATTTTTTTAATAGTTATTCTGCTATTCCGGGCGGAGACAAATCAAAAATCATGAAAGTCGGTCCAGCCGTTCTTGAGTTATAAGTGGTGTAACCAACACGATTTTGCGACTTTGTTCTATATTTATCTATATATATATATATATATATATATATATATATATATATATATATATATATATATATATATATAGATTGCCTGAATTTTTTAGATATTTCATAAAAAATGGAATTTTGCAACTAATTTGTTTAATAAATGATTTAGCGTACACTCGGTTTTTGATAACTTTTTATGTGTTATTCCTTATATATTCACAAATACAAAAACGGAAAGTTATATCTCTCGCCACTTTTTGCGAAGCATAAATCTAACTTTACTCCACTATAACTGCGTTGAACACTTGTTGAAGTGATAATGAACAAATAACGATTTATGGATGATACATTTGTAATAATATAACTGCTTTACCACTTTCAAATATTAACATTTTTCCGTAGTTTTGTTCAATCGAATATTACGGGTATCATTGACAAACGAAGTTCGTTTAGCACGTTTTTTTGTACTTTATATATAAAAATAAATAAAATAATACTTCTGGTAAAAGGAAATTCCAACAAATTCTCTTTGTTTTGTCTACTAGAAGTGAGTGGAGCTTAAGTAGTAATATAAGGCCGGAGCTACTCCACTTCAAGGTCACCCATGTAAATCTTATGGGATTTATTTCAAGGTCAAGTGAGTTTTCTCATTATGCCAGAACGCGCTCCACGCCTCAAGGACGTTTGAAGGATGCTTTTGGCGGGGAATTTAAATTTTCGGTGCAGGTCAAGGTCAAAGTAAAAATAGAAATTGCAATATCATCTTCATCATCATATTACAATTGTTAGAAAGTCTAAAAGTGTAGTGGTCAAGGTCAAAGATTATTGATCTGTAGGGATATCGTATAACATTTCTTAGAAGTGTAAAAATAGAATAAGTTCATGGAAAGAAGAAGAAGAAGAAGAAGCCTAGGTTAGCGGTTTTGAAGGATGTAGATTTATAATAAAAGGCTTCCTTGGTGTGTGTGTGATTTAGTATTAGCAGAAATGATGAAAATAGTAATATAAGGCCGATCCTGGACCAGTTCAAGGTCACCCCATGCAAATCTTATGGGGATTTATTTCAAGGTCGAGTGAGTTTTCTCGTTATGCCAGAACGCGCTCCACGTCTCAAGCATGTTTTTGGTGGGGGATTTAAATTTTTGGAGTCACTCGCCCTCTGATGGTGAAATCGGAAGCTGTTGGAGCTCAAGGTCAAACTTTAAGCGGGAGATTTAAAATGTAGTTGGTCAAGGTCAAAGCTAAAAATAGAAGTTTAGAAGGTTGAAGGTGGCGTCATATTACATTTCATAGCAATATAAAAAGGTCAAGGTGAAAAGCTACAAATAGAAGTTGCAAGGTAATCATAAATCTAAAAATAGTTTTCAAGGCCAGAGGTTATTGACCTACGCTGGTGTTATATTACATTTCTTAGAAATATAAAAAGGTCAAGGTGAAAAGCTAAAAATAGAAGTTGCAAGGTAATCATAAATCTAAAAATAGTTTTGAAGGTCAAAGGTTATTGACCTATGGTGGTGTCATATTACATTTCTTAGAAATATAAAAGGTCAAGGTGAAAAGCTAAAATAGAAGTTGCAAGGTAATCATAAATCTAAAAATAGTTT
Source organism: Vesta saturnalis (assembly GCA_036346205.1). Classification (NCBI taxonomy): domain Eukaryota; kingdom Metazoa; phylum Arthropoda; class Insecta; order Coleoptera; family Lampyridae; genus Vesta; species Vesta saturnalis. Next base: position 369,824 of record JARFJB010001696.1, read on the forward strand.
TGAAGGTCAAAGGTTATTGACTTGCGGTGGTGTCATATAACATTTCTTAGAAATATAAAAAGGTCAAGGTGAAAAGCTAAAAATAGAAGTTGCAAGGTAATCATAAAAGGTCAAGGTGAAAAGCTAAAAATAGAAATTGCAAGGTAATCATAAATCTAAAAATAGTTTTGAAGGTCAAAGGTTATTGACTTGCGGTGGTGTCATATTACATTTCTTAGAAATATAAAAGGTCAAGGTGAAAAGCTAAAATAGAAGTTGCAAGGTAATCATAAATCTAAAAATAGTTTTGAAGGTCAAAGGTTATTGACTTGCGGTGGTGTCATATAACATTTCTTAGAAATATAAAAAGGTCAAGGTGAAAAGCTAAAAATAGAAGTTGCAAGGTAATCATAAATCTAAAAATAGTTTTGAAGGTCAAAGGTTATTGACCTATGGTGGTGTCATATTACATTTCTTAGAAATATAAAAAGGTCAAGGTGAAAAGCTAAAAATAGAAGTTGCAAGGTAATCATAAATCTAAAAATAGTTTTGAAGGTCAAAGGTTATTGACTTGCGGTGGTGTCATATAACATTTCTTAGAAATATAAAAGGTCAAGGTGAAAAGCTAAAATAGAAGTTGCAAGGTAATCATAAATCTAAAAATAGTTTTCAAGGTCAAGGGTTATTGACCTACGGTGGTGTCATATTTCTTAGAAATATAAAAAGGTCAAGGTCAGAAGCTAAAAATAGAAACTGTAATGTCATCATCATCATCATATTACAATTCTTAGAAGTCTAAAAAATAGTGTGTTCAAAGGTTATTGATCTGTATATCATAGCTAAAAATGGTCGGTTCAAGTCCTCACTAAAAGTTGATCGCGTTACAGCTAAAAAGTATAGTGACAGCATGATCGTTGAAAGTAGCTTATGCGCGTAACCAGATATGTATGGTAATCAAAGAGATGGTTCATATCTGCACTAATGTAACATAGTGGGGGTCGTTTAGAGTAACAATATAAGGAAATAGTGTAATGGGTAGTGAGTGTTGTGTCAAACATGTGAATGGCATACGCTCAAGAGCAATGGACCAAAGCAACTGACCTGAGAACAGCGGTGGAACGCTTGAAGCAAGAATTTTCAGCATTAGTATTCGATGCCGAACATGAGGCGGTTTACGGGCGAGGTGATTATAGTGAAGCGGAGTGTAACGTCCTAGTGAAAAGTATGAAAAAGGAGTAAAGATATGTGAAAAGTTTTAAATTTAAAGGAAATATGTAGAACATGTTTTGTAGAAGAACTGAAAGCTGCGCAATTGCATCAGTTTTGCAATGATGTGATTTATTGGTATCATATTACAATTCATACCAACCAATCTTCAAGGTTAAATTTTATTGACAAGGTATTGAGAAGGTATAATATTACAGTTATTATGTTAGACTCTTAAAGGTTCTTAGGAATAGCAAAATAAGCATTCTTAACCAATCACACATGTAACTGACTTTGTGCATGCTCGGTATTGCTCGGGTATCCTCGTGGAGTCTACCCTTCTATATAAGTTTAAATTTTATAATCACATATCATTCGCTTCAACATCATTTTTTCCTAAAAAGTATATATATATATATATATATATATATATATATATATATATATAGTTAACACTGTTTTGCACATTAAAATCGCTTACGTATTTACTATTGTAATAGTGTGTGTAAACCAGAAAATCAGTTCTATTTGTTTAAATGTAGCATGTAGAAATACTGCACGATTGCATTAGCGCATATACAACACGCTAACGAAGACAACCAGACAAAAATTGAAAAGTAATGATTGTTATAATTGATGTGCAAGGATTCAAAACAGCAAGAAATATATTTACACCTAAGGAACTAGCGATATATAATGGAGAGCAAATTGCTCATTACGTATTCAAACCCCATTTCCATGGCACACCTTGGATAGTGAATTTTAAAAGCAAGCTAATTGGTTAATTCACAACCACCACTTTATCAAGTGGAATATGGATATACTTCTCCACGTCTATTCCCTAGTATACTTAGTGATTGCATATCAACAACAGATGAGGTGTACGTTAAAGGACGGGAGAAAGATGATTTTATTCAAAATTTTTAAAACAAAGCATTACGGTGTTTGAAGAACAACATACTTTACCCAAACTTCATCCATGCTGTTTTTTTCATACACAAAACACTTGTCACTGTGCGCTGGCTCACGTATATCATTTATATGAAAAATTGTAGTGAAATTCTAATAAAGATTTATTAACTGACAGATCTTATTCCCATGTATTACCTCAACGCTTTTATGAGTATTTCAAAGAAGAAGAAGAAGAAGAAGAAGAACTAGATAATTTAAAATGTTATCTAAGAATAAACATTTGGATAATGAGAATCTAAACTGCTTTCGGTCTACCGGAAACAGATACCGCTTCTGAGAAACAGCTACCTGTTTTTGAGAAACAGCTACCTGTTTTTGAGAAACAGCTACCTGTTTTTGAGAAACGGGTACCTGTTTTAGGTCTGTTTTGAGCTGTTTTCGGAAACCGGGGAAGTTGTTTTGAGCTGTTTCTGCCTGTTGCTAGAAAATAGGGATCTGTTTTTTGAGCTGACTGCATCAAAGTTTATGCTATTCACATTTTCGGTGTTTACAATGTTCTACTGAACAAAATTTAAAAGAATATTTGATAAAGGTTATATACCAAATTGGTCTAGTGAACTTTTCAAGATTGTTAAAGTGCGTGTAAGGAATCCGGTCACGTACTTACTACAAGACAGGGACACCTATTTATAGACAGGAACTGCAAAAGGTTAAATATCCCGATGTGTATTTGGTGGAAAAGGTCATTTGACGTAAAAAGAATAAAGTGTACGTAAAGTGGTTGGGATTAAAATAATAATATTCATGGATCGATGATGATAATGTAGTTTATAAGCATATTATTGTAAGGTAATAATCTCATTTATAATTCAATGATGCCGGTAAGAACAACAACAATCACTTTGGAACACTTAAATTACTGTAGAAAGCATTACTATTGGTTTAATAACGGATATAAATGTCCTGCTTGTATAGGTACCGACTAGTATGAATATAACTTATTGTAATATAGTGTGTACTTAAGGAACTAACGTAGAATGTAATTTCTGTAAGAATAATAATAAAAGACCAATTGTAATTTGTATTATTTATTAATAATAAAACATACTGATACATAAATATTAGGCCTAAAGTGTTTATGTAGTCCTCAAATGGTCAACCTAAACTGCTTTCAGTCTACAGGAAACAGATACCGCTTCTGAGAAACAGCTACCTGTTTTGAGAAACTATGTATTTTTTATTACAAAAAATAAAATGTCTTCTATGTTTTGATTAAATGAAGAGTAGGTACATCGTAATGAAGAGAGTTGCTTGGGTAAAGGACTACCGAGTTATGATTTATTAATGGAAGCAATTGACAACGTTTACGTTACATATAATTGAGCCATTGGCAAGATACAATTTTTTCATGTACAACTTTTGTATTTTCAAGAGACACCATCGTTCCTCGAGACTAGCGTGATTAGAGAAATTACACCTCAAGTGGAAGAAGAACATGTAGCGACTACGACCGACCCTTATATATATATATATATATATATATATATATATATATATATTAAACGAGTTTCTTATCATGATTTATTAAATTATCCAAATTATGTAGGAAGAAATGACCCATAAAACTTATATTACAAAGAAAGAAAGAAAGAAAAAGGTCAATAATATTATCCTGTTATATGAAATGTATGTCAGCATTTTTGTATGTGTCTATTTTAAAATAAATAAATACACTCTTTTAATAATATCAGATGAATTTTTAACTCAAAAATTTTGAATTTTTGTATATATGCTGAATAAATAACAGTGCAAAGGTTAGCATTAAAATAAATTCAGAATATAAAAAATTTCAAAACAGTCTTGTGAAAATAGTACATAAAGGTTGAAACTTGCGTACATTTATATTTATATTTATTTATAAATCAGTAGTCCTTTACCCAAAAATTCCAATTTTCGGCATGTAGACTAAACAAGTAAGAGCGCAAAAGATAGCACTCCAAAAATTCTCAAAACTAAAAGAATGTGAAAAAAAATTTTCAATTATTAATGATAAAGTTTGTAGTTTTGATATGTAAGTGAACGTTGTTAAGGCTTAATAAATCATAACTCAATGTCCTTTGCCCAAAATTCTGAATTTTCGTATATATATCAATAAGTAAGAGCACCAAAGATAGTAGTTTCCAAAATTTGTAAAACAAAAATGTGATAAAAATGTATGTTACCAATGATATGTAAATATATGGTTTTAATCGCTTAATAAATCAAAACTCAATGTCCTTTACCCAAAATTCTGAAATTTCGTATACAGGTTCAATAAATTAGAGCGCCAATGATAGCAGTTCCAAAATTTACCAAAACAAAAAAATGTGATAAAAAAGATGAATTTTATCAATGTAAATTTATATGTAAGTTAAAGTTGTTAACTGCTTAATAAATCACAACTCCAATGTCCTTTACCCAAAAATTCCGAAATTTCGTATACAGGTTCAATAAATTAGAGCGCCAATGATAGCAGTTCCAAAATTTACCAAAACAAAAAAATGAGATAAAAAAAAAAGATGAATTTTACCAATGTAAATTTATATGTAAGTTAAAGTTGTTAACTGCTTAATAAATCACAACTCCAATGTCCTTTACCCAAAAATTCTGAAATTTCGTATACAGATCCAATAACATCCTGACTGAACATTTATTAAGTTGATGACAGAGAGTGACATGTTTTTGTAGAAGGTGATCTGAAGAAAAGTGATTCAAGCATTGATAGCAAATAAACATCTTGTGCCCCCTACTCGATTTAAGCATAGCATCGAATGCTAAACTGGGGGCTGTACAATAGTGCAGAGGATCAAATTTGTAAGTACTTAAACAAGTTTACCGAAAATTTTCGAAAATATCAGCTAAAAGTAGAACGTTCGTTTTTAAATACAAATCTGAGTACTCCCCTAACGATCTAATATGAAATTTGTTCCAAACATTAACCGCATGTGCAAAACTAACATCATTGATTCCGTCATTATTAAGATGACTAAAAAACGCTTCAATTCCCCAATTCAAGGTTAAATATCACAAACTTGTTATAACTTGTATTTGGCCTTATGCAGCATACAAAACTCGACTTATATGAAAATGAAATTTGATACTTTCACACTCTTTAGTTCATTGCCTTTAGATTGCGTATTCCCAAGAGCTTCAGTTCAGAAAGATGCAGATATTGCACTTTCTTTAGTATTATCTTTAGTGGGCGTTTACTGGTAATATCTAATAACCTAACATTGCTGACATGGCATGAAATACCTTTTCATGTCTAGATTATGATGCATTCATCACCTTTGCTTGCACAGCTCAATAGTAACCACTTCCACTTTTTTGTACACGTTAACAAATTTACATGTATATAATCATAATAATAATTTTATTTCAATATTCAGTAGTTACATACATACATACATACTATACAGACAAAATGGCATCAAACAGCAAACGCTCAAAACTGTCACTACAAAAGAAGAAGAAAGCCAACATACTGCAAGATGTATTAGTGTGGGGGTCAAAACAAGTTGTTGAGACACTTGTAAGTGAAAATGAGATACCAATCATCTCTATACGCGACAGTGATGTAGAGGACGCGACTTTGCAAGGTTTTTTGAAAAGTAAGTATTCCTTGCTTAATGTATTGTTTTTGTGTGGTGATTTCCTTAATAAATATATTATTAACCAAACCAATTATTTTCTAGCATCACGCCCGCAACCACAGTTGTAGCTTCACCACCACCACTGCAGCCACCTACATCCTCCAATATGGAGGAATTGAAGCTTCACTACCACCACCACCGCATAACTACACTCCTCAATACGGAGGAAAAATTTAGAATTAATACGACCAATGTGTTCACCACCACCATCACAAGCAATATCTCAGGATCCTACAGACTTGCAGCAATTTAAAATAAAAAGTGTTAGGTGGTTGCAGAACATTTTATCAACATACATTAATTCTGAAAAATCGGAAGTGTCAAAAGTGGAGCGATTAAATAATGAGTTGGCTGCAGCGAACAACAACTTACAAGTTGCACGACAGAACATTAAAATTACACAAAATGCGTTAAGAATATTGGATAGTTTAGACATTTAAGTTAGTTTATAATTAGGTACTAAGTAGTGTTGTGATTTTTTTTTCAATAAAAATTTTTTTATACTTTATTATTTTTCATTAACACATATATATATAAAGAAAAGTTAAGCCGATGTTATAAGTGAACAGAAGATGAAGTGTTAAAATTTTCATTTGAAACATAACCTCTAAAAATATGAATTTAATGCATAAAAAATAAGATATTCAATTGCAGTATATCATTGGAAATATACATATGATTTTATATATCTCGAATTTTTTGTGTAAATAGTGCGGACATTCAAATTTTTTTAATAAAAGATGCACGTCAATTACTTATGCAACACAACTTGCACTTTTGCATATCATTCTACATTTCTTTTATTTAGTTACAAAAAATTAGAATAGGTATAGCAAAAACAGAAAACGTGCTGCGTACGTTAGAGGACTTAGATGTAAATATTTAAAGTAGTGTCTATAGTGTAGTTTAGTCAATTTGTTTTAGATGTGAGTACATACATCTTTTCTTACATCACACACTTTCAAACATACATCACTTTCATAATTCAAGCACACGTCTATCGTTTACACAACAATAATTGCAATTATGCATTCCATTCTAGTACAGTACTTGAATATAATATTACAAATCATACTGATAATACTATATGGATGCATTTTTGCAATTGCATGCTTTTTACTCATTACGACTACAATCCATTTAACTTGAATTGCAATTGTGTATATATATGTAAGATATCTAAAGATTCATTGTGAGCGTTATTATTACTTTATTTCATGAAAAATCGTTACAATGTATTTTAGAAAAAAACCGTATTACAAATATTTTACAAATTAGTTACATTAATGTTTTATTATATCATATTTCATATTGGTGCCCAATTTATTGAGGAAAAATGTATGTTTAATATTCCAATAGTAAAAGACGACCTTCAAGTTTTCCCCAAATTTTTTTAGTTCTATCATTGGCGCTCTAATTTATTGGATCTGTATACGAAATTTCAGAATTTTTGGGTAAAGGACATTGGAGTTGTGATTTATTAAGCAGTTAACAACTTTAACTTACATATAAATTTCGATTGGTAAAATTCATCTTTTTTTTATCTCATTTTTTTGTTTTGGTAAATTTTGGAACTGCTATCATTGGCGCTCTAATTTATTGAACCTGTATACGAAATTTCGGAATTTTTGGGTAAAGGACATTGGAGTTGTGATTTATTAAGCAGTTAACAACTTTAACTTACATATAAATTTACATTGATAAAATTCATCTTTTTTTTATCACATTTTTTTTGTTTTGGTAAATTTTGGAACTGCTATCATTGGCGCTCTAATTTATTGAACCTGTATACGAAATTTCAGAATTTTGGGTAAAGGACATTGGAGTTTTGATTTATTAAGCGATTAAAACCATATATTTACATATCATTGGTAACATACATTTTTTATCACATTTTTTTGTTTTTACAAATTTTGGAAACTATCTTTGGTGCTCTTACTTATTGGATATATATACGAAAATTCAGAATTTTTGGGCAAAGGACATTGGAGTTATGATTTATTAAGCCTTAACAACGTTCACTTACATATCAAAACTACAAACTTTATCATTAATAATTGAAAATTTTTTTTCACATTCTTTTAGTTTTGAGAATTTTTGGAGTGCTATCTTTTGCGCTCTTACTTGTTTAGTCTACATGCCGAAAATTGGAATTTTTGGGTAAAGGACTACTGATTTATAAATAAATATAAATATAAATGTACGCAAGTTTCAACCTTTATGTACTATTTTCACAAGACTGTTTTGAAATTTTTATATTCTGAATTTATTTTAATGCTAACCTTTCACTGTTATTTATTCAGCATATATACAAAAATTCAAAATTTTTGAGTTAAAATTCATCTGATATTATTAAAAGAGTGTATTTATTTATTTTAAAATAGACACATACAAAATGCTGACATACATTTCATATAACAGGATAATATTATTGACCTTTTCTTTCTTTCTTTCTTTGTAATATAAGTTTTATGGGTCATTTCTTCCTACATAATTTGGATAATTTAATAAATCATGATAAGAAACTCGTTTAATATATATATATATATATATATATATATATATATATATATATATATATATATAAGGGTCGGTCGTAGTCGCTACATGTTCTTCTTCCACTTGAGGTGTAATTTCTCTAATCACGCTAGTCTCGAGGAACGATGGTGTCTCTTGAAAATACAAAAGTTGTACATGAAAAAATTGTATCTTGCCAATGGCTCAATTATATGTAACGTAAACGTTGTCAATTGCTTCCATTAATAAATCATAACTCGGTAGTCCTTTACCCAAGCAACTCTCTTCATTACGATGTACCTACTCTTCATTTAATCAAAACATAGAAGACATTTTATTTTTGTAATAAAAATACATAGTTTCTCAAAACAGGTAGCTGTTTCTCAGAAGCGGTATCTGTTTCCTGTAGACTGAAAGCAGTTTAGGTTGACCATTTGAGGACTACATAAACACTTTAGGCCTAATATTTATGTATCAGTATGTTTTATTATTAATAAATAATACAAATTACAATTGGTCTTTTATTATTATTCTTACAGAAATTACATTCTACGTTAGTTCCTTAAGTACACACTATATTACAATAAGTTATATTCATACTAGTCGGTACCTATACAAGCAGGACATTTATATCCGTTATTAAACCAATAGTAATGCTTTCTACAGTAATTTAAGTGTTCCAAAGTGATTGTTGTTGTTCTTACCGGCATCATTGAATTATAAATGAGATTATTACCTTACAATAATATGCTTATAAACTACATTATCATCATCGATCCATGAATATTATTATTTTAATCCCAACCACTTTACGTACACTTTATTCTTTTTACGTCAAATGACCTTTTCCACCAAATACATCGGGATATTTAACCTTTGCAGTTCCTGTCTATAAATAGGTGTCCCTGTCTTGTAGTAAGTACGTGACCGGATTCCTTACACGCACTTTAACAATCTTGAAAAGTTCACTAGACCAATTTGGTATATAACCTTTATCAAATATTCTTTTAAATTTTGTTCAGTAGAACATTGTAAACACCGAAAATGTGAATAGCATAAACTTTGATGCAGTCAGCTCAAAAAACAGATCCCTATTTTCTAGCAACAGGCAGAAACAGCTCAAAACAACTTCCCCGGTTTCCGAAAACAGCTCAAAACAGACCTAAAACAGGTACCCGTTTCTCAAAAACAGGTAGCTGTTTCTCAAAAACAGGTAGCTGTTTCTCAGAAGCGGTATCTGTTTCCGGTAGACCGAAAGCAGTTTAGATTCTCATTATCCAAATGTTTATTCTTAGATAACATTTTAAATTATCTAGTTCTTCTTCTTCTTCTTCTTCTTCTTTGAAATACTCATAAAAGCGTTGAGGTAATACATGGGAATAAGATCTGTCAGTTAATAAATCTTTATTAGAATTTCACTACAATTTTTCATATAAATGATATACGTGAGCCAGCGCACAGTGACAAGTGTTTTGTGTATGAAAAAAACAGCATGGATGAAGTTTGGGTAAAGTATGTTGTTCTTCAAACACCGTAATGCTTTGTTTTAAAAATTTTTGAATAAAATCATCTTTCTCCCGTCCTTTAACGTACACCTCATCTGTTGTTGATATGCAATCACTAAGTATACTAGGGAATAGACGTGGAGAAGTATATCCATATTCCCACTTGATAAAGTGGTGGTTGTGAATTAACCAATTAGCTTGCTTTTGAAATTCACTATCCAAGGTGTGCCATGGAAATGGGGGTTTGAATACGTAATGAGCAATTTGCTCTCCATTATATATCGCTAGTTCCTTAGGTGTAAATATATTTCTTGCTGTTTTGAATCCTTGCAAATCAATTATAACAATCATTACTTTTCTATATTTGTCTGGTTGTCTTCGTTAGCGTGTTGTATATGCGCTAATGCAATCGTGTAGTATTTCTACATGCTACATTTAAACAAATAGAACTGATTTTCTGGTTTACACACACTATTACAATAGTAAATACGTAAGCGATTTTAATGTGCAAAAACAGTGCTTTAACATATATATATATATATATATATATATATATATATATATATATATACTTTTAGGAAAAATGATGTTGAAGCGAATGATATGTGATTATAAAATTTAAACTTATATAGAAGGGTAGACTCACGAGGATACCCGAGCAATACCGAGCATGCACAAAGTCAGTTACATGTGTGATTGGTTAAGAATGCTTATTTTGCTATTCCTAAGAACCTTTAAGAGTTTAACATAAGAACTGTAATATTATACCTTCTCAATACCTTGTCAATAAAATTTAACCTTGAAGATTGGTTGGTATGAATTGTAATATGATACCAATAAATCACATCATTGCAAAACTGATGCAATTGCGCAGCTTTCAGTTCTTCTACAAAACATGTTCTACATATTTCCTTTAAATTTAAAACTTTTCACATATCTTTACTCCTTTTTCATACTTTTTCACTAGGACGTTACACTCCGCTTCACTATAATCACCTCGCCCGTAAACCGCCTCATGTTCGGCATCGAATACTAATGCTGAAAATTCTTGCTTCAAGCGTTCCACCGCTGTTCTCAGGTCAGTTGCTTTGGTCCATTGCTCTTGAGCGTATGCCATTCACATGTTTGACACAACGCTCACTACCCATTACACTATTTCCTTATATTGTTACTCTAAACGACCCCCACTATGTTACATTAGTGCAGATATGAACCATCTCTTTGATTACCATACATATCTGGTTACGCGCATAAGCTACTTTCAACGATCATGCTGTCACTATACTTTTTAGCTGTAACGCGATCAACTTTTAGTGAGGACTTGAACCGACCATTTTTAGCTATGATATACAGATCAATAACCTTTGAACACACTATTTTTTAGACTTCTAAGAATTGTAATATGATGATGATGATGACATTACAGTTTCTATTTTTAGCTTCTGACCTTGACCTTTTTATATTTCTAAGAAATATGACACCACCGTAGGTCAATAACCCTTGACCTTGAAAACTATTTTTAGATTTATGATTACCTTGCAACTTCTATTTTTAGCTTTTCACCTTGACCTTTTTATATTTCTAAGAAATGTTATATGACACCACCGCAAGTCAATAACCTTTGACCTTCAAAACTATTTTTAGATTTATGATTACCTTGCAACTTCTATTTTAGCTTTTCACCTTGACCTTTTATATTTCTAAGAAATGTAATATGACACCACCATAGGTCAATAACCTTTGACCTTCAAAACTATTTTTAGATTTATGATTACCTTGCAACTTCTATTTTTAGCTTTTCACCTTGACCTTTTTATATTTCTAAGAAATGTTATATGACACCACCGCAAGTCAATAACCTTTGACCTTCAAAACTATTTTAGATTTATGATTACCTTGCAACTTCTATTTTTAGCTTTTCACCTTGACCTTTTTATATTTCTAAGAAATGTTATATGACACCACCGCAAGTCAATAACCTTTGACCTTCAAAACTATTTTTAGATTTATGATTACCTTGCAACTTCTATTTTTAGCTTTTCACCTTGACCTTTTTATATTTCTAAGAAATGTAATATGACACCACCATAGGTCAATAACCTTTGACCTTCAAAACTATTTTTAGATTTATGATTACCTTGCAACTTCTATTTTTAGCTTTTCACCTTGACCTTTTTATATTTCTAAGAAATGTTATATGACACCACCGCAAGTCAATAACCTTTGACCTTCAAAACTATTTTTAGATTTATGATTACCTTGCAACTTCTATTTTTAGCTTTTCACCTTGACCTTTTTATATTTCTAAGAAAATGTAATATGACACCAGCGTAGGTCAATAACCTCTGGCCTTGAAAACTATTTTTAGATTTATGATTACCTTGCAACTTCTATTTTTAGCTTTTCACCTTGACCTTTTTATATTTCTAAGAAATGTAATATAACACCAGCGTAGGTCAATAACCTCTGGCCTTGAAAACTATTTTTAGATTTATGATTACCTTGCAACTTCTATTTGTAGCTTTTCACCTTGACCTTTTTATATTGCTATGAAATGTAATATGACGCCACCTTCAACCTTCTAAACTTCTATTTTTAGCTTTGACCTTGACCAACTACATTTTAAATCTCCCGCTTAAAGTTTGACCTTGAGCTCCAACAGCTTCCGATTTCACCATCAGAGGGCGAGTGACTCCAAAAATTTAAATCCCCCACCAAAAACATGCTTGAGACGTGGAGCGCGTTCTGGCATAACGAGAAAACTCACTCGACCTTGAAATAAATCCCCATAAGATTTGCATGGGGTGACCTTGAACTGGTCCAGGATCGGCCTTATATTACTATTTTCATCATTTCTGCTAATACTAAATCACACACACACCCAAGGAAGCCTTTTTATTATAAATCTACATCCTTCAAAACCGCTAACCTAGGCTTCTTCTTCTTCTTCTTTCCATGAACTTATTCTATTTTTACACTTCTAAGAAATGTTATACGATATCCCTACAGATCAATAATCTTTGACCTTGACCACTACACTTTTAGACTTTCTAACAATTGTAATATGATGATGAAGATGATATTGCAATTTCTATTTTTACTTTGACCTTGACCTGCACCGAAAATTTAAATTCCCCGCCAAAAGCATCCTTCAAACGTCCTTGAGGCGTGGAGCGCATTCTGGCATAATGAGAAAACTCACTTGACCTTGAAATAAATCCCATAAGATTTACATGGGTGACCTTGAAGTGGAGTAGCTCCGGCCTTATATTACTACTAGCTTACATCTGCGAATAATTATAACGGTTAGTACTATGGGTAAATGATCAAATTGTTATCTATAAGCCTATTTCATACTAACAGTTCAGTATAGGGTTAAATGGAAAGCATTTAAAACAAATTTCACACGGAACTCGTTGGAGGTAAACATGCACCTGTCGGTCATAAACAAATCATACTATTGTGTTTACTTTCAGTGACCTAGCTAGTAAAGTAGTGGTGATTCGACGGCTTAATATTCGGGAGGTAATGGGTTCGATTTCCGTTACTGTCTACCCTGTATGAGGGTTTTTCAGGGGAGTTTCATCATACACACATGTAGCGGCATGGTCACTGCGTATACGCACACCATGTGCGGCTATTTAGAATGCTGGAATAGTATTTTCCCCCTAAGAACCTTAACTCCGTTCCTTCCGATCCTATCCTGACCACATCCATGCTTAATTCCACCATGGGATGAAGGAGCTTGGAAAGCTCAAACAGCCCACTCTCCCCCTTGGGGAGGGAAGGAAATACGTGGCCTTTCCTTTCAGTGGTACCACTTAATACAATAGCTTCTTATCTACTGTTCACAATTTTGTCAGCGTATTCAAACAATATTGTAAATAGATCTTAGAATTTTTAAAGAAGCCACGTTAGTGTTTTGTAATTAAATAATCTTACATTTATTTAATTTTTCATTTCAATAGTATTTTACGGGTAATTAGAAACGAGCAAAAAGTACCAATATATAACAGTACCTATTACAAAGACCAAAATTTTATGTTAACTAATATTTGAAATGACTCATTTATTATCACGGCGTTAACTATTCTAAGGCGTTAATATATATATATATATATATATATATATATATATATATATATATATATATATATATATATATATATATATATATATATATATATATATACTAAATGTACTAATAATAATAATTAGGTAGGTATTATTAAATTATTTATGCATTACTTAACAATAATAATGACTTTATTTAGCAAAAAATGCTACATAAACAGAACTAAAATATTTTACATATTGTTACAACATAGGTAATTATAAATAGCATTTAAGAAAAGAATCTATATTGAATGTTCTTTCAATTTGCCATATTCCCGTTTAGTTAAATTATAAAATTTTAACCTGAACTTTAAAGGTTTTTAAGTCTAAGTCTATGATATTTAATGACAATCTATTATAACAGAATTTTGTGATGCCTTTGTTTTTTTTGATCCAATATAAACCTGCCTCTGTTTCTCGTATTCTAATAATGGGTGTCACTAAGTCTTTAATTTATTGCACAAATATTTAGTACAAGTTGAAGTTTAATTTTAACTACAAATATTAGCACATTGACCTCCAGCATGTGTTTGACTTCAATCCATTTCAAATTTTTAACATTTCACTTTTACTTGTCTCTCTGTTTACCTTTAAGATTGCCTTCATTGCCCTATTTTGAAGGATTTGTAGTCTATATATATCTGATGAATTTCCTAGGTATAAGACGGTAGATGCAAAGTAGAAATGTGTCAAAATTATTGTATTATACCTATATAAAAAGGTGCATACAATAGCAAAATTGACAAGACAATGGAATAGTAGCAGTTCGGTGTAAAGATAACAGTAATGTCACTTTGCTGTCCAATCAATACGGTGTGCAACCAATACAGGCTGCATCAAAGTACTCGGTTCGAGACAAGAAGAAAATTCAAGCACGTCAGCCTAACATTGTGTCCCTATATAATAAGTACATGGGTGGTGTTGATCAGTTTGATAATGGTATCGCTGCATACAAGATATCAATGCGTGAGAAAAAAATGGTACATGCCAATAATGTTGGGGTTGTTTGACCCCCGATGAACAATTCTTGATCTTTCATGAAGCACGGGCAAAACTGTTGATAACTTGGGCTTTAGAAGAGAAGTCACTCGTCATATCATTATAACTAACCAACCAAGAAGGCGATGTTTCATTTGCAAAAACAAAAATGTCAAATCGTGCTCAACTTGTCAAGGTCCTTTACATGACAAGTGTTTTATGGATTTTCATCCAAATAGATAGTAGGTAATAAGGGCATTTATATTTTTTTATGTTCCCTTGTTTGTAACCTACCTATAGCAATAAAAAACTAAACAAATCAAAGCATTTTATTTTGTTTATATATATATATATATATATATATATATATATATATATATAACTGACAAGTTAGTAACAGTGAGTCGTGGAAAATTTTTTAAACATTTTTTAGGTTGTTTTTTGTCCATTATCACTTCGTCCAGATCGATTAAATCGAGAGGTCGAAGGCCATTAAACAGTAGCTGTTGGGGAAATCGCTTCTCGATATATCGTTGCTCTCATTCAGAAAATGAATACCCGTACCGGAGAATAAGGTGTGATATGCTCTTCCATATAAACCATTAGCTGCAAAGTCTGGATGTAAGGCCTTCGAAGGAATTTGTTGACCGTCAATATGTAACGACATGTAGTTAATATTGCTGTGATGAGAATTGGATGGATTTGAGGAGTAATCACCGTTGAAGGCTTTATTTGCGACAAAACCTACTATGCATCGTTTAGGTAACTGACCTAGAAAACAGGTAACTGAATTACACATTTATATGTATATGCTGAAGGTTACAATTGCGATGTCGTTATTTAGATACTTTGCTTCTGCTTAAACCTTGTTTTAACGTTTTCAAGGTAGAAACTCGTTTAAAGCGTGTTTTGTAAGCAAACAGGCAACTTCATTACTCATTTTAGTTATGTATAATGTTGAAGGTGACTTTCTCATGGCAAAATAAGTACGTGGTTGTAATAAAATTCGTATATAGACAAGGTCGCAACCTACACTCATCTTGCAAAAACATTTACTTAATAATAATTTTAATAACAATTATGCAGTCCCCTTCATTATAAACCTTATTACGAAAACACATTGTAAAACAGTTATCTAGATCAGAATGATATTTAAACCTCAGATAGAAATTAATTAATAGTCATAAATACAATATACTAACCTCAGATACTGAAACAATTTGAGCTAGCGTTTAAATGCAGTCTTAAAGATTGCATAGAACATAATCGTTTAAGCACTAGGTTTTTATATCCTTTATAAAAATCAAAACAATCCTAATAAATATTAATAATAATAAACACAGATTAAATAACATCTTTTATTATGAAAACACTTGCCATCTTTATATGTCTTATATATTAATTCTTCTCCATTTTTAGAATACATTTTTTATGACAGGGGCGAAGCCCGCGGGCAGATTCGCGTCTTACAAGACTAGGACCCCTTATTAGAATACAACCTCCAATGTATAAATAAATTAGGTCACAATCTGTAGATGGGATTAAAAGAAATGTAATAATAATTTTAATAACAATTATGCAATCTCCTTTGATAAAAACGGGCCCTAATAAATATTAATAACAGATTCAATAAAATCTTTTTATTCTCAGGTGAAAAAAATACGATCCCCACATGGGCATACATGAAAAAAATGGTGACTAAAGGTGTCACAAGGGTGACGTCACAAAAAACAAAATGACGGATGGTGTCCGTGTTCTACTCCTACAGGTTACAGTTACTTGAGGTGATTTTTTCGCCATACGAAAGTTAAGTGGCACTAACAGACACGCTCCTTCTTCTAAAAAAAAAACCTATTGTTCCCAGAAACATGGTATAACTAGTGGAGGCAATTATGTGGAGTTACATTCTAAATTTTTAGTAATGCACCCATTCTATCTATCAATGCAACAGGAAAACTTCTATCTATTTATATAGCTTTCAAATTTCACACAGAGTAAAAGCTTTTGCCTAAAATTGTTCAGCATTTTACGTGTTAGGCTTACTGAGAAATTTGTAGAATTTTGTTTATTTACGTAGGCAAATGCTGTATCAATAAATGTGTTTATCAAACTAAAAGTTGTTTTTTAATGTTTTGTGGTTTACACTTCTCCTTTAAAAGAAAAACTTAAGCATATAACAGGGAAAGCATATTGGTACCCGTGTGCCAAACAAGATTCTCTGCCTACCCCCACCTTAAATATTCATAGAAGAAATTGCATAAAAAATAATACATGATTCGTCAGATTTGATTGGATAATAAAATATGAAACATAAAATAAACATGATTTCTAATTTTGCTGGATAACTTTGATATTTAAATATATCCTTCAGGATGTTTTTGTACTAGCTCTAGCCATGGAAATCTGATCGCTTTCCTACCAACTTACAACTTTGTTTTTTGTTGTTGTAAGTGTAACTTTTAACGTCATCATTTCTAATCGAATTTATTGCCATTTTTAACATTAGGTAAAACAACAAACATAATATATGCCCTTCTGATTTGACGTTTCTCAATAGCAGTAATTATCTTAGGCATTGTAATCAAATGTTATAAATAACTTAATTTCAAGATGGCATTGATTTCTTTGATAATGAGGTATTTTATTTTCATACTAAAATTTCAACATACGCTTGAGGGAAAAATAACAAGTCCTTTAACCTAATTTATTTCATATCAGGATAGGAAACTAAATAACCATAATTCAATGGCTAGAGCTAGTATCAAAAACATTCTGAACGGTATATACTTACGCTGAAACAAAATGCGTTAAAATTATGAAACCCATTTTTCGAAAAGAACAAAATTATGTTAGGTATGGTGTTGATTAAATTTTCAAATTTGACATGCCGCCTGTATTTATGTACTTCAATGAACACAGGCTTGGTACGGCCTTGATAGGCAATAACACATTAACTAATTTTTGTCTTCAGATGACACTAAAATGTTTAACATCATTTGCTACCTAAATAAACTGGAAACTTGCGGAAATGTAACTTCAGAGGTTTGTTTGGGTAAAAAATGAAAATCATCTTATTTCAGAAATTGTATAATAATATAATACAACATATTGGATTTGGTTCTGCATAAGCAATGCATAGTTCGTGTAAATAAAATTTGAAGAGAAATAGCACAATGAAAAACGTTTCGATATGCTTTCACACAAAAATTTTCATTTCATTCAAGAAAATAACAATGACTGCTTTCATTTATTCAGTTTAAAGCAAAGAAAATAAAATTTAAACTAATTTGCAGTATAGCATGATATAAGAGTCTACTACATTATAACCTGGCATAAACCTCATTAGATGGTAAAAGAATATTATTGAGGATGCTGGAATGAAGTCTAGGTCAGGCTGGTAATGTAGTAGCTCCTTTATGCAATTTTCAAAATGTGTGGTTTTATACACAACATATGATACAGAGAAAACAGTTCTTGCTAACGCAAGTCGTTCGGTTATGTGAATTCACTAAATTGAGGTTTTCATAGGTCTCCTCCAAGAACCACATTCACAGAGAAAGCAGCAAATGATTCACCTTTTTTGCCAATTGCTTTAGCTTGATATTGTCCTATGTCATTTGAATCACAAGACATAATTTGTAAAGTGTAACAATGTCCATCTACTGTAAAACGATATTTTGTACTGCTTTCTTTAATAGGTTTACCATCTTTGAGCCAATTAATTTGTAAGGGCTCTTCTTCGGTTTCAGCCTGGAATGAGGCCACTTCTCCCTCTGCAACTGTGGCTGAGGTGGGGAATGTTTTGAATACAGGGGCCTTAGAGGGCTCGCCGGGTATGTTGACATGTAATGTACAACTACTGAAGCTTTCACCAGCGTCGTTAAATGCTTCACACGTATATGCACCACCATCTTCCGGGAATATTTCTGCGATACACAGTTTGTAAATATTTGCTTCATTAGTATATTGGAAGTCTTTGCTGGGTTTGATTTCTTTATTATTATGCAACCAGATAATATCGAATTTCTTCGCACCAATAATACGACAGGAGAGCGTGACTGGATCACCATCTTTCACAACGGCGGATTGGAGGTGATCAACGATGTTAGGAGCCCTATCTTCGCCACTTTTTGATTTTGCTCCGTTTACATTAGGCATAGCTGTTCACAACAGAAGCCTGTTAGCGAATTGCGGAGTTTTATTCTCAACTTACGTTTAATAGTGAGATGACACTTAGTTTCCGTTGTTCCTACTGAATTTGTCGCTTTGCATATATATTCACCTTCATCTTCTGGAAAAACTTCGTTGATATGAAGAGTTGCTATGCCATTCTTATATTTCAAATCCATAATATCCGACGAGCTTAGAACCTAATAGACGAATAACGGTAATATGTTTTAAGCAATACATACGTATATATATATATATATATATATATATATATATATATATATATATATATATATGTTTACCTTGTTACTTTTTGACCAAAGTATTTGTGGCTCTGGATCTCCTTTTACATGACAAGTTAAAGTTAAAGGTTCACCATCTCCAATTGTTATATTTTGTAATACTTTAGTAAATGTAGGTTTATACATTGTAGAATCATCTGGAGGAACTATAAAAGAAAATTATTACATATGCATCCAACATTGTGAAGTTAAACAATATAAGGAATTCAATACTTGTACAATTAGGAGGAGTAGTAAATTATAACCTGTTCCGAAGAAAACTAAAAACTGGAATAATACATTAAACTGGTGCTTACAGCACTATTAAGTTTCAGTTTTGAGTCAGTCACTTACGTGCTAATTCTTTGGTAGTACTTCTCGACCTGTTTGGACTTCCTGTAGAATCTAGTCTTCCATACTTTTTCGGGGTTCGTTTATCCATGTCATTAACGCTAAGATTTGAGGAGGAATGAGTAATATTTACAGAAGGAGTTGGGGTACTCGAGTAAATGGGTCTTTTTATTGTTATTGGTATAGGCGCGGGTTTAATAGGATGTTCTATATATTTTCGATCTAAAAAATCAAATCTTAGTTAAATTAAATTGTTTTATAAAGCGTTATACCTCCAGAGTGTAATATTCTTTCTGCGACCCTTGTTTGTTCTGCTGTACTTGTTTCTCCTTCAACAATAACAATACAAGAAGTTTCATCTTGACCATGTTGGTTAACAGCTACACAGGAATATTTTCCAGAATCTTCTGGTTTACATCCTACTATCTCCATTGTGATAACACCGTCCGAATGCGTCATTGAATAATCGTATTTACTAAGTTCTCGTTTTTCTTTGTACCATTTCACCGTTGGCGGTGGTTTTCCACTCAAACAACACAAAAGTTTGCATGTATCTCGTTCTTGCATAACACGAGGACGAAGCAAGAAAGTGAAACTTGGAGCACATTCTTGTTCTTCTTGCCAAAACATGTATGGTAATGGTTCTCGTCTACGAATTGGTTGGGCATCTGGTTTATATTCGGGAACAACTTTTGGTACTGCTATAAAAACAATAGTATCTTAGAATAATATTGAACTCTGTTAGGATTGCACCTACGTTTTACGTTTAGGAATACAACTTCTTCTCTGGCGCCGTAATGGTTTTCTGCCCTAATAATGTATTCACCTCTATCTTCTAATTTTACTCTATTAATTATGAAGTAATAATTATCACCTACGTAACGTTTCATAAATTTAACACTTTGTCTTAGTTCTTGGTTATTTCGTAACCACGTTACGGTTGGTGTTGCTACACCAATTACCCTGCAGTACAACTTGACACTTTGTCCTTCGTAACAAAACGCATTTTGCGGTTTAATTACAAATCTTGGTGCAGCTTGCCTTCGATCTAAAAAAAGAATAAGCGTTTACATTTTCCTACTAAAGGAAAAAATAAATTACCGAAGTATGTGTCGTGTATTTTGTATTTCTCTAACAATAGTTTACGTAACGAAGAATACTCTGAAATTCTACCGATGGGTAAGAGATACTTATCCCAATTTTTGTATTGAGAACGAATTTTGTCACGAACACGAAGATACCTAGACTGATCGATGACTTTAGTTTTACTGCTATGGTCACCACTCAACCAGTCATGTAATAAACACTCTTGAGCAGTCATTCTTTTCCTAAACAAGAAAATAGTGAAGGTGTTGAAAAATAGGTAAATATAAAGCTCACTCTTTATTTTTTAACAGTAATCTGCGAATGAAATCTTTGCTTTCATCAGAAACATTGGCAAAAGCTTCTTCATCAAAGTCCCAATCGCATGCTTTTACATTTTTCAATGTTTCAATATCATTTTCTCCTGCGAATGGTGATAATCCGCTTAGCCTATAATTTACAAAACATTGGGATGTCTCAATACTATTTTAGTTTCTTGAAAAGGTTGGTTTAGCAAAAAGCCGTTTTTATAGAATGTAAGATAAGTAAATGAAAAATATGCTAACTCTTTTTTAGCTTTTATACACATACATACACGCGCACGCACGCATGTACACACACTATATATATATATATATATATATATATATATATATATATATATATATATATATATATATATATATATAGAAGAACATTCTGAATATTTTTATTTACAAATAACATACTTATAAGTGAAACTGAGCATGTTATTCTAAATAGGGAATACTATATTTTTAATTCGCTTTTTGAAATTAGAAAAGATTACTAAGTAATACATTATGGTAATAATTGTTGTAATTATTCTTCTTAAAATTGGCAAAGATTTTAAGGCGTTGGTTTGTAGTACTGGTACTAAGTAATAAATAGCATATTTTCTTTCGACTTATCCTATATTACTATTTTAAGCTACTTACAGGACATAAGCCAAAACACCCACTGCCCACATGTCTGTGTAGAAACCAACAGGCTCGCGCTCGACGATTTCTGGGGCAGCAAACTCTGCGGTTCCTGTAGATATCTTAACTAACTCGTTTGGATCTAATTTGGTTGCCAATCCAAAGTCAATGAGCTTAATGTTAGTGCTCTTCTTTGTTTGACACATAATATTTTCAGGTTTGATATCTGTAACAGGAAATTTTTAAAACAACTACCAAAACTTTTATGTTTTTACCTAAATGAATGATGTTTCTTTCGTGCATATGTTTAATTCCCTCGCATATTTGTCTCATATAATTAATAACTTCGGCTTCTGACATTTGGTACCCTTCGGCAGTTATTCGTTCAAACAATTCACCTCCAGATAGGCTAAGGAAAGTCCATGACATAAAAAGTAGTTAATGATGATTTCACTTACAATTCATAAATTAAAACCATTTCATCATCGTCCTCGAAAGCATCGTGAAGGTTAATTAATTTAGGATGATGAAGGTGATTCATAATATCAATTTCTTTCCGAATCAGTTCCTTTTCCATTGCATGTGAGACAGGAATAAATTTAGCTGCAAAAATATTTCCAGTTTTTCTTTCTCGGCATCGATGCACAACGCCGAATGCTCCAGTTCCTATTTCTTCTAATATATCGTAATCATCATAGACACTTCTGCTCTTAATTTCGACAGGTTGAGCAACGTATTTAGAGTATATATCAAATACATATTGGTCATAGTCTTTAATTGGTTCTTTTACGGATTCACGTTTTTTCTTGCCATTCTCATCAACTTCATATTTTCTCTTCTGCGTTGGTTTCTTGCCACTGTCTTTAGTTGTAATTATGTTACTTACTTCAGATGGGTCAGATCGGCCATATATGTTATCAGCGTAAACTCTAAACTCATATTGATGACCTGGTGCTAATCCTTCTACTGCCATAGTTGTGAAACGAGTGTTTCCTACTCTTATCCATGTCTGAAGAGGATGTTCCCTTCTTTCCACCATGTAATTGGTTATGTTACTACCACCATCCCACACAGGAGCTTTCCAAGACACAGATAGAGAGTCAACTCCAATATTATCAATGGTTGGGAATCTGGGAGGGTCTGGACGGTCTAAAATTATAATATTCAAAATTAATTTTCATGAAATGCCTTTAATTTTAATATGATAAATTTTTCAGAAAAATAAAGGACTACGTACCGCTAATTTGGATTTTAATAATAGCTGAATCTTGACCTAAATCATTTTCTGCTGTAATTCTGTAAGGGCCACTATCGAGCCGACTACCATCTCGGATAGTCAAAATTGCATGACGATCTTTGACTTCAACATGGTAATGTCCACCTGATTCTATAGTTTCACCTTCTCTAACCCAAGAAATTCTAGGTCTTGGGTGACCAGTGAATGGAATTTTGATAACTACATTTTCTCCTTTATCGAAGAATGCCGTGTCACGGAAACGAGGTGGTACATTTAATTTAGGCGCAGCTAAAATTATAAGTAGGGTAGGTATTTAATTATTTGGCAAATATATTCTTACTCATTATAACTAACTCCGCACGTGTAGACTTAATACCTCCTTTATTAACAGCTCTACATACATACTCGTCCGCATCTTCACCAAAGACGTCGTTAATGACAAGCCGTTGAACTTCACCTTCGCTATAAATGTGGTACCGAGCACCATTAACTATCTCCCTTGCTCCCTTGTACCATGTAATAGTAGGTTTTGGTATACCAGTAATTGTA
Source organism: Vesta saturnalis (assembly GCA_036346205.1). Taxonomy (NCBI): domain Eukaryota; kingdom Metazoa; phylum Arthropoda; class Insecta; order Coleoptera; family Lampyridae; genus Vesta; species Vesta saturnalis. The sequence continues at coordinate 393,338 of JARFJB010001696.1, forward strand.
CATTGGAATTCTGCATTATGATGTTGAATACAGTTGGCGTTTTTAAGGGGTTTGATTATCTCTGGAGGGGTTGCTGTTAACGGATCTATTATCTTTACCGATGTTGAAGCTGTTGACGGTGGCGAGATTCCGGCAACGTTTTGGGCAAATACTCTAAATTCATACTGACGTCCTTCAATTAAATTAGGGATACTGATCTGAGGTGCCGGGCAAATTGATGGATTTACACGTTGCCATGTATAACTATCTACTTCTCGTTTGTCTATCCAGTAACCTTCAATTCGAGCACCACCATCTGATTCAGGTTTATTCCACTCTAAATGGACAAAGTCTCCACCTACTTCCGTTACTTTTGGAATTCCAGGTGCCGAAGGTGGATCAAACGGTGCCTTTGCTTTTATTGGATTGGTTCCTTCCAATGGTGGCCCCATGCCATTATCGTTTACAGCCATAACTCTAAATAAGTACTCTTGACCTTCTGTTAAGCCTTGTACTGCAAAGGACGTATCTTTACATGAACTAGAAATTACAATCCAGTGATTGTGAGTCACGTCTTTACGTTCTACCACGTAGTGGGTTACTCGTAAACCTCCATCATAACTAGGAGGTTTCCAACGAAGAACGCAGGTGTGCTTAGTAATGTCAGAAGTTTCCAGTGGACCATTAGGTTTACCAGGAAGACCAGTAATAAACACGTTAAAGTTAGCAGAAGCACTTCCGCTGTCATTTTTAACAGTTAAATTATATATTCCCGCGTCATCTCGTTTAATATCTTTCATAAATATGATAATGTAATCATCAAACACGGTATATCTTATGTGCGATGAATCATCAATCTTTCTTCCGTCTTTAGTTAGTATAACATCGAGAGGTTGATCACCAGAGTAGTAAATTTTTATTTTTGTATTATCTCCTTCTGGCAAATGAAGATCTCCAGGAATGCGATCAATTCTGGGTGGAGCTAAATTCAAGATGACATTACTTGAGTTTAAGGTTATACTATTATTGTTATACTTACATCCTATCTTTAGACGAGCCGTTGTTGTAATGGACCCAACTGCATTACTAGCTTCGCAAGTATAGTCTCCCTCGTCAATGTCCAATACTTCTGATATGTGTAACCAAGCCGTACCACCTTTTGATTCTAATCTGAAACGAGCCCCTAATGTTAATTCACGACCATTCTTTAACCAACGGAACGTTGGGGATGGGTTTCCTGATGCTGCACATTCAAGTGTATGCGATTTACCAAGTGGCACGGATTGGTTAGTAAGTGTACGTATCCACAGTGGTTTTTCTCCATCAACAATTTCACATACCTTAACGGGAGTGGTACACGCACTAGGGTCGCTTTTTCCAACAGAGTTTAGAGCGAATATGCGGAATTCAAAATCGGACCGCTCAGTAAGGTTAAGAACGGTATAATTTGTATCCGTAATATTGTATGAGTTACAAGTCGTCCATATTGGACTACCAATTTCCCGTTTTTCAATAATGTAACCCGTAATACGAGCTCCACCATCGTTTGTTGGCGGTTCCCAAGTTAAATCAACGTAATTTTTACCAACCTTAACAACTTTTGGATTATTTGGAGGCGATGGAATATTAAATTTGCCTTTCAATTTAAACTTGGCAGATGAAGCAGAAGGTTTACTGAATCCCGCAGCATTTTTCGCACGTACACGAAATTCATATTCGTGACCACTTGTCATGTTATAAAGTATAAATCTATTATCTTTAATTAAATAATCGCTACCGTTCTGCCAGTTCACATCATCGGCAACATCACGATACTCAAGCTTATATCCTTGAATTCGGGATCCACCGTCGTTGCGTGGTCTGTCCCAACAAAGAGTGATGGAACTAGCGTCATAATCGGTTACACGTGGAACTCCTGGTGGGTCAGGAACCGTGAATGGGAATTTCGCAGTTATCGGTTCAGTTGTTTCCAAAGGTTCACTAATACCGTATTGATTCTCTGCTCGGACCCGGAAGCTATAGCGTTTATTGCTTTCTAAACCCATAACATCGTAATGTGTGTTTCTAACAAAACTACTTACTTTAACCCAAATCTGAAAGAAAAACATATATGATTAATTTATAAAGTTTATTATTCCGATTGCTTACTCCACTTGGATCTTGTTTTTCAACAATGTAGTTTGTGATTGGCGAACCTCCATCATCTAATGGTGGTCTCCAAGCAAGCGAGCAATTATCTGGTGTAATATCAGAAACGTCTAGTGGCCCTTGCGGAGGTTGTGGTTTATCAACTACTTGCACTCTACATGTTGCCGAATCTGAGCCTACGCTGTTTGTCAATTTTATAGTATAATTTCCGGCATCTGAACGTTTTGCACATTTATTATAAAATACTGATGATATATCATTGGTATCAATCTTTATACGAATATCTGGTAGAACTTCATTTCCATTTACTGACCAAGATGCTGTGGGTTTTGGTCTTGCCGTATATGGGACTGATATTGTGAATTCTTCACCCGCCACTACGATGATGTCGCGTATGCTAAGGTCGGAAGTAATCTTAGGAATGCTAGGGGGTGCCCTACAAATAATAATATCAGAAGACGAACTCCAAGGACCTTGTCCAGCAGCATTTACTGCTGCGACTCTAAATTCATATTCGTGATTTTCAATTAATCCGCCAATCCTAAAAAATGCAAGGAAAACAAAAAAGTTAATTTATTATTCGAGACGTTATTAACTGATCTATTAATTGTGTTTGAAATTATAAAAACTTGACTGAATAGTAAATTAAACAATAGCTTACTTGTGAGAGAGATCAGGTATTAGAGCATGGGAGGCTTTAATCCATTTTTCTTCAGATATCAAACGTTTTTCTATGACGTAACCAGTTATAGGTGATCCACCATCATGGCGTGGCTTAGTCCACTGAATTGTTATGGAATCTTCAGATGTTTCGATACTTCTAGGTGCACCTGGTGCTCCGGGTGGGTCTGCAAAACATTGATATAGAAAAAATAACATAAATAAAAAATTACACATACCAAATGGATGTCTAGCACGTATTGGTTCAGTTGTAACGGCAGGCTCGGATTGTCCGTACAGGTTTTCAGCGATTACTCTAAATTCATAATCGTGTCCTAAAGTTAAATTTCGTATCCTAACAAATGGTACTGTTACGTAACTGCTAACTTTAGTCCAGGTTGGTGTCCTGGCTTCTTTCTTTTCAACAATGTAATTTGTAACTTCAGATCCACCATTGTCTTTTGGAGGTTGCCAATACAAGGTAAGTGCGTCTCCAGCAAACTCGTCTGCTCTAAGATTTTCTGGTTTTCCTGGGCGATCTAATACTTTAACATTTAACGTTGCAGTGTCAAAGCCTGACGGATTCTTTAGTTGAAGTCGGTATTGACCAGTATCACCGCGTTTAGCATTTTTGACTATAATACTCGCGGAATCATCTGCGAGTTTAGGGAACACTCTACTATCTGATTCGTCTAATATTTTGTCATTTGCAAACCAAGTAGCTGTTGGTTTAGGGAAGCCAACATAAGGTACATGGATGCTAAAGTCCTCTCCTGCCTTTACTACAATATCTCGCACACCACCCAAATCAATACAAGGTTTATTAGGTTGTTCTTCTACAAGTATGTTTGGACTTGGCCTACTTGGATCTGATGGACCAACGTCATTAACAGCAATTACCCTAAATTGATATTCTTGACCTTCCTTGAGGTTTGGTGCGGTGTAAATATTTGCAGGAATTGGTTTACTGTTAACATCTGACCAGTCATCATCCCCTTTTGCTTTTTGTTGAAGTATATATCCTTTTAATTTTGATCCACCGTCACTCCTTGGAGGTCTCCATGACAAAGTGACGCTGTCTTTACTGATGCGATCCGGTTTTGGTGGTTCAGGAGGATCCGGTTTGACTAAAAGATTACTGTTTAACATGAACAATAACCAATAAATTAACTTACATCTTTGATGCCCTGCTACAATTGGTTCGGATGGTTTACTAGGTTGTCCTGGACCTGCTTCATTTACGGCAATAACTCTAAATTCGTATTTATTACCTTCCCTAAGGTCTTGTATGGTATACGATGTATTAGGTGTAGGATAGTTGTTAACTTTGATCCATTCACCTCCTTTTTCTCTTTTCTCAACGTTATATCCTGTAATTGGTTTACCTCCTGTGTAAGCTGGAGGTAACCATTTAATTGAGCAAGTAGATGGTGTGTAACTTGTTACTTCAGGCTGTCCAGGAGCATCTGGAGGGTCAAATGGACTTTTGGCTACCACAGGCTTACCTTCCAGTGGTTCTGATACACCATAAATATTTTCTGCTCGTACTCTAAATACATATTTTTTGCCTTCCGTTAAACCCCGAACCGTGAATGACGGTTTCGGACAGAAACCAGGTACAGGGCGCCAACTGTCAGATCCACATTCACTAACTTCTACAATATATCCAGTGATATCACCACCACCGTCGTCACTAGGTGGATTCCAGGACAATGAAACTGAATCTTGTGTTGTAGCTGTATACTGCAGAGGACCTTTGGGCATTCCTGGCTTATCTACTACAGTAACATCGATGTCTGCCTGATCACTACCATGTTCATTTTGTGCATGAACTGTATATTTTCCAGTATCATCACGATTGGAAGCTTCAATGTGAAATACTGTATGTTCACTAGTTGTTTCATGCTAAAAAATACATATTTGAGATGTGGAACAGCATGTATTATAGTTTTTATACAGATACTCGATTTGATTGTACAGCTGGTGTACCGTTCTTTGACCAAGTCACTTTTGGTGTAGGGGAACCCGATATAGGGATATCAATATTGACCGGCTCTCCAGCGCGCACTTTAATCTTACGTCCAATTAAGTGATCTAACCATAATTTGGGTTTTTCTAGAAAATAAATGTTTATTACTGTTATTTTGACTTTTGTATTTACCTTTCATTGGTTTTGCTGTAAATACATTTGAAACGTCACTTGGTTTTCCTGGACCAGCAGCGTTCACCGCCGATACCCTGTATTCGTACTGGTGTCCATCTTGAACTCGATCATCGTAATACTCAAGATGAGGTGTTGGTGATTTATTTAGTTTTACCCACCGACCTGTAGCGCGATCTCGTCTTTCTATGTCGTAACCTATGATTGGAGATCCGCCGTTGCTAATTGGTGCAGTCCATTTAATCTTGATATGATCTTTGTCACTATCCACAAGTTCTGGTTTCCCAGGCTTACCGGGTACATCTGTGTCGAATGAAATATTAAATATGTAAGAACAGAATTTATGAAATAAATACCGTATTGATTTTTAGCAACTACAGGTTTGTCGGTTTCAAGAGGATCTGAGCGACCTTGTAGATTTTCGGCAAATACTCTGAATTCGTATTTTGTCCCTTCAATTAACCTTGGAACAACCGCGTGGTTGTATTTTGGATTGACATAATTTACAGCAGGTACCCAACCTCCACCATGTGTTAAATCACGTTTTTCAATTACATAGGCCCTATAAGAACATTAAAATGTTACATTTGTTTACTGAATTTTGGTCACTCACGTTATTTCACTGCCACCATTATCCGTAGGTGGTTTCCAGGAAAGTGTAATACTTTGCGAAGTAATTTCTTCATAAGTAAGTGGACCCTTAGGTGGACCAGGACGATCTGTAATAGTATTATGAGTTTTTAATAAACTTTAAGCGGAAATATATATTTCACCTAATACAATAACTTGGAAAGATCCTTCATCTGATCCAGAATTATTGCGTAAAGATAAGTGGTACACACCACTATCTGACCGCCGAGCATTAACAGTGTGTATTACTGTATGATGCCCAATGGATGTAACTGTGGTACGTTCATCCGCAGTTAATGGACGATTATCAACTGTCCATCTTACTTCCGGAATTGGTTCACCAATAAAGTCAACGTCCAGATGTAAAATAAGTCCTGCTTTGATGCGTATGTCATTAAGGGGTGTTTTGATTTTCGGTGGGACTAAAAATATTTATAAACAATGGTGATTTCAAATATATACAAGTTACACTTACGGAATCTTGCTTTTGCTGTAACAAGATCGGATGGTTCTGAAGGTTCGCTTTGGCCAGCATTGTTGGTAGCAACAACTCTAAATTCATATTCTTGACCTTCGGTAAGATCTGGCACTGTTGCTGATGTTTTGCCTGCAGGTACGTTAGCTGCATTAATCCAATAAGGACTGCCTTTTTCCTTCTTTTGTATTATATAACCAGTGACGGGGGATCCTCCATCATTTTTGGGGGGTGTCCATTCAAGATCTACACGATCTTTATCCCAATCGGTGACAGCTGGTTTTCCAGGTGCACTTGGTTCATCTAAATGCACAATTACATAATTATTGTATCAATTATATTAGATATAATATATCAATTATTTTTTTCTAACTGAACCTAATTCTCTAATTGAACAAATTAAAATAAAAAAAATGATTATTGTAGGTAATTATTACTTACCAAATTCATTTTTAGCAATTACACCTTTTGTTGTTTCTAGAGGTTCAGATTCTCCAATAGCGTTAACAGTTTTAACTCTGAAATAGTATTCTTTTTTATGAATTAATCTTTGAATATCGTGGTGACAAATAGTAGCCATGCCTGCATCTGACCAAGTTCCTCGAGAAACATCCATTTTTTCGACAACATAGTGAAGAATTGGAGAGCCACCATCATCTAGTGGTGATTTCCAGGTTAAACGTGCACTTTCCTTAGTGACATTTGATACATCTAAAGGTGGTTGAGGTGGTCCTGGCCGATCTAATACAGTAACATTTGCGGATGCTGTAATAGATCCATGATCATTCGTTAATGTTAAAGTGTATCTTCCAGCATCACTTCTTAACGAGAAAGGGATATCAAACGTTACTCTATTACTAAATACTTGCATATCAATTCTATCGCTAGGTAAAATTGCTTTTCCATTTATTGACCATTTTGCAGTTGGTTTTGGTGATGCTTCAATTGGAATATTCCAACAGATACGATTGCCAGCTTTTACTGTTAGATCTTCCAGCAGTGTTTTATCGAAAGTAGGAGCCAAGAATCTTGGTTTTGCTATAACCGGTAATGAGGCTTCACTTGGATCAGAGTGTCCACCTTTGTTTACAGCTATTACGCGAAATTCGTATTCTTCACCTTCACTTAGATTAGGAACTGTCCCTTTAGTAGAATTTCCAGGAACTTCCGCAGCTCTTTCCCAAGTACTGTTATAGTGAGCATAAATGATTAATTTACAGGTTCTCATATAAATGTGCACTTACCCATGTTTTGGTTTCTTTTCAATAATATAACTTGTGATAGGAGAACCACCATCCTTTTTAGGAGGAGCCCATTCTAAATCGACATGATCCTTGTCCCAATCAGTTGCTTTGGGAATACCTGGTTTATCTGGTTTTGCGAATGGATCTTTAGCTGTAATGCTATCTGTTGTAATTAGAGGAGCAGACTCTCCTTGCTTATTGACTGCTCGAACACGGAAATTATAATCGTGTCCTTCAGAAAGGTGGTCAACTCGCATAGATGCACCGACCGCTTCGCCTACGGGTATCCAACGCATATTTTCTGTATCCTGTTTTTCTACGGTGTAATGAGTAATTTCTGATCCACCATCGTCTTTTGGAGGACGCCATTGCAATGTAAGAGAATTTTTGGTTACGTGATCTGCCCGAAGTGGTCCTTCGGGAGGAGAAGGAATATCAAGAACTGTCACATTTACTGTAGCAACATCTTTTCCGTTAATGTTTTTAACTGTTAAAGTGTAAGGACCACTGTCTGACCGTTTGGCATCACTAATTCTAAGCTTTGTGTTGTACTCTTCATTATTAATTTTTATTCTGTCAGAATTCATTAATACGTTATCTTTCAATTCCCATTGTTTGGATGGCGGAGGCTCTCCAGAAACAGGCACATTAAATTCGATTGTTTTGCCTGCCAATACTTTGAGGTCTGATAAAGCATTGCGATCAATCCTTGGAGCCACTGAAATGTAATATTTTGTAATGTTTAATTAGCATTTACATACCCTACACTTACGATTTTTAGGTCTAGCAACATGAGTTTTAGATGCTTCGCTTGGTGCACTTGGTCCAGCTTTATTTACAGCTCTTATTCGGAATTCATATGGGGTGTGTTCAATTAAATCTTTTACTTTTCCGGTGGTCACATCACCATCCACTTCTGCACATTTTTCCCAATTTGGATTAAATTTATCTCTTTTTTCAATAATGTATCCCGTAATTGGCGACCCGCCATCGCTTTTAGGTTTGTCCCACTTGAGTTCAACAAAATCTTTATCGTAATCAGTAACTTCGGGTTTACCAGGCTTTTCTGGTTCATCGAACGGATTTTTAGCTTCAACTGCTTGTGTTGTTTGTAAAGGTTCAGACTTGCCTTGTTTATTTACAGCACGAACTCTAAATTTATATTTTTTGCCTGGTACGAGCCCATCAACATTCATGGACGTGACTGGTCCGTCAGTTTCACCCACGGGCACCCAACGACCGGTTGATTCGTCCATTTTTTCAACAACATAATTTTCTATAGGATTACCTCCATCATCAGCTGGCGGTCTCCAGTTCAACTTACAACCGTTAGCGGTCACATCGGAAACTTTTAATGGTCCTCCAGGTGGACTGGGTATATCAAGGACTGTAACTTCCACGTCTGCAATATCTTTGCCATTTATATTTTCAGCTGTAACTGTGTACATTCCACTATCAGCTCGAGTTGCATTCCGAACGTTAAGTTTTGTGTTGTAGTCAGCATGCTGTATTTTCATATTGTCACTAGATTTGAGTTCTTTAGATTTTAACAGCCATTTGGTTTCTGGCACTGGTTCTCCGGTAACTTTTACATCAAAGTTAAAGTTTTGACCAGCTTTGATTCGTACTTCAATAAGATTACTTCTGTCAATTTTGGGAGCAAGATTCCGCGGTTTTGCAATGATTGTCGGTGTCTCATTGCTGGGTTCACCAGGTCCAGCTGCATTAACTGCACGAACGCGGAATTGATACGGTTGCCCTTCAATCAAATCTGGTACTGTAGCTTTTGTTGCAGTAGCAGGAACTTCCAACGCTTTCTCCCATTCACCGAATTTATCTTTTTTCTCCACTATATATCCAGTTATTGGAGATCCACCATCATCTTTGGGAGGTATCCATTGTAGATCAACGTGATCTTTATCCCAATCCGTTGCCTTTAGATTACCAGGAGCACCAGGTTCATCTAAAATTTATAAATGAATAAACCGTTTACGAATGATTATAAGTTTTTACCAAATGGATTTTTGGCGACTATTGTGGTGTCTGCTTCTAAAGGTTTTGATTCACCTTCAGCATTGACAGCAGCTACTCTAAATTTGTATTCCTTTCCTGGTGTAAGTCCGGTGACTTCCATGTCTGAAATCATAACATATGCTTCAATATTAATATTTAAGGGATAGTTATAGTATTACTGGGTTCTGTAGATCGTCCGCAAGGAACCCAAACACCGGTTTCCGGTTCCATTTTTTCAATTTGATAGTATTCAATAGGGGTACCACCATCGTCTTTTGGTCGTTTCCACTTCAATTTACATCCTTCTTTGTGAACATCACTTATTTGTAATGGTCCTTCGGGACTAGTAGGTTTATCAGTTACAGTAACATTGATCGTAACACTATCTCGTCCGGACGTATTGGATGCAATCACGTTGTATTCACCGGTGTCATCTCGTTTAACAGGTCTAACTGCAATTTTAGTATGATAATCTGTATTATTAATCGTCACTTTATTAGAGTCTTTTAATGTAGCTCCATTGAACTTCCATTCAACTGTTGGTGGCGGTTCACCAATTATATTTGCTTCAAATTTGAGATGTGAACCAGCAGAAATTGTAATATCATGTAAGTAACGTCGATCAATTCGTGGTGCCACTAAAAAGATAAATGTTAGCAAGCTTCTACATAAATGAATTTTCTATAATGTATACAAAATCTAGGTTTGGCAATAAAGGTTTTTCCGGGTTCTGATGGTTGACTTTGACCAGCTTTGTTTACCGCTATTACGCGGAATTGGTATTCATTGCCTTCTATTAGTCCATTTACAATTGCATTTGGTGTAGGTGTAATTGTTTCAATAGCCTTTTCCCAAAGAGGACTATACTTGTCTTTGACTTCAATAATGTATCCTGTTATTGGAGAACCGCCATCAGATGGTGGCTCAGTCCATTTGAGTTCAATATGATTTTCGGACCAGTTTTCGGGTTCAGGAGCTCCGGGTTTGCTTGGAGTTGCTAAAATGATTTAAATTAATGAATGTAATGCAATAATTGACGCTTACTGAACGGATCTTTGGCAACAATAGTTCCTAATGTTTCTAACGGTTCAGATTCGCCTTCCTTATTAACTGCTTTTACCCTAAATTTATACTCGTGTCCAGGAATTAAACCGTCTACTTTTGCTTCTGGTGTTGGACCCGTCGTTTTTGTAACGGGTAGCCATATTCCAGTTTCAGGATCAAATTTCTCTACAACATAACCTTCAACAGGTTCGCCCCCATCATCTTTGGGTTTCTTCCATTTTAGAGTACAGCCGTCCTTTGTAATATCTGACACTTCTAATGGTCCCTCTGGTTTTCCTGGTTTTGCTGCAAGAATATTACGCGTAACCTAATACTAATTATTTTTGCAATAGTACTTACAAACCACTGTAATTTCTATTTCTGCAACGTCTGATCCGTATTTATTTACGGCTTGAATTTTGTAAACTCCAGTATCCTTCCTTTCGGGTTTGTCGTTGAAGAATTTGGAGTTATATGGGATATCCTCTATTCGTACGTGACTTGTAGGCAGTACAGTTTTATTGTCGTGATACCATGTAACGTCTGGTGGAGGTTCACCAATAATTTTAACATCAATGTAAATTGGTTCTCCTTCCTTAACAGTCAAATCTCTCAAATTTCGACGATCAATTTTGGGAGGCACTAGTAAAAGTATTTCTGAGCTATTTTTTTATTTATTGAACTAAACTTACGTTTTCGCGGTTTTGTGGTCACAGGTTTGGATGCATCACTTGGTTCTCCCGGGCCAGCAGCGTTAACTGCTTTTACTCGAAATTCATATTCAACTCCTTCATCCAAATTATCCACAGTACCTTTAGTACTGTGGGGTCCTACTTCCGCCGCTTTAATCCATCTAGGTGAGCCCTTTTCTCTTTTTTCTATTATATATCCGGTGATTGGAGACCCACCATCTTTAGTTGGTGGGGTCCATCTTAAATCAACATGGTCTTTATCCCAATCTGTAACTTCAGGTGTACCAGGTGCACCCGGTTCATCTGTAATAAATAATTTGTCAATATTGTACATAGTAAGTGTATAGCTCATTCGGTGGGAGAAAAACCTTTGGCTAAACTTCACACACGTAACATAAAATGTAAAACATCGCGGGTAATTACTTACCAAATGGATTTTTCGCCACGATGGTGTGGTCAGCGTCTAAAGGTTCAGATACTCCTTCAGGATTGACAGCGGATACTCTGAATTTGTATTCCTTTCCTGGTTCTAAATTATCAATATCAATTTTAGGTTCTTTACAACGTCCTGCTGGTACCCAACGACCAGTATCGGTATCCATTTTTTCTACAATATAATTCTCAATCGGAACGCCACCATCGTCTTCAGGTGGATTCCACCTAAGAGTACATCCCTCTTTATGCACGTCACTAATTTTAAGCGGACCTTCTGGTTTACCAGGTTTATCCAAAATTTTAATTTCGATACTTGCTTCATCTTTGCCACAGCTGTTTTCAGCTTTTAATGTTAAGATACCAGTATGTTTTCGTTGGGCTACACCAACAACAAGCTTAGTTTTATAATCTTCAGTTTCTACAGTAATATCGTTTCGATTTTCAATTCGTTCTTTGTTTAAGAACCATGTCTTGGTTGGTGGAGGTTCACCACTTACCTTCACATCTAGACGGATATGCTGTCCTGCTTTTAATGTTAAATCTTTGAGAGTAGTGCGATCAATTTTTGGTGGAACAAATCTATCTTTTGCAGTAATTGTTTCAGATGGTTGAGATGGTTTGCTTTGTCCACCTTTATTTACTGCACGAACTCTAAATTGATATTTTTGATCTTCTATTAAATCTGGTACTTTTGCTTCAGTTTTGTCACCCGGAACTTCTAAAGCCTTAATCCACTTAGTGCTATTAGGATCTTTCTTCTCAATAATATATGATGTGACGGGTGCTCCACCATCATCTTTCGGTGCGCTCCATTTAAGGTCGGCATGATTTTTACTCCAATCTTTAACCTCGGGTTTACCTGGCGAATCGGGTTCTTTGTAAGGATTCTTTGCTGTAGTGGGTGTGCTTGTAACTAACGGTTCTGATTCTCCTTCGGCATTTACCGCTTTCACTCGGAATTGGTAATCCTTTCCTTCTATTAATCCAGTAACATCTGCTTCTGGCGTCTTTGTTGTAGTAACGGGCACCCATCGCCCGGTATCTACATCCATGCGTTCTACAAGGTAACCTGTTATAGGTTCTCCTCCATCATCTTCTGGAGCATCCCATTTAAGTTTACAAGATTCAGCACTAACATCTGATACATTAAGCGGGCCTTTTGGTTTAGATGGTTTTGTCTTTACTAGTATTTCAACATCAACCGTATCAACACCGTGTTCATTTCGTGCTGTTACAGTGTAAACTCCAGTATCTTCTCTTTTGGATTTCTGTAAAATGAATGAAGTTTTATGTTCTTCGTTTTCTATTTTAAGCCTATCCGTGTTTTTTAGATTTAGTTCTTTTAAAGTCCATGTAATAGTTGGCGCAGGTTCTCCAGTAACATCTGCTTCGATACGTAACAGTTGTCCCGCTCGCAAAACTTTTTTGGCCAAATTTTTGCGGTCAATGCGAGGTGCCACTATAACAATAAATATTGTATTATTAAAACAACCGTAAAAGAATAATTACATTTTCTAGGTTTCGCAATGACAGATTTAGAGATGTCACTAGGTTCACCAGGTCCTGCTTTATTAACTGCAATAACACGAAACTCGTATTCATGACCTTCTTCTACATTTTCAACCCTTCCCTTAGTTTTATCTCCAGTTACCGTGCCGGCATCCACCCAACCTCGGCCAGCTTTATCGCGCATTTGTATTATGTACTTTTCAATAGGTGCACCACCATCTTCTTTGGGAGGTGTCCATTGTAACTCAATGAAATCTTTGTCCCAATCTGTGGGTTCAGGGCGCCCTGGTTTTCCGGGTTCATCTAAAATATATATTGTTAATACTTTTCCTATATGAAATCAAACCTACCAAATGGATTTTTGGCAATAATAGATTTTTCAGTTTCTAGGGGTTCGGATTCACCTTCTTTGTTAACAGCTTTTACTCTAAACTTATATGGTTTTCCTTCTTGTAAGCCGGTTACTGTTGCTTCTGGTTCAGAGCTTCTAGCACACGGAATCCATTGCCCTGTTAAAGGATCTAACTTCTCTACTTCATAATAATCAATTGGTGTGCCTCCATCGTCATCTGGTTTCTTCCATTTTAGTTTACACCCGTGTTTATGCACATCGGATACTTCTAATGGGCCTTTTGGTTTTGAAGGTTTACCAAGAATATTAATGTCTATATCGGCCGCATCTTCACCGACTTCATTTTTAGCAGTAATAGTGTACTTTCCGCTTTGTGCTCTCTTAGCTTTTGAAATAAACAGTTTTGTGTTATAATCAGATGTATCGATTCGAATTTCATTGTTGGTGGTCAGTTCTTTTCCGTCGTAGAACCATTTAATTTGCGGGGGCGGCTCACCGGCAACGTTAACATCTAGATTTATTACTAGTCCAGATTTTACAGTTAGTGGTTTTAGGTTTGTTCGGTCGATTAAAGGTTTTACTGAAAAGTAATTACTAAATTTTAATGTATAGTAACAATATTGATACTTACAGAAACGTGCCTTTGCTGTATGCCAGTTTGTTTGTTCTGAGGGATCGGATGGACCAGCTTTATTTACGGCTCGTATTCGAAATTTGTATTGACTTCCCTCTTCTAATTTTGGTACAGTTGCATTACACTGAGGGCCTACTTCTAGGGCTTTTACAAATTGTCCTCCAAATTTATCCATTACTTCTACAATATACCCAGTTATGGGAGCACCACCATCTCGTATTGGTGGTTCCCATTTCAATTTCACTGAATTTTCATTCCAGTCTGTTATTTCTGGTAATCCAGGCGGTGCCGAAACATCATAAGGATTTTTAGCCAAAATTGAGGCGTCTGTTTCTAAAGGTTCCGATTCCCCTTCTTCGTTAATTGCTTTAACACGGAAATTATACTTTTTGTTTGGATCTAGACCGGTAATATCAAGTTCAGTTTTATCTGGATCTACAAATCCTGCAGGAACCCATCTTCCAGTTGCAGTGTCTTGTTTTTCTACAGCATAACCAGTAATAGGTAATCCTCCATCGTCTTTTGGTTTATTCCATTTAACTTTGCACCCTTCTTTATGCACATCTGAGACTTCTAACGGACCTTCTGGTTTTCCCGGTTTGTCTAATATAATCACCTCTACTGGAGCTTCATCAAAACCAGAAGCATTTTCTGCTCTTATCATGTAGGTTCCTGTATTTTTTCGTTGTGTGTTTGTTAATGTTAGTTTCGTATTATAATCCTCATTTTCTATCTTAGTGTTAGGGCCTTCCTCTAAAGGTTTATGTGCAAAACTCCAAGTAATTTTTGGTGGGGGTTCACCTTTCACATCTACATCAAATTTAACTATTTGCCCAGCGCGCACTTTAACTGTGTGTAATTTGTCGCGGTTGATAAGAGGACGAACTGAAACAATTAGTTTGTATTATACTTTTTCTTTTGTATAAAAAATATAACTTACGGTTTTTATATTTTGCAACGTGTGCATTTGAAGCATCAGATGGTTGCCCAGGACCTGCTTTATTTAACGCCCTTACTCTGAACTGATAAGTATTACCTTCTTTGAGACCAGGGACTATAGCTGATGTACCTGGTGTCTAATCGAGTGAATGTGAACATTGATAGTAGTGACAAGTTGAGAAGTACTTACATCTGTGGTAAGAATTTCATCCCAGGATGGTGAAAATTTCTCTTTCTTTTCTATAACATAACCAGTAATTGGAGCACCTCCTGTTTGCTTTGGCGCGTCCCACTTAAGTTCAACACGGTCTACATCGTAGTCTATAATTTCGGGAGTTCCGGGTTTGCCAGGTATATCTGAAAATGATTGCGATTATGAACAAGTTAATTCAAATTTATGGAGATACCATATGGATTCTTGGCAATAATGGATGTATCTGTTTCTAACGGTTCAGATTCTCCTTCATCATTAATTGCTTTGACTCTAAATTGGTATTCATGACCTTCTTGTAAACCTTTTACGTCCATTTCAGGATCTATAGTTTTACCAATAGGTACCCAACGACCAGTTGCTCTATCGAGCTTTTCAACTGCATACCCGGTAATCGGTTTACCACCATCATCTTCTGGTTTCTCCCACTTTAATTTACACCCACTCTTGGAGACGTCTTCTACTTTTAGTGGTCCTTTTGGTTTTCCGGGTGCAGCTGTATACAGCATGTTATCACAGTAGCAGATTCTCTTATAAATACTTACATAGCACGGTTACTTCTACTTCAGCCTCATCTTCGCCAAACTCATTAACGGCTCTAATTTTATAAATACCGGTATTTTTTCGCACAGAATTAGTTATGTTCATTTTGGTATTGTAATCAATGTTAACAATTTCAATATTATCCTTGGTTTTTATTTCTTTGTCTTTATGATACCAGGTAACTACCGGAGCTGGTTCACCTTTTATGTTAACATCGTACTTTATCGGTTTTCCAGCATGTACAGTAATTGGTTTTAGGTTGGTGCGGTCAATTCTTGGTTTTACTGCAAATATAAAATAATTTATGACGTTTTTGATTTTTATAAAAGTAGAAATTAGGTTTTTAGATTACTTCTCTGCTGAATTTCAAAATATTTAATAGTATGCAATATTTTAAGGAATATACCGTGACGAAGTATTTTTAAGTTATTGCTAAATTGTAATTAAAATTTCGGACACTTATAAAAGAAATTTATCCGATCGCTGGAAAATATACGTAGTTGCGCCTTTCCTGGTCGAAATGTGTACAGACCTGGATCGTAAAGTAGTGAGATACGGACATACTTCAGCTGAAATTTAAATAATGCGTTTATTTCATTTCAGCAAATACATCAAGATATTCCAGTGCTCAGTGCAAAAATTAAAGTCATAAAGTAGTGGCATGCTCAACTATGAACGAAAAAAAATGCAAAAAACGCGTAAAAAGCAAAATCAATCTTGTGATAAGAATCATGAACCACACTGTCGGAAAATATTCTTTCGTGATTATTAAAATGACCACCATTATTTTTTCAAATGCTGTGTGTCGTTCTTATCAAGTAGGAATAATCGATTAAGTAACATATTTAATTGGCAAATAAAAAAAGCGCATCTCTAACATACAAGCTCTATGTTTGATGATCTGCATTTTAGAAGCATCTGATGGGGGAGATGGTCCAGCTTTATTCACCGCAATTACTCGAAATTGATATTCAGCGTTTTCTTTAAGATCATCTATACGTGCATCCAATTTATCTCCAGGTACTTCAGTCGCCTTTTCCCAATCGGGTCTAAATTTATCTTTCTTTTCAATAATGTATTTCTCTATAGGTGCGCCTCCATCGCTTTCGGGTTTTTCCCATTTAAGGTTCACACCGGTGTTATCATAGTCTGTTATTTCAGGGGTTCCCGGTTTCAATGGTTCATCTGCCAAATTCAAATGTGCTAAAGATATTTTACTAAATTTCGCTGTTAACTTACCGAAAGGATTCTTGGCCACCGTTCCCGCTTCTGTTACAAGTGGATCAGAATCACCTTCATTATTACAAGCAGATACGCGAAATTTATATTCTGTACCAGGTATTAACCCAGTCACTTCAAACGCCGGTTCATCTTTATCACTAGCTGGAACTCTACCAACTCGTATCCATTTACCAGAAGCGACATCCATTTTTTCTATTTCGTATTCCTTTACGGGACTGCCACCGTCATCTTCTGGTTTTTTCCAAGACAATTTACATTTGGTATTTGATACATCCGACACTTCTAGAGGGCCTTTTGGTGGACTTGGTTTTGATAATACAGTGAGATATACGGTTTCTGTATCTTTTCCTGACGCATTCTCTGCTATAAGAGTATACTTTCCGGTATCTTTACGTTCACAATTAGTGAGAGTAAAATCGGTATGGTAATCAACGTTCTCTATTTTAATACGTTCAGTGTTTGTGAGAGGTACGTTATCCCTCCATATCCATTTAATAGTTGGTGGTGGTTCTCCAGTGACATCAACTGACCACTTATGTGTACGCCCTGCTTTAATTGTAATAGCTTTAAATGTTTCACGATCAATTAACGGTTTAACTAAAACAATTTTAGTAAGAATCTTATGTTTGTATACTTAATTAACAACTTACGATTTTTATGTTTGCAAAGGTGATTATCTGTTGGCTCAGAAGGTTCACTCTTTCCTGCTTTATTATGTGCGCGAACACGAAATTGATAGACATTTTTTTCTTTAAGACCTTCAATTTTTGCTTCAGGTACACCATTCTCTGTTTTGGCAACTTCCGTCCAGTCGGGAGAGAATTTATCTTTAATTTCTATGGTATAATGTGTTATTGGTCGCCCGCCATCACTAATAGGTTTTTCCCATTTCAGAGTAACGCTCTTATTATCATAGTCGATAATTTCTGGTTTACCGGGTTGTTTCGGTTCGTCATATGGATTCTTTGCTAATATAGCATCATCAGTTTCAAGAGGTTCCGATTCTCCTTCTTTATTTTTAGCTTTGACTCTAAACTTATATTTTTTATTTGGAGTTAATCCTTTAAATGTGAAACTATCTTCATTGGGGCCAACTTCACCAGCTGGGATCCACCTTCCGGTATCTATATCCATTTTTTCTAATACATACCCTGTTAAGTCAGTACCGCCCATATCTTCCGGTTTTCTCCATTTAACTTTTACGTGATCAGAACGCACTTCTTCTACCACAAGAGGACCTTTAGGTGGTGTAGGTTTATCGAGCACAATGACATCGGCCGATTTTTCACAAGTTCCAGAACTATTTTTTAAAGTAAGGGTGTATTTGCCACTATCTCCTCGCACAGCTTTACGAGTAGTAAGAACGGTATTTTTTTCGCGATTTTCGATAGTAATTCTTTCTTCCGGATCTTGTTTTAATTCTGTTGTGTCTCGTGTCCAAATTACTTCCGGTTCTGGTTCACCTCCAAATTTAATGTCATACTTTATAACTTGTCCTTTTTTAACAATCAAGTTAATTAAGTCATCACCAACAATAAATGGTTTAACAAATCTACATTTGGCTATAATAGGTTTAGTTGGATCGCTAGGCTCACCAGGCCCGGCTTTGTTAACTGCCCGAACACGAAATTCGTATTGACAGTTTTCTTTTAAGCCAGGACATGTGGTTGACAGTTGGTCAGCAGGTACTTCAATTCCCTTAGCCCAATCTTTACCAAATTTTTCTTTATACTCTACTATGTAACTTGTAATAGGAGCGCCTCCGTCTGAGTCTGGTTTGTTCCACTTTAGATCTGCATGATCTTTATCCCAGTCAGTTAATTCTACATCTTTAGGTTTGCTAGGTTCATCTAGAATCACGAATTATTTTAAATATGCGCATTGTTGTAAGCGTACAGAAGCAAAGCGCCTGGCGTTGTAAATACGTTTTAGAAGTGATTGCGTAAGCGAAATATGCAGGTCAATTTATTATCATTATACATACCCCAAGGATCCTTTGCTAATATAGGATTAGCAAACATTGCAGCTTCACTTGGTCCCAATTTATTAACAGCTCGAATACGGAATTTGTATTGTTTTTTAGGAGTTAAGCCGTCGACTTTTAAAGTAGTAGGTTCATTAGCAGAAACTTTTCCTACATTATCCCACCCAGCTACAAATATAACAAAGTTAATTTGAAATAGGTAGCAGTAATTATATGTTACATTTTAAACTTAGATCTTGTCTTTCTACTAGATAGTGGAGCAGAGGAGAACCACCATCGTCTTTTGGAGGCTTCCAGGATACCTTGCAGTTTGTTTGAAAAACATCTGTTACATTGACCTCTTGAGGAGGTGATGGAGCATCTTGCATGATGATGTTTACGTCTTTGATAGCTTCACCTTGCCCATTAGCTAATTTTATTTGATAAGGACCTGATTGGTCCCGTGCAGGCTTTTTGACTTTGAAAATAACTTTGTCGTCACTTAAAACTACATCGACATCTTTTAATGGTAGCGGTTTACCATCCTTAATCAATTTTGCTTCGACAGGGGTTTGTCTAGTACCATCAACTGAAAATTATAAATCGGTGATTGCGTAATATTAATAATTCATTTCTTACTTTTGAACGGAACTTCAATAACAAATGGTTTATCTACTGGTCCTTCAAAGGAACTGGCACACACTATAGCTGGCGCTGTTTCTCCTTTTTTAACAATAAGTTTCATAGATGACTGTAATTTACCAGATTCACAAGTTATTTCACCATTATCGCCCATTTCTAGTTTGTTAAATACTAGTTGGTGTTTACCACCTCCTAGATTTTTAATTTCAATTCTGTCAGAGGGTTCAATTGGTTTGCCATTGAATATCCAATCGGCAGGTGCTGTCTGATCTTGAAGTTCAACATCTAAGACAAGTTTTTCACGTTCTACTGCTTCTGTATCTTTTAGTTTCTTGTTAAATCGGTTAAGATAATTGACTATTAATTCAGCTTCAGTTTTATCCGCATTACTGACACATTTATACATTCCTGCATCTGTAACCTTTGCGTCTTTGATAACGAGTTTTCGTTTGCGACCATCTTTTGAAATAACGACTCTTTTATCTGGTTTTATTTCTTCATCTCCTTTGTACCATTTAACATCTCCTCCTGCATCATCCAGCTCGCATAAGAAAGTAACATTATCCTTCTCAACTTGTTGTTGATGTTTTAAAATTTTTACGAATTTGTAAGGGTATTCTATGATTTTGACATTGGTTACGGTTTTATCTGGTTGTTTCTCTAATTTACATGTATATTCACTGGCATCCTCGAGTACGCAATCTTTTATATTCAATTTACACATACCAGTCATATCTTTGGAAATGCTATACCGATCGCCATCTGCTACTTTTTGCTGACCTTTATACCAACCCACTACTGCCATACTTGAACTCACTTGACATTCTAAAAGTACCTCGTGTTTAGTAAAGCCAGAATATGATTTTTTCAATGGTTTTATAAATGTATAACACGGATCCGCCTCTTCGACTGTGAGAAAGCCAGTAGAACTAATACCACCAATATCAATTGTATATTTTCCTGTATCTTCAACTTTAGGATTCCAAATAATAAGCTGATATATATCTTTTTCACAACTGAATTTGTATTTTGATCCAGGGAATAGTTCCTGTTTAAGTAAAGAGATTAAAGTTATTCGTTGTATTAGCTGATGGTGAAGACTTACGTCTTTTCTAAAGCACCATTTTGGTTTGCAGTTGCTTTTTGAAAATCCTGCTTCAAATGTAACCTTTTTGTCTTTTCCTTCTTTAGCAAATTGATCCACTAACGGTCTCAGAAAGTTTTCTTGTTTCTACGAACAAAAATGTTACAATTAGTTGAGTGCATCTCTTTATAGTTATTAGCACTTCAAAAGAAAAATCGGGGTGCTGCTTATTAAAATTGTAGTCTTCGTCTTAAAAATCAGACTGAAATAAGAAAAACGTTTAAAAATCGAAAAATATGTATCCCACAAAAATACAAAAACCAAATCAAAATGTGTATGTTTGTTTTTTTTTGCGCAGCCGTGCATGTTTGGTGATATAGTACGTACAACAAGCATGCAGACGAACATAAAGGTTTATGTGCAAGACAACATCAAGTTTGGATTTGAGTAATAATTGTAAAAAGCTTGTTTATATTGTGCTTTTTTTTTGGGAAAGATCGAATTATAATTTGTGATAATCGATTTTTCCAGTTGTGTTTAGATGTGTGTAGTATTGAAACGTATTAATGAACGTGCAACGATCATGTAACAAAAAATTGACATTTAAATAGAAGTTTCTTTCGTTTACTCCGACCTCCTTTTTTTGAAAGTGATGTAATACGGGCCAGTCAGGAATTAACTCAGCTAATGATGGCCTTCGTGAAGAAACTGGTGTCTATAAAGAAAAACTACAACTCAGAGTTTGTTTGAATACCTAGCATGCATTAGTTTAAAAAATTATAGGTAAGTTTTTCAAAAAAGGGTGTTTGCTAGATATCCAAACTGCAATACAAAAACTGGAAAATACAAAAATTCTGAAATAAATAGTTGGCATTATAAAATTTAAAAAAATCTTGCATTGGTATTGGCAATTTGTTAAAAAAAATATATTACCTTTTCAACTTTCTTCAATTGTGCCATAGGTTTTTCTACTTCTTTTAAGTCACCCCAATCTGGATCTTCTTTATCTTTAGCCCATTTTGCATACTTTCTCTTTTTCAGTAAAGCACGGAAATCCATTCCACTGGAGTCTAAAATGTATTTATTTCTTTTATTAATGAAGAGCATGTATGATGGTATCAATGTTTTGTGTTTATCTGACTCTCTATCAGACAGAATTACAGGACATTGTGTCAAATATCTTATTTTCACAGCCCTAGAAGGGCCCTACTTTAAACCAGGTAATTTGAACTTTAAACTTAAATTAAGAATTTTAATTGGGAATTGCGATTTTAAACTCGGAATTATGACTTTGAAGTCGAATTTTCGAAATTTAGAAATCCGACGTTGAATTTCGGCATTCCGGCTTTAAATAAATTAATTTATCATTTATTTCGAAATGATTTGTAAGTCTTGGTTTTCAGAGAAGTTCGAAAAAAAATGTGTCTTCTTTATACTTCTCTTGTAGCTGTAAACTTAATTTTGTCAATGTAAAAATGAATACTTTCGCGACTAAAACATTTATCTTTTTTTTGGCAAAAATCGTGTAATGTATTTTAGCAATTTACTTAAGTCGCGTCTTAAGTCACATTGTATTACTGCTTTTTGATCTGTTTGAGTTGGAACGAGCGTCCTATTAGTTATTTGAGTAATAACGGCGATCCTACCGAGCTAGGTCGGTACCATGCACTTTACCTGTACGGATGGATGTTCTAGTGAGCCTCGCGCGTATCTTGGAGATCTACACTTTTTACCGGTTCATTCCGAGTTTGTCCTTTTTTGAGTTATGATTAAACTATAGTATAGTTCCACTAAAAAATTTTGAACAAACCACAAATTTATAAGCTTGAAACGTTTCAATGACAATTGCAGCTATCCATCCTAGTAATAAATAAATGTTATCACAGAAAACTCATTATTACCTTCCTTTACAACGAGAAGCTATTGAGCTAAACATCCAAATAACTTTAACAGACGACAAGAAAGTTTTCAATTAAATAGGTTTTTGTGCAATTATAACACGCAAAATGTAAAATCTTAATTTTTTTGCTGTGTTTTTCCTAGGCCAACCAATTCAGTTCGTATAATCATCACAGCATTGCAAAGATTTAATATGATAGTTAACATTAAAATTAAATGTAAACATCTAGTTTTCAATGTATTTAGAATTA
This sequence comes from Vesta saturnalis, assembly GCA_036346205.1. Lineage (NCBI taxonomy): Eukaryota > Metazoa > Arthropoda > Insecta > Coleoptera > Lampyridae > Vesta > Vesta saturnalis. Next base: position 416,088 of record JARFJB010001696.1, read on the forward strand.
CAATTACAATTTCAGTAGTTACTAGAAATTGTTACTAAATATTTAATCGGTATAGCTAGGTTTTAGTTGTTAGCTGTGAATGTTTTTATAAATTTCGTTTAAGGTTTTAGAATGTGATTAAAAGTTATTAAATTTGTTCTTGATCATGGCATTTTTATCAGAGAGATATACTTATTAACCATTTATATGATTAATACAATATTCAATAGTTCTTTAAAATCATATTATTATAGCAAGCTTGTTCTTGGCGTATTCATATTTTATAAATTTTGTTGACATTAATATTCGAAATATTTGTTAACAGTTTTCTATTTTTACTGAGGAGGATAGCTTAGCTGCAGTTTGCTATTGAGACCACAAATATTTTATGTAGTAACTAAAAAAATGTATAATTTCAATTTTTATGTTAAATAGTGTTTCCTCTATTTTTTCCAGTCGTGTTAATAGGTACAGGTAGCTTATTTAAGCAAACTATGGTTGAGAGACGTAGTATGAACACATTGAAGGGACGCACAACATTTTAATAGAATGCATGTAAGAAAATCAAGTGTACCATGAAGAATTGAATAAGTTAACAAAACTACCATTTTTACATGTATGTGGGGTACAATAAAAGAATACAGGCCACTGGGAGACTTGTTTTACAGTAAACCCATGTATAAATTATAGTTCGAATCACCATCCCTGTGAGTTGTAATCTGTTATTCAAACTTCCACAGCTACAATGGAAGACTTGCAGATTCCAATGATAAAAAAAACTAAAAATATCTAAACTGGAAAACTCACTAAAACAATCACAAAGGACGAATTAAAACCGTCCACACTTAAGAAACCCTCAAACAAAGGGAAATTAATAACACGAATAATTTTAGTATTTAAGAGGGGTACCATAGATAAAATGAAAGGAATTCTGGAACAACATAACATACCAAAAGGAAAAATACGTATCAACCCTGAAACAAAAATGAAATTAGAAGCTCAAATGGTATACTAAATACCACATGGGGTTACTAAAAAGAAAATTTAGCAGCTAGGAAGAAGAAGTGTTCAATGGATCTTATCGACCAATTCTGAAGTTAATGAAGAGAGAGGGAAATCATATTTTAAGGAGTTCAAGCAAAAGAATAACTGGAATATTACGAATTGAAACGTTCAATCCTTGTGAAAACATGCACATAAGGAGGGCGAGAAGAAAAAAAGAAAGCCTGATAGAAAGAATTTATATTATTCACTTAGATTCTACAAAAGCAATGTTTGTATACTAGGTGCAAGGGAATAGAATTAATCATATCGTATGCTCCTTCCAAAGAAAAATGATTTTAGTTTTAAACTCATAGCTAAGATACATTCAAAGCACTATCATGTAGGAGTGTCACATACATTGTCATTCGAGAAATGACTGATTCTCAGGTTAAATCTCGGGTACAAAAAGTAATCAAACAGTGTGCTAGTTGTCGCAAATATTGAGGTTTATTGATCAAATGGTTTCGCTAGTATATTATTATCGAAACCGGTTAAACAATAAATTGAAATAAATTGTCGATAGTATCATTTGTCATGTTTCATTACTATTTTTTAAACAATTGTGGTCCTGAACAGTCTAAGTTCAACCTAACGTGCTAAAGCACGCATGTGCACTTAGGAGGATAAATAACGCATGTGCACTTAGGAGGATAAATAAGAGAATTTTGAACTGCCAAGAGATGCGTATGAACGGCCACCTTACTTTTTTTTAATATCACAAGTAAGAAGAAAACAGCAGCTAAGATCATTCGGGAGTTTAGAAGCCGTGTAGAAAAATATGGATTGCACCCGTTTGGTACGACAGGTTGAATGGATAGTGCATGGAGTTGGTGATAATTAATTTAGAGATTGCTTGGGACCACTAACAAAGTATGAAAAGGTTGTTACCAGATTTGAAATCGGGATCCAACTATATTACAAATCGAACCTATAAAAGTTTTCGTTTAGGAAATTTGTTATCAGAAAAAGGTAATGGTGAACATATCACAAATATGAAAGCTGAAGAGTGTAAGATAAGAGCAGTTTGTTCTAAGTGCATAGAGAAGGGTCATTATGAAGAAATGGTCCTGAGAAAAACAAATTGCCTGCTAATTCAAAAGTAGTACCTTCAACTACAAGAATAATTAATGTAATTACTGAAAAAGACATACAAGAGTGCCCCGTAGTCGAAATTGAAAAATTACATAGCCCCGGCCCATATTTTAAAAACGCACTTATAAATATCAAAGCTGTAAAATGCTACGTTGATTTAGGAAGTAGCTGTGTGGCTTTAACGAAGATAGCTGGAAAAATTTAGGTTTTTTATATTACGAGACTGCGACCGAACTCCTGCATGATTATGGAAATGGATGTGTTCGTCCTCTAGCTTTGTTTAAAGCCAATATTTTTATTGATGGTGCCTGCATAAAAACGGACGTGTATGTTGTTCCTACCAATGCACAGACTGTTCCCTTACTTGTTGGTCATCCATTTACGGAGCACCCAAGTGTTGTGATTACAAGTCGATTTAACCAGCTGTTAATTGAAAATTCTACTGTTGATTAATCTGTTGTAGATCAATCTGTATAAACGCCGTTATGGGTAAAGAAAGCAGATTATTATGTTGGACATATTTTAGTACGTGGTGAACTTCCCAACTCAGAACTTTTTTTAAAGGATGGTATACGTGCGATTCCAGGATGCATCGTTCAAAGTGACTTTAATGGTGATTTAATTATACTTGTTTTAAACATTTTCGGTAAGGAGATAAAGATTAAAAGCGGAAAAAAAATGGCTCGCGGAGAAGTTTGTGTTGTATCAAGATTTACGCGTGGGATTAATAGCGAAGAAATGAAGATGAATGAAGAGAACATAGAAGGTAACGGTGACGAAAAAGAACGGTTGAACGAGTGTAAGGATTTAGACTCTAAAAGTGAGAAATATATGGGTTTAACAAACAGATTGGTTATTATAAGTGAGTTAGAAGAAGCCGGCGTTATAGAGTATAGCACCTCGCCATATGCTTCACTGATTTTATTGGTTCGAACCGTACCGGTGAGTTTCGAATGTTTGTTTACTATCGTGCTTTAAATAAAATCACGGTACAAGAACATTCTCCGTTGCCGCGAATTATCTTGATTAGATGAAAGGAAAATTATATTTTTCCACTTTAGATGTATATAGTGGATGTTGTCAAGTGCCGGCGAGTAAGAATTCTAGACCTTTGACTTCTTTTGGTACTTCGGACGAACAATATCAATTTACAAGAGTTAGTTTTGGATTGTGCAACGCGCTTTCGGTTTTCCCAAGGTTAATTAACATTAAAAATCATTGCGAGACTTTGTGGTAGCGTACTTGGATGATATCATCGATCCTTTTCCACCATTCGAAGAGGGACTGGTAAATTTATGAAAAGTGTTTGACGCTGTGGGCGATGCTAATTTAAGTATTAAGTTATCTAAGTGTTTTTCCTTTATAAAAAAAATTCAATATCTGGGATTTGAAACATCAGTTGATGGCATTCAACCAGGTATTAGAAAATTAAAATGTATTCAAGATTTTCCAACTCCAGTCGATGTAAAAACTCTTCGAAGCATTGTTGGTTTAGCATCTTATTTTCGCCCTTTCGTTCGAGATTTTGGATTAACTATTAAACTGTTAACGGATTTGCTTTCTAAGAACATGTTTTTATGGGGAGATAGTCAAAACGAAGCCTTTAACGTTATAAAAGAAAAATTACGCTATCGACCAGTGCCTAGCGAGTTATGCTCCTGATGCTAGAACGGACGTGCATACTAATGCTTCTTCAATTGGAATCTCTGGTGTCTTATTTCAGTATTCCAAGAACAATCAGTTACATCCTGTTGCGTATTTTAGAAGAAAAACTACTAAGGATACATCAAAGTATCAGTCGTATGAGATAGACGCACTTTGTTGTACCTCTTTAGAGATATTTTGTGTGTATTTAATCGGAATCCACTTTGTAGTATGAACTGATTGTAATAGCTTAAAGATGTTGGCTGGAAAAAGAGATTTGAGTCCACGTATTGGACGTTGGTTCATGAAATTGTCAGAGTTTGATTGTACGATTAATATCATACTGGATCTGCTAATAGTGTTGCAGATTGCTTGAGTATAAATCCCGTTGAGCCTCCACAAGAAACTGAAATAGATTTTTACTGTCTGTACCCGAATCGTTAAAGTTAGATTTAGTTATAGAGGCGCATTAAAATGTATGTCATTTAGGTATTACTTTCCAAAACTAAAAGAGTATATCACTAATTGTATTAAGCGATATATTAACTGTCTTTATTTTAAAACACCTTGTGGTAAACAGCCAGGTTATCTGGATCGACTGGAAAAAAGTTCAAAACCTTTTCAGTGTATTGAAATCGATAATTTAGGTCCTTTTGTTCAATCAAATTGTGGAAATAAGTACGTAGCAGTAATCGAAGATGGATTTAGTAATATGTAGTTTTAAGGGCTACCAAAGATGTTCGTGCTGATTCGACACTAAAATTTATATACGAGTTTATGATAAATTATGCACGGCCTTCTAGAATTGTTAGTGATCGATGGAGTACCATGACATCCAAAAAGTTTACAGCATTTTGTCAACAGTTCAACATAGAGCATGTAAAGATACAATCGTAGAGTCCTCGCGCAAATGGACAGATAAAGAGGGCAAATCGTGTTATTATTTCATGTCTTGCGACTTACTCGAAGAGTCTTGAATCATCGTATTAGTGTTCTAGACTGTTAGATGTTCAGTGGGCCTTAAACAAGAAGCCGAGTGAGATAATATTTTGATATTGCGTAGTGGGGCTTTATGAAAATCCTTTAACTTTGGAGATAGATGCAATGAATAACGAACATGTGTCTGAGGAAGAAGAAGAGAAAACCGTGGATGAGTTATTAGAAGACAATAGGTTGAAAATAAAATTTCGATGCGATACACGTAGAAAAGCTGCTTACAATTGTAAAGTTAAGGTTTTTGTGTTAGTTCGTTGTGGTGCTGATGCCACGACTCGTGTTAGCCATAAATTAGAACCAAAATATTGTGGATCCTACGATATTATAAAAATTAGACAAAGACAGGGTTGTAGTGAGGGACGTAGATGGCGAGCAGTAAAGTAATAAGTTGTACGAAGGAGTGGTTGTTGTGGACCAGATTAAGTTCGTTGATAGGGTGTAAAAATTTGTTAAATGTTTAAAATTGAATTTGCTTTAAAACTTTTTTTAGTTGTATATGACGAGGACGTCATAATTTTCAGGTTGGCCGAATTGTTATATTTTTGTATGGACTGATATGGTAACGAGTTGATTTAGTAAGAGTCAAGTGAAAGGCTTGTTACCGCATAAATAAAAAAAATATTCAAAACAAATGTTTTTAATATAACAGTATATAATAAATGTAAAGGATGCATGTACACACTGGTTAGGCACCAGTTTAATTTATACTGTAGTCTACTAGATATGACGCATCTATCTTTATCAATCTGAGGGCTTGTACAGGTGTAATTCAAGGTATATATATATATATATATATATATATATATATATATCTATTAAAAACGTGTTATTTCTCATTTTAAGTCAAAAATGTCTAATACAGTTGCTATTGCAAGGAACACTGCAGAAATAAATAAAAAACAGACCAACCGTTATTTAACAAGCGTGCTTTTACATTCTGTTCAAGAAGTTCTCCTCCAGTTGCAATACAAAGTCTCGCCATACAAAGGCGTGATCTAACAGTTCGCTCCATCATGGCAAGAGAATTTCTTATCTCCACTGCAGCATTCGTAATTCTGGGAATGAGATGCTTACAATTACAGTTTTAGCATACACTAAAGATTTCACATAATCCCAAAGAAAGTAGTCCAGAGGTTTTAGATAAGGTGACCTCGGAGGCTAAGAAACTGAACCACCCCTTCCGATCCAACGGCTGTGACACGAAGTATTTAAAAATGCAGTTACCCTTCCACAAAAGCTGGTGCGCCGTTCTGCTGAAACCACATCTGAACTCTGTTTCCATCAGAAGTTGTTTTTGTAAAAAGCGAGCGGTTAGTATATGATATGTGTATAAGTCAAAATACCCTCCGCTGTTCCTAACCTGTATAGTATATTAAGTATTTTATTATATTACAAATATCAAATCCGCCGGCGAGCATGTGAGTCGAATGAATGAGTGAGACACAACAAGCACTGCGGGGGCGCCGCGGGAGTACAGAACGACACTCACGAACAAAGCGACCGACCGGCAATGGTGCCAGTACTGCCAGTCTGCATTTGTTTGACGATCGCAAGCCATAGTTTTAATGATGAATTTCCGTATTTGAATTTATTGAAGTGAATAAAAATATCTTTTTGAATTTTGTTTCTTTACTGAGGCTTTGCGACCAGGGAGTCGCGACCCACACTTTGGAAAACACGGCTTCACATATTAGTAATGGCTTGGTTTGTTTTTTTTAAATTTATTTCTGTAGTGTACATTGCGATGACTGTACTACGGTTGGGAAACATTTTCGCATCAATCCGTATTCATGAAACGTTTTTGTCTTAAATTCAAAACAGCACGTTACTAATGTATGGCTCTTGAGTTAAGGCATAGGGCACCCTGTATCGTACAATATAAATGGAGTACTAATTTCCGGTTAGTAGGTATATCATTTACACTGGTTGAAACGCATAAAGAGGACTAGAAAGATTTTGAGGTGTGTATTATGCTGGCAGTTATGAATAAATCATAGAAACAGTCAATAGCATTATCAACTGAGAACTAGTATGACACAAAATTTAATTAAACATGTACATATTTGGATCCATTCTTATTAACTTATTTTCAAATTTTACGCACAAACCCATTTCGTATGCCTAAATTCATTAAAAAATGATTGGCGGAGTAACGCAATTATATTGGGAATTAGCAACGTAATAGCTGACACTCTTATCACGAAATCTTAGGAACTATAAAGCTTACAAACTTGAACTTTGGCAGGTAGGGGGTTAAACAGGGGACGAAAAAAATGGTAGGTATGTAAATAGCGAACTCCACGCGTACTAAGACATTGGCGAAAGCTAATGGTTTATATAAAAGAAATGAGTATATTGTGTTTATTGTTAATACATTTTTAAACTTACCTGAAACATATAGATTCATATCAGCAGAGTCAGATCCATGTACATTAGATACAACCGCTCTGTATTGACCCTCATCATTGGGTTTAGTTTTACGTATTATTAATGTTATGGTATTAGTTTCACCATCCGTGACATATTTAAATCTTCCTCCTTCAATAATTTCAGTAACACCCTAAATCAAGTTATAATTAATTTGAAGTATTTGATAAATAACGTTTTGTGTACCTTGTAGAATTTGAATGTTGGTACTGGATTACTTTCAACCTCTATTGTAATGTACGCCGACTCGCCTAATATTATCGAAATTGATACAGGTAGTATCCAATTTATATCAACTTACCTTCAACTGACGAAATACTTTCCATAAAATCGACAATAACTGGAGGCCCTCCTGAGCCAACAGGCTTTAGAGGTGTTGAAGGTTTGTCTTCTATATCTGACATACTTGGTCTTCTGACGTCTGAACTCTTTCGTCTCTGTGTCATGAACACATATTAATAAAAATAAAGAGATATTGTGGTTAATGTGTGTAGATGTATAGATATAATTAGATGATTTTTGAATCAAGCAAGTAATATAAAATTAGTCAAGGATTAAGACAAATGGTTCAAAACGTTTCTCAATAGAAATGTTTAACTAACTTTATGTTGGGTAATGAAAAGGACCAAATTTCTACATAATTAAAAAGTGTTTTGTACAATATGATTTTATCTAATATGAGTCATATTAAGCATAGTTGATCACTGAAGTTGGTAGATGTACGTTGGCCAAATGGCAATACGGTAATCATAAATAAACTCCATCATAAATCGTGCTGCAATGTTGAATCGTTACCAAAAGCTTTAAAGCAACAATTATACAATATAATTAAAACCGAAGTGTCGCAATTAATTTAGGTCATGCGATTTACGTATATAAAGTTTAAAAACAAACATGTTTTGACTAAATTTTGAGAGCATCACCTAGATCATATATAGATTAGCCTATCTTATATTTTGTATTTAAAGGTGTTGGCAGCTTATGAATTTTGTAGTAGTTATTCTTAAATTTCAAATAAATAATTTTAATTATGTAATAACTGAAATTAAGGTACTTTGTGTTATTTATATATTAAGAATGTGCATGTGTGTTTCAAAATTGAAGTTATGCCCAAAACTGATACACAAAATTCTAATTTAAACCGATTTATGTGTTTTTGATATTGGTGATTTAGTTTTTTTGCCAATTTTTTTAATTAAATACTTCTATTTTATGAAAACGTTTTGGAGGAAAAGTGTAAAGCGATAAGCGTTAAAAAAGCTGTAGTAGCATAAACATTAAAAATGGACACAGAATTATCAATGGACACAGATTCGCGATTTAGATAATGTGTAAAGAGATGTTCACACTTGTCAAACATATACTCAGTAGACGATTAAAATAAACATGTAAAAATTCTACGTTAAAGACAGCATTTCTAATCTATTTAAGGGCACATTTTACTATACTATTATTTTAAAAGGAAAATTTTTCTATGTATTTATATATATATATATATATATATATATATATATATATATATATATATATATATATATTCGTTAGATACAAACATATATTTTTAATCACAGTGCCTTTGCTATTCTACTATTGGTCCCCCTAACCTGTTTATCTGAGCTATGGTGCAATTCTCCTGGTCGTAGGCCCTTTTGCTTTAATATCAAAATAAAAGTACATAAGTGAAAAACGCTAATTTCTGGTAATATCTATTCTACACAACATAATCGAAATAGGGATATAAATTAAATATATATCTGTGCCGTATCCAAAGCTGCTTTGCCATCTTTGGCTGTGAGCTTAAACTGTGTTAAATTTTTTATCTTTATTGTTTATCAATCCTTTATCAGATTGTTTCTGAGTAACTTACTAAGGTTTACAATTAAGTAAATGCATAGCTACTTCAAACATATAAAATATTCATGTTACTTTAAAAAATTTACTTATTTGTAATTAATTACCTTTTATGATAACACAATTTAAACATCACATAATAAACACGCTGTACCAGCTGAAACTTAAATTAGGTCATTAAGAGATGCAAGGCGAAGAGAACATAGGTAAGATCGTCAATGTTACCTTTTTATCTTCCAACATTTCTCCTGGTCGAAGCTTCCTGGTTTCCTATTACAAATGTTCTTTTTTATATAATTGAAACTATTATTTACATTCACTGATCGTTACATCACATAACACATATTAATTATTTATTAAAACACTAAAAAGAAAATTACCTCGTCAGCGATGATGATACTCGCTCTACGTCCCGATTCTTCTGGAGGTATAAGTGAACCACGTCGACCTAGGGGCGGTACGAGCACCAAAGATGTTTTACGAGGTTCCGGTTGAGGGCTTTTTTCTTTGCTTATTTCTATTTTAGGTGCCTCAACTATTTTTGGGATTTCGACTGGTTTTTTAATTTCTGGTATATCTGGTTTAGAAGGTACTGCAGTTTTTGTGTCACTTGGTTTCTTTATTTCGGGTACTGCCGGTTTATCCTACAGTATCGAAAGTGTAGGTAATAATTGTATAATTAAACATAAACACAGGCATAAGCGCGAATTTGCTGATAAAACACTCAAGTGAACTAAGCGTTGAAAAGCATCAACTTACGCGGGGATTTTATATTAATCTACGTCAACCAAAATAAACGTCCCTTCTATCATGAGTTATTATGAGCCCAGATTATATCAACGAATAAGCATTAGGGTGCCAAGATTACATATATAACATTAATTATTTTACATTCCTGGCTAATGTGCCATGACAAATTTATGCGTAAGACCTTACCTTAGTAAGTTTAGTTTTCTCGCGAGGATCTGAAGGGTTAAAGTCAGAACGTTGATATTTTTCTAATACTGGTCTGTCATAATCAGGTATGTTTTCCCAATCCTCATACGAAGCTTGTTTCTTTTCTTGACCTTTACGTGTCGCATCCATTGTACCTCGTTTCTCTGATACTTTCTAATAAAATATGTTTTTGTGTTATTTATTTTTTAGCAAATCAGAAATTCATAGCAAGTAAGTACAGAAGAATTATTGAAATAAATAGTAAGTCAGTATTTTTAGAAGAAAATGCAGCATACAAAGATTGAGAAATAAATTTATGTAATTATGGAAGTAAGAAATACAGATGCAGTAGAGACATAGATGAAAAATAGTAAAGATAGGTTGTTGTGAATGTTGTTACCCACTTATTTTACCTTTAACTCAACATCTTCTAAATTAGCCGCCTGTGTTTGTTTTGCGTTTCGTACAACAGGCTTTAATTGTATACCAATGAAGGACGCTGGTTTTTGTTGCGAGGGTACCTCTTTGGGCTTTATTTTTTCGCCCGGTGTGTTCTGAATAAATTTGAAATTCTAGCTCAATATGTGTTACATGTGAATTTAGAATTTGTAGTAGTATGTGTATGTTTTTTTTTAAATAATCGTATATTAACAATTAACTCACCTTTAATTTGTTTGCGGCCAGTTTGTCTTTAGCATCGTTCTGATTGGGATTTACCACATTTGGTTGTACAACAGAAGACGATGGGAAAAGAATGAAACAATAAATAAAATTAATCGGGTAATGTACCATTTGATCATATTTTATAACATGTAATCAAGGAATATTTGCGGTATCTTTGTGTTACAAGCAATATGCTCTATCACGGTATTTTTAGTTTAGAATTAAATAGATTTTTGCTTTGAAAACTTGTTTCAGTCTTACGTGATAAAACAAACTAAAAGGTACATGATAGGGCATACCTTTTGGACAGAGAGCAGTGTTTATATATTGTGCACTACAGAATTGTGTATATACCTGATCTACAAGTGGTTTCTTTATTAGATTTTGTTTTTCGTCAGGTACAATAATTTCAGGTGCTTTCAGCTTTTTATCAACCATATTTTCAACTGGTTTCTTCTGTGGTTCCTCTTTTTTAATTTCTGGCGTCTTAGATTTAAGTAACGTTTCGTCTTTTTTAGTATCTAATTTCTGTTCTTGTTTCTTTGACTCGGATTCTCTAGATTGATCATTTTGTTGTTGTTTCTTTGGTTCAATTGGTTTAGCATCTATATCTGTTTGTGTTCTTTCAGGTTGTTTTGGCTCTATTTTTTTATCTTGAAGTTCTGGTTTGGCCGGTTCAATTTTTGTAGGTTCTTTTGATTTTAAATCTGTTATATATCTTTTTGAATCTGGTTGGGGTTGTTTGGTATCTATTTTAGATTCTTCTTTTTTTATGCCTGGTTTTGAAACTTCTACCGGTTCAGACTTTTTCGGTTCGAATATTTTAGGCTTGTCTTTTATTTCCGCTTGACCTTGAGGTGGTATTTTGGCTTTCTTAGAATCAGTAACCGATTTTTCTTCTGCGTTAAGTTTAGTTTGTGGTATTTGGTCTAAGTTATTTGCAGTTTGTTGCTACATGTAAAGAATTAATGAGTGTTTATGGGTTCTGGTTAGCACAATTTCGTAGGTAGTGAGATGTATTAATTACAACTTACCGTATCCTTAGGTTTGGTTGGTTTAAGATCTCTTTTCTGTAAGAATACGTTTGGTTAATATTTTTTTGATGCCATCTAAACGGAACGAAAACGTGCATAGCGTGTTTACATATTATTTAATTGACCTAATATATTTATTTGACTAAATGGCAGACAAATATAGATAGAACCTTTAGTTTATTTTAAGTCGGGTAAAATTATAATTGGCGTACACATCTTACCATTTCGGGTTCTTCATTTATGACAGTTTTCTTTGATTCAGTTTTCGATTCTTCTTGTAGCTAATACCAAACATGCGTTACATTGACCTAATACGTAATGTTACACAAATACACATACCTTTTGAACAGAAGATCGTCTTTTTGTTTTTTCAGCATCTTGTATAACCTATAACAAAGTTGTAACCAGATTGTAAGTTATTTACCATAATTAATTACCGTTTCCTGAACTTTAACTACTGAACTCCTGCGAGACTCTGATTTTTCTTCAACCTGAGATGGTTACACATATACAGGTATAAACACACAAAGACTATGTACGACGATTATATTACTTACTTTTTCAACTGCTGCAATTTTCTCTACCCTATTTTGTTCTATGGGTTTTGCGCCAACCTCCTACAAGTACACAATCACATAGGTAACATTACACGAATCATTAGGTAACAAAAATACCTTTTCTTTTTCTGGTTTTTTAGTAGCAGATTTCTTTTTGTCAACATCATTCACTTTTTTATCACCATCCTTTACAAAATACAATTACAAGTACATTTACAGCTTAACACTAAACATGCAAGTTTACCTCCTTAAACGTTTCCTTTTTCTCTTCTTTCACTTCTATTTTCTTTTCTACTTTCTCTTTTATCTTAGGCTTTGGTTCTTCTTTTTTGTCTTCTTTGGGCTCTTCTTTTCTTTCTACTTTCTTTTCTTCTACTTTTTTTGCTTCTACTTTCTTTTCTTCTTTTTTCTTTTCTACATCTTCTAATTTCTTCTCTACTTTTTCTTCTACTTTCTTTTCTTCCTTCTTTTGTTCTTTCTTTTTCTCTTCTTCCTAAAATATAGCAATGGGTTAGAGAGTTGTCAAACATTCCAATTATACTGAAGCCAAAGCAGTTGTGTAGAGATAGTACATGGTCTCTCACGTTTTATTGCATGTTACTGTACGCAATCACAAGTTTATATGAAAGTGGAAAACAAGTTTTAAAATAATTGAAATGAGGGTATTGTATTTCGTATTAAAAGTATAGAGTATGTTTGTACCTTCTGCAGATCTTCTTCGTCTAGACTTATACTTTCTTCTTCCTCTTCCTCTTCTTCCTCTGTTTCATCCTTTTGAAGATATGTGTATGTTTATTATATCGTGTGTATTGAATTTTTGCATGTTTTTAAATCTATTGAAGTTAAATGTTCTTACCTCTTCTTTTTGTTTTTCTTTAACAGTTAGTAAAGCGCTAGATTCATCTTCTCCAAATTCATTTTTCATTACTACTTTGTATGTTGCTGAATGTGATAATTTACATTTACTTATGCTGAGACGAGCACTAGATCCATCGAAACTGATTTTCATATCTGACGAATCTTTGATTACTGCAGAATTTTTGTACCATACAACTATTGCTGTTTTATCCACAATCTTGAGAGTAGATATGAAATCTATAGATTTACCTTCTTCTGTGGTCTAAGGTGAATTTATAAAAAAGTAATTTATTTTAAAGTTTAACTAATACATACGATATTTGTAAGTTTAGAAATTTTTGGTTTTTCTCCTTTCGGTTTTTCTTCTGGAGGAAATTCTGTTACCTCTACACTCTGTGATGAGGCCTCTCCTTTTTCGTTACGAGCTACTAACTTGTATAAACCTTTATCTTCTTTAACAACTTCATTAATCTCTAATTTAACATTAAACTCGCCCTAGAAAGTAAATTATTATTATAGTATAATAAGGAATTTAGGCACTTACATCTTTGACTTGTTCTATGTGTACTGTTCTTCGAGTATCTTCTTTAACTGCGTTCTCTTCTTTAAACCAAGTACATTGTGGTTTAAATTTACTTTGTACTTTGCATTCTACTATAACGGTGCGTTTCTTAACGATTTTAATAACTTTAGGCTTTTCCTTAATTACAGGAATTATTTCAATATTAAGTGTAAGGTTTGCGTTTAGTTCCCCTAGCGTGTTCTTTATATTACATTTGTATAAACCTGAATCTTCCAAATCTGGATCCTTTAATTCTAATTTGATATAATATATGTCTTCTTCAACTTTTTCAACACTAATTTTAATTTTAGTGGTTTCGGTAACTACTTTTCCTTCTCTATACCAAGCAATTGTAGGACTTGGATTTGCACGAACCTACAACATACTTAAAAATGAAATTTTAACAAAAGCTTTATTCTACCTTGCAGTCCATTATGACGAGTTTTCCAGACTGATGCGAAGTTATTCGTGGTTTTTCTACAAAAGTTGGTCCATCACCTTCTGGTTCTGGCTCGGCTTCAATATTTAAATTTAGATTCGCGTTACTTTCACCATATTCATTTTTTACATGACACCTGTAAGTTCCACCATCTGGAGCTGCGGGATCCTACAAGTAGTTGTGCTTAAACTGTCGTTTGCACTTTAATAGAACAATAACTATATCGATTAACTTAGATAAACTTAACTGTCGGGGTGTGTAGTAGTTTTTTAAGATTTACATTATTAAATTAAATATTTTTAGTTTAAAACTTACATTTTGAATTGTTGCAAGAATTTTAACAGCCCAGAAACAAAACGCAAGATTAAACAGTAATATGTTTTTTAATATTCGTGCAGTACATTTTTATCTACATGTATTTTTGTCATTTAATAATTCAAACGTATAAGAACCTTGAATGAGAACAGAACCCACGGCCTCTTCTACTAAGGGAGGTACTACTCGAATAAGTTTAATTTGATTTGAATTTTATCTAGTTATTCAGTTATACCAAAGAGTACAAAACTAATACTCTTTGATTATACGCATGGTTTAGCGTAAGGTTTAGCTCCTTATTAAAGTACTTACATTAAAACGCTGTAAGGTACGCTATTAATATGGATCGGTAACCTGTTATACATAGATGCTGCATACCCGGACTTCATACCCAAAACGATCCATACCCTGGACGACTAATAAACAGGAAGGAGTATTTTGACTCGGAACTATCCGCACCTAACACTATTCATGCTTAGGTCTATTCACTGCTTAGGCGATTTGAAGACTCATACCTTTTTTTTTTTTTTATGATTGTGGATCTGAACAGGCTAAATTAGGCCTATCGTGCTAAAGCACTCAGGAACACTTAGGAAGATGGATAGAGGAATAATGAATGTTTCACTGCGAATCATTATAGTTGACTACATTTATAGGTATCTAAGGCATCTAAGTATGTAACGGCCATTTCATGTTGACATGGGAAACGGTAAGAGGTAGAAGGTCGTTTAAATTAGAAAACAGATGTTTATTTAAGAATCCAAATTGGGTGTAATTTTTTTTTAATTTTATTATTGAAGATGAACATTCTTTTATAGCGATTGTATATAACTTTAAGAAGAATACAAATAATTACTTATTATTTTCAATAACAAAAGAAATTTTCAACTTTTTATTTATTATTATCGTTATTCTTGCGAAATTCGTGAGCGTGAGGCGGGGCAAATACCCGATTTAAAAAACTAGATTGTGCTCTTTAAATTTCAATTACAACTTATGGTTATAAAATAATATGGGGGTAAAATTAACAATATAAACAAATTTCTCAGGTTCATTCCCGTGTGTTAAAACTTCGATGTGTCACCTGGTATATTATACATGTGTCTAAAAATTTAGAACAACTGAAATGCTATACTGTTACAGTATAAATAGACATAAGTGTCGTATTTGTATATTATTGGGTACGAAACGTGTTACATGTTAATTCCGACGATATGAATAAACTTATCCTGTAGTCTTCTGTATCGAAATTCTTCCAAGTATAAATCGTACGGGTATGGATAGCGCTAGATAGAATCCTCTTTGGTGAGTTTGAATCATTCTGGGTATTAATAGTCTGAGTATGGATCGCCCTGGGTATAGATTATTTTACGATATTAATGGTTCCGCGTGTGGAACCTCTAGATGCGAAACATCCGGGTATGAACCGTTCCTACACGTTTTAAAACATGTTATTACTCACGGAACTTTTGGTGTTTAATATAACATGCAACACTAACTATATGAAAAATTCAGTAAACTGTTCATTGTTGTCTTTATAGTTTGTAACGTAAAACCGTTTTTTATAACTGATACTTAATATCAATTTCATTAATATGCTTGTCTCCTTCGGAGGAATTTGAGGGAAGACTACTATAATAGATAATTCCCTTTTGCGTATTTTATCGTGTTCAAGATCTTTCAGGTTTATAAATCGTGTATTTCATGAGAAATTATACAATGTCTATACGTTTAAATAACAATTACAGTTAAAAATTATTATTAATTAATTTTTAATTATATATTTACTTTTGAACTTATTCGTTCATAACAAAAGTTATAATAACAATTACAGTTATGGTCCTCAGTTTTAATTAATTTTTATTACTGTTATTTCTACTGACAACGATAACCACAATTGTTATATAAACCTGTAGATTTTTTTATAATTTATCTTGAAATACACGATTTGTAATCCTAAATGATTTATAATTAAGAGTTGAAATCGTGAAAATTTTCGTATTATTGGGTTTAAGTTTCAGACTTTTGTAATATTAATACTGATAACGCGTGAAATATCGTAACCCTGCCTTTTTATTGGGAGGTATTACAAAAATTAACCGGAGAATTACAATTGAACTTTAGTTTGAAGTAATTTATGTTTTCTGTAATTACCTTTATCTCTAGGCTAAGTTCATAGATATCTTCCGAGACGTCGATAATCTTAATATTAATTTTAGCAGATTCGTTGACGACCGATGTTCCTCGAAACCACGTGACTTGAGGCTTTGGCTTCGCTTTGCATTTACATTTCATTGTTATAAGTGTTCCACTTTCGTTGGGTATAATTTTAGGTTTTTCGATAAACGATGGTGCAAAACCGGCGGCATTGTCACCACCTGTAAAGTAACACATGTGAGCGTTTGACTTGAGACTGGCACTTCAGGGTGGTTACGACCATGCTCATGCAAACGGGACTACGTAGTGTAACAGACATCGACAAGTCGACAAGGCTGAAACATATTTCAGACATCAAATATTTACAACACGGTTATTCAGCAGAGAAGTTGCATAAAACTCCGTGAACTACGGAGCATACCTTGGAAATTAAGCGAAATATTCGCATTACTTTCACCATAAATATTGAACGCATTACACCGATAATTCCCACCATCGTCAAGGGAAGGGTGAGAAATTTCTAAAGTCAGCAAGTACGTATCTTTTGTTGTAGCTTTTCGAGACATACGCACTCGCTTATTATCTATAATGACCTTATTCCCTTGAAACCAGGTTATATCTGGTGCAGGATTTGATTCCAATATACACTGCATCACAAGAATATCTCCTTTCTGATGAATAGTGGGCTTCTTCGGGAACCGTGGTGCTTTTCCTTCAGGAATTCTGTGGAATAGAGCACTATATGTGACACGTGTGCTTTAAATTTAATGCTATCTTACTTAGGCTTTCCGGTGCCTTCGAAATTAAGATTTATGGTGGCGATTCCTGTGCCATACTTATTTTTAACGATTGCTCGATATTCCCCTTTATCTGAAGCTTTAACCTCATCGATGTCTAAACGTGCTAAAAAATAAAGAATTTCGTCGATTTCCATCGAAGTCGTGTAACGTCCTCCTTCTGCGATTTCTTTCGTGCCGTGGAACCTACGTGTCTTCATTGAAATTCTGCCATGGTTTCATAAGCAGAATGTGTATACGTACCAGGAAAGTTCTGGCTTCGGATCTCCCACACAACGGCATTCGAACGTAATCTTGCCGCCATCCTCGGTTTGTCGGATCACAGGACACTCCGTGAAAGTTGGTTTGTATCCTTGTTCTGGTACTGGTGCTTCATCGCCTGTGCAGAAATTCTCCTAAACTGGCTATCAGGCTACGGGACAGCCAGCAACACTCGCGCAACTTACAATGTTCATCATCGAATAAGCTCAGCTTTTAATATCGCCCTAACTGTGTTAAAATTACAGTGCTGAAATAAATGTGTCACATTTGCAAGAACATGGCCTTGGAAAAGTCTGGGTATCAGGTCGAAAAATATTTTCTGTAACTTCTTAGTAACAAGAAACAAAAGTTTGCTAAAAAAAATAACGCAATCCAACTATCAGCTTGTAAATAACAAAATGCAATGCAAAATTTAGGCAAGATACTGGATTGTGGGATGTTGAGTACTTCTGTATCTAATCTAAGCTTTTCAGCTAGTAAAAAGATCACACAGCACGTCTTTGTCAAAGGCACTGTACACGGATTAATATTGGAAATGTTAAAAAACTTGCGGATTAAAAGCTGAGCTGAGATTAAGCGCAGTTAGTCCATTGTAACTGTGCACGAGTGCTGACATTTGTCCCATTACAGCTGCTATGGTGCTCAAGTATACAAATAAATATATAAATATTGTGTATTTACCATGAAATAACAAATAAAGGTGTTCTGAATATATAATGTGTAGTAATTACAATTGAACAGTGAGTACAGTGTAATCGGTAATGTGCAATGGTATACACTTGAGCAGATGCATCCGTGGAGCAAAAGCACTTATACTAATATCTGTGCTGCCACACAAATGCAGTTAAAAGCTGAAAACTGAAAGCTGAGCGATACAAAAACAAAGTTAAAACAACGTCAAGCTTAATCTTTCAGTTTCAGTTATTTAGAGAGACGTATAAGCTATCTCCTCCTAATGTTTAATTTGCAGTGATTAGCCGAAAATATAAGTGAATTTACGGAGGAGATCTTTCTGCTAATAAAATAGGTAATAAAGCATCAAAGGAGAGGCAAACATTAAGACATCAAAAACTTACTGTCAAAATTAAGACTGATGGTTGCATTACTCTCTCCTAATTCGTTCTTTGCAGTAACTTTGTATTTTCCAGCATCCTCAACGGTAACGTTTTTAATTTCAAGCGTTGCAAAGTACGAATGTCCATCTTTATCTATTTTCAACTGAAATTTAATTAACCGATATTAATAAATCAAATTTTGTTATTTTAATATTTAAATGTTATTACAATATTATAGTTACTCCACTGCCCAGGTAATTGTATAGTGGATGATATTATTTAATGTAAATTTAAAACATGTTAGCCATACATATACAAACATGTATAACAATAAAGTAGGGTTTCAACAACTACTGAAAATTGTTGGCAATTTACTATTTTGTCAAGGCACGTATATGCCGTTATGAGGTTAATGTTATCTATAGCAAGTTTTGCTTTAAGAAAGAATAATTTAAGTAAAAATGTGTTACGCTACCTTGTGACGAGGAGATTCGGCAACAAGATTAGTATTATGAAACCAGGTCACGATGGGACGAGGATCTGCCTGAATGCGACATTCAAACAACAATCTTTTTCCGTCTTCCTCTTGCCGAATTGTTGGTTTTTTTGCAAAAGTTGGTGCAAGGCCATCTATTTGTCTGTTTAAAAGTATTTATATTTTAAACAATTCCAAACAGGTATAATTAGATTTAAGTTTTAGTTCTAACTCACACCAAAAAATGCAAAAAATAAAAATAACTTACTTTTCACGTGGTTCGTCCATAGCTGGAACAAAACCATAAACCATGAACAGAAAGCATCTTTTTTGAAAAATGCTACTTAGGTATTTTAAATTAAGTGGAAAGGGATAATACTTTTTACCACCGAATACTTACGGCTAAAATTTAAGTTAATTGATGCTGCAACTTCACCCATTTTATTTTTCGCTTTGACCTTGTAAAGGCCTGCATCCGTTTCGATGACATCGTCTAATTCCAGTACTACTAAAAATTTGTTTGTGCCTACAGATTGTATTTTGAAAACTGTTCTACTATCTTCTTTAAGAAGTTCATCACTTCGAAACCATTGAATATCTGGTTTTGGAGAAGACAGTAGTTGACATTCGAATATGAGTTTATTGCCATCATCTTCTTGTCGAAGTTGTGGTTTTTGTGTAAAACTGGGAGCGAAATCTTCTGCCACCCCCATACTTTAAACTGATTTTAACTCGGTGTCATCGACGTTAACTCGGCCCTATAAAAATGTTTAACTCTCATGTATTGAAATTTAAATATTGATTTATCAATTAATTAAAAAATAGTAGGCCGTACAAGGCAAATAAAAAATTATTGACATAGTTTTTGCGACCGCTTTTCGCTCGTTGTGGGAAGTGTGCTAAGATAAAATTACTTTTAAAATGAATCACCTTTTCGGCCTGGTTACTTACAGCCAAGAAATATTTTTGAGCTATTACGTTTGCAAGCGAAAACTATTATTAAATCAACTTGTATTCAAATTCAAAACTGGCAGGTGCCTTCAAATAAAAAAAAGAATAATGAGTTGTATATCCTTTGATTATCCTGATTGGAACTACACTAAATCACCACATAAATCACTAACGCACACAAGTGGTCATCCGTTTCGAACTTACTTCTGTAGAGGGAAGCTTAATAAGCACTACCACTTCACTGTACACCCTTTCGAAAATCGCGTGTACACCACTGTGGCCGTCCCGTCACACAGGCACGCCGTCGAGTCGTTCGTGCTATCCTAGAGGTTGCTTGGTCAATCCCTAAAGCAATGACTAAAGAAATTTAATGTACACCCCAAATCTAAATCAGAGCGTAACTTGCCCCTCCAAAATTTGAGTACCCCACTCTTTTTGTTCCTTCTGCGGGCGCAACGATTTAACAAAATACATACCGCCACCAACGCTTAAATAATTTGTTGCTCATCGATAATGACTAATAGACGTGTGACATGTTATTATTTGCTTATGAATTGCTGCATTCTGGCAAAATGCATCGAGCGAATGATTTGCTCCCAGAAGGAATTTAGTTTGCAATGTTGTAATCCAAGTGAATCCGTTATTTGTTATTTAGGCCAAGTTCGGTTTTCCACAAGAAAAGTTATTTATATTCATGTTAGACTACTTACAGGACATTGAGAAACCACTTAAATATTTTCATAAATGAAAAACTGGCAGCCTAATTATTGTGTTTTTTTTTCATTTTTAGCTGACCTTAAACTAAGTCATATTATATGACTATAAATTACTATCTTACCCATTGATATGGGAGACAGAGATGAATGCGGCACTTCGATGATAGGTTAATAAAGATTTACCTAATGAATTGTGAAAACCGAATGTTTAAACAACTGGTGTTTCATCATCATCATGTGGGATGAGATGTTTTTTAAATAAATGAAAAACTCAGTTGTGCTTTACAGGTATTTAATTTATTTTTAAAATTTAAAGTGCTATCAACTTGTTCTAAACATGAATGTATCGTCTATTTTTAGTAAACAACATGATTGGACGGTGTGTCTTTCAAAAATAGACCAACACATGGAAGTTTGTCAGCAAATTCGTGTTTACCAAGTTACACAGTAGCTTTTGAACCTGCAATCTTGTTCATTACCATTAATTACACGTTACGTGTGTCGTACTGTAATTAAATTTTTATTTAGATATGAATAAGTATTTGGATTGTATTCAACGCTAAAGTTCAATAGATGAATGATTTGTACATGTTTCATAGTTATTTTTATTGTTTGGTTAAAAGTCAAAACTTTTTGAACAAGAAAAATTTTAAGTGTCTATTACAACAGAAAGTGGAAAACGTTTGGGTGTCTCGTTTACTGTATTGTCCATTTCGATCGTGTTAAGGATTATATTTATATATACATATATCTGTGTGAATCTTCTACAAATAACCACACTACGACTATTTTTAGCTAGGAGCGATGGAAGAGTGGTGTAAGCTTACACATACAACAGTTCCATGCCAAGCCTTATACGGCGGCGCGTTGCGCCGGCTAAATTTGTATGCTTGACGCCTTTTCCACGCAAGCGCATCTAACAATTTTCCTGAAAACGTCAATGTAATCACAATCAAGCTGCATCTTACATACTAAGATTTTGAAACTTGCTCTAACGGAAATCTTTACGCCACTCTGAATCAGGGACCCGTCTATTCCCTCTGTCAACCAACTTATCTTGTCTACATTCCACTGTATTGAAATTCTCAAAACCCACATTACTTTCAAACGATAATAACGAAATGAAATACACCTGATGCCACCTATCTCTTATAACACATTTTATTTTTTCACATTTGTATTAGATTTTCAGCATTTCGTCAAAGCATTTTTTAAATTATACTCTGAATATCTTTACTTTTTCATTCAATTCACCATTATTGTAATTGTATATTGGTAAAATATACTACTCTCATTTTTAAAATTCAAATATGTGGGGGTGTCCATTATTATTGCGCCCGATGTTTATGTTTTCGTCAATCAGTTTAAAACTTTAAACAAAAACAAATGCGTTGTAATTAAATAATTGCTGTAATTTAATTAAATTAATAATTGCATCGAGGTGCTTTCGATAAAATCAAAACAATTTTGTTTTGCAGGAAAAAATCGTAGGTACTGTAAAAGATAACATCTTAGTGTTGTTCTAACAGTTTTTTTTGGATTAATGCCCATCTAAAAACAGGAATTTAAGAAAACGTATTTACTACAATTAGGTGTCACATTTCATTTGACCATAAGTATTTCATTTATCTTATTATTAATACAAAAAAGGATAATCAGTAAATAATAAAAATTAAGGTTAGTTTTTTTTTAATGGAAAAGCTGTTTTCCATACAATTTACCGAATGTATAATTTTACCGTTCAGTTATGTGCTTTGGCTTTGTTTTTTAAATATTAAATAGCTAATGGTTTTTGTGATACATAACTGATGTTTGATATATAGGAATACAAATATTTATACACTCTACGCTGTTTGACAAGAATTGATTACTTTTCGTTTTGTTAGAAACTCATTTAATTCGTAGGTACATATGTTGCGTGTCCCAACAAAAGGAGTAAATATATCAATGTAGACCAAATTTATGTTGCCCTACATTTGAATGTGCTAATGAACTATGATTTATCACTTGCTGTTTTATATCTATTTGAAAAATAAAACCTATTTTGACGCCGTCATTACGACCAACTTTGTGTACTTTTTTGAAATGACTAACGTACTTTTCCACGCTTAAAACATGTATTAAATAATTCACACAACCTTTCCCCAAGCTTTGCATTTACATACTTCAGAATTTCGCTTGCAGATTTACCATTCTTCAACTTTTATACCGTTCTCTTTATTTCATTCAACTCAATATCATCGTCAGTTTCATTCTTCTCCTTCACGGTCTTCTTATTTAATTTCTCAGTACGCTTACTTTTCCACCTGGCAGTCTAATCTGGTACACGGGCGGTTCAAAACCGAGACGGTTGCTGGAGCGGGCATACACGGTGTGAAGCCAAGGCAAGATATCATTATTCCGCTTGGCAGGCACGCCACCGTTTTCCAAACGGAAATATACACGATGCTTCAGTGTACGCGGGAAAAAGATAGAAGGGCTACAGACGAAGACGTATCTACATCTTATCTAACAGCCAGGCGACCCTAAAAGCACTACCAAGCTTTAAGGCCTCATCTAAATTGGTCTGGGAATGTTACGAAGAACTCAATGGCCTGGCAGAGAGGAACAAGGTAACTCTTCTATGGATCCCTGGCCATTGTGGGATCGAAGGAAACGAAAAGCTAGATAAACTCGGAAGACCGGGATCAGCGAGCTCCTTTTATGGCGCCGAACTTGCAATAGGAGTAACAAGAAACGCAATCCGTAGCTATATCAGCGAATGGATTCACGAGAAACATCAAGCAAACTGGATAACCAGACCAGGACTAACACATAACAAGGCATACATAAACGGACCTTGCGTAAAAAGAACCACAGAATTGCTAACGTTAAGCAGGGTACAGCTTAGGATCCTTACCGGCCTTCTCACAGCACATGCGCCTGTTAAGGACCATTTAAGGAAGATCAAGAAATTTAATGGAGACCCCACATGTAGATTTTGCGGTGAGGAACCAGAAACAGCTACACACATCATATGTGACTGCGACTCGCTGGTTGCTAAAAGACAGCGGATTTTTGGGTACTCAAAAATAGAACCGGATGACTTAAACACACATTCCGCGAGTGACCTGTGCGCTCTGCTACAGGGCGTTAAGATCACGGACTGGATGTAACAAACCACTAGGGGGAACATAATAAGCCATGTAAGCTGCAGTGTCTCCGGAACTAGCTAGGTGGACGTTCCCTAGGGAAGCAAAAAAGGCTTAATTTTACTTCTTGAAAAGATTCATTCAATACTATGGCGTTTATACTATTGCGTCTTGCTTTGATCCACGTCTTGCATTTATTACTTTATTATTTTCCCCAAAATCGTTCTACATTTTCCTTCTGCCTTAATCAATTCCTCTTCATTGCCAGGTACGCGTCTTTTTGCTTACGTGCTGACTTCTTTACAAATTCATTCCACCAAGCGTTTTGCTTTACCCACAGTCGCTCCTTCACGTATCTGTGCAAAGACATCCATGTACTATCATTTAATTCACGTTCATATCTTTGCTCAAAGCTTCTGCACACATAATTCTCAAATCATCAGCTATCAGTTTATCTACTTTAATTCTGGATGTTCGCATTACGTTCACCTTCTTCTCCTACCCACCTTTGTCTAATTGGGACTGAAAAAACGTATAAACGCATGCACTAGTTAGTTCTTTTTTAAACTACTTAAATACTTTTTCGCAATATTTAATCCAGTTGAAAGGCTTCTAAAGCAAATTGTAAGGTGGGTGTACTTTAGACGACAAATTGAACAAAAAATTTTGATAATAATTTATTAGGCCTACGAAAGTTCTTAATTTATTGATGTTACTTGGATTTGGACTTTTTAATTGCTTCTACCTTTTCTTTAGTATGTAAACCTTATCCATCAATTTTGTGACCCAAATATGAAATTGACGTTTCAAAAAAGTGATACTTCTTCTTGTTAAGATGCAATTGATTTCGACATAATTTTTGGAATGCCATTTCCAGTCTTAAGAGTTACCCTGGAGGTGTATTCCTTTAAATTGACTGTTCCCGGAAGATCTGATAATATTTGGTCCATTTATCTTTGGCAGGTGTTTAGTACCGCGACTGTATGAAGATAAAGGTCAAGTATACAGAAATATCTACGAACACTCTTCTAAAAATCTATTTAATGTTTATTTATAATCTGCACATGATCTTAATTGGCCATCTGCTTTTGCAACTGGAACTACTGGGGTACCCCAACTAGAGTCAGTAAGTGGTTCGATAATTCTCAATTTTTCCAGTGTAGGAATTTCTTCTTTAACTTTTGTTTTCAGGGCATGTGGCACTTGCATTGGGTTTAGACAAATATGGTTTACATTTGTATTCGTACGTTTTAAACTGCATTGTCATTCGGTACCTCCTATAGTATCACACAAAATATCCTTGTAATCTATCAGTAAATTTTCCAGTGCTTAATATATGTCACTTGTCTAAGTTTGTTTTGAAAGCTCTTCTACGCTTTTAATTTGCAGTATGGAATTCCAGTCCACACTCATGAGACGTATCTATTCTCTTTCAAATACAGTGTGTAATTTTTCAGCAGCTATCTAACCATCTCTAACTCACGCATAAGCTGTGTGCGTAAATGTGTATTTACTGTGAAGGCCTTACAATTGTCACATTGAATATGACATTCTATAGTTAACTTCTTTATTTGTGCGATATAATTAGATAAGTTTTCACCGTCATATTGTAGACGAAGAAAAGATTGTTATTCAGCAAGAGTACTTGGTTTACATACGTTCAATACGTTTTGGCGTTTGTCTCCAGCGCGTAACGTCGCTGGTTCACAAAGAATGTCAAGTTGCCTTGCATACACAAGACCTCTAACAATTCAATTGCCAACTCCACGTTTCGTGTACATGCGGTCGTCGTCAAAAGGGTTTGTCTGTATAAACCTCGTAACCAGAGAAGTCGGATGCAATCATATTAGCTTTGTAAGTACTTGAAATAGCAGGTAAGCCAATTACCAGCCCGACGATGTAGCATTCCCTACTACTAACGGTATCGTCCTATTACCCGTCACCAGGTTGTCTATGTCGCATGAAAAAAGTGTTTTTGGAAAATATGAAAAGAGTCTGTGTGTGCGCACTCGTCCGCATGTGTGACCTTGTAATCGTTATCTGTTTTGAGCCGGCTTCTGTAACCGACCCGCTTCCTTCTTTATTGTTAAATTGACCTTTTTAATGTTTAATTGAAATGAATGTAAATTAATTCTTTATATGCCTCGACTTTAACTCAGCGCAATGAGAAAACTCTTTACTCTACAGGACTTCTGGGATGTTTTTAATGCAGTTATGATAACAATAAAACCTTAATATATATTTATTAAAACAACAGATAAAACAATTTTAATTCGTCATTACAAATAAAACCAAGATGCGTGTATCAAGGGCACGCCGGTTTAAAGATATTACTAAACATACAATCGAAAGCTGACATAATAATCCTCTAAATATCAATTCAATTCAATAATGGTGACACGTTTACTAGATTATTACGTGACCTTTTTAATTATTAAACATTAACCAAAATACATGCAAAACCAGTCTGAACTTGAAATTTTACTTTCTTCGCTTAAACAAAACCGTCCTATGAAGGTGTGTATTGTTGTCTCGATGCAATTCCCGATTCTAAAAACAAAAGCCAATTGATACTACAAAAGCTCGGCGAATTAACGATAAAAGTTTCCTGTAGTAAATGTAGATTGCAGTTTACTTCTCCAGGAAAAACAGAAATCAATTATACAAATATCGCACTTACAAAACTTTATAACTTTAGTATTTTCCAGCGTTTGAGTTCACCGTAACACTTTAATGGCCGTTATTAATATTTGTTTACGGATTACTTGCTGCACTTGTTTGTGCTTTAGATATTGACCCGCGTTCACTCTTATACTGTTAATCACCGACGCCTTTAATTTACCTATTCTGTTAGCGTCTCTTCTTTGTGCACCCGTAACTTAATACTACAATATAAAAAGTAATTTTCATAAAAGCATTTATGCAGAGTACTGCAGAGTCATAAATTGCTTATACTAAATTGAACTAAAATTAAATTTCTATGCTCATTCACGGGGTGTTAACAGTTACCCCCCAAAATTTTGCGAACAAGATTGAATAGACTTGTGAACCAAATTTTCAGACATTTCTTTAAATTAACATTTTGAGTAGTTCTGTACTTATCGGTACCGGGCCAATGTAGTACATAAGCATTATCACCTATTTCTTTGTGGACTTCATATGGTCCTTCATGAAGTAGGAAAAATTTCTTAATAGTTTTATCTAATGCGGACGATTGGTAGTGTGTTTTAACAAGCACTAGAGTTATATTTGATTTTTTTCTCTTTTTGAAAACCTTAATACATGATTTTCTCTCGTTGTAACCTTATTAGGTTGGAGTATGGTGAAGATGATCGTTCAATAACCCCCCATTCCATCATCCGTTCAATTTCTTGCTCAACTGCGGCTCTTCTTGAGTATGGTATCGGATGTGATTTGTTTACAAATATGGTTGGATTACTGATGTCTAACTTGCATTCAAATGAATTGCAGAGACCGGGTCTGCCAAAAATATCCCTTCGTGGTTTTTCTTTAACTTCGCAATATCGGTTTCCTCTCGTTCTAACTTTATGCTTGCACATACCTGTGGAGTTTGGTGTCTCCTATGGTGTTGAATCAGACCATCTTTACTGGTAGGACCTCAGGACACATCGTACACCTGTAGTTGGTCACGGTACTCTCCATTTTTTCTTCCTTGGATGCTCCTTCGTGAGTTGTTTGTCTTAAATATTCTAAAGCTTCATAAAAATAATCGTCTTCAGGTATGGTTTCAAGGGTTCTCTTTTTGTATTGTTGCCCATATTCAATTGATCTTTCATCTAACCTATTTGCAAAATTTGCTATCTCCTGTTGTTCCTGAATTTGTTCGTACTCTACTCTCAAGCCAGTTGATTCAGCACTTTTTAAATTGTTACCCACAAAAGGTAATCTAAATGTTTGTTCGTTATCATAAAACTGTAATTATTTTTTTCTAACGTCGATCGTAGCGTTCTTCTTTATCATCCAGTCTATTCCGAGAATGCAAGAAATATTTAAACACCTGGCAATCAAAAACACTGTTTGTAGGTTACTTCCGCCAATCTCCATATTTATAAGGGCTTGTCGTTTTATTTCGGTAATCCTTTCAGTAACTCCTTGGATTGATATACCTATTGTAGGTAATGTTAGTATATCTTCATTGACGTTTTAATAGTTTCAAATAGCGTTTTCGAAATGACACTGACAGAGCTACCTGTGTCTACCAGTGCTATTTCGCTTACTCCTTCTAATTTTACTGATACTTGTGGTACGAAGTTACATTCTTGACCGTTTTCTAGCTGCTCTTTCGCTCCGCTGTTCGAACTTGATATAGATGTTTCTTCAATTTGGTTTATTTGCTGGTTTTGTGGTTGAAAAAATAGACGTACATAATTAACATAATTTGCTTGCTTCTCCGTTACTGGGCAGCGTTCAGTGGGAGCGCTCTGCAGCTGACGTTCTAGTTCAAATTATCAGATGCTTGCTCTTCGTTATTTTGGACCCTTTCTTCGTTTGGTAGTCCATAATTACCACGTCCTCTTTGGGTACCTCTGTAATTCCGGTAATTGACATCTCCAGTTCACAGCATTTATTTGGTGTGGATCTTCTCTTCTTCGATCCGGCCGTTCCCCTCTCGGCCCGTCATGTTGGCTGTGTTCTTCTCTTCTTGGTCCCTGCCTATCTCTATTTGTTGCGTCCTTCTAGTCGTTTCATCCACACATTCATTAGATCGTCGATCGTATGAGTTCGTGATGATATCAGCATGGTTTCAATTTCATATGGGAAATGTTTGCATGGAACGTTTACTAAGATTTCTTCGGGTATTTTCGGTTCTAAATGTTGCGTTTGGTCTACCCAATCCCACACGTGCTGCGTATAAGTTCCTTGCCTTCTGTTGTAAATTCGTGGTTCATATATTGATGCGCGTACCTTTTCTTATATTGCCTGGGACCAGATATGTTGTACAACATGAGTTTTAAAATCTACATATCTTTCTTTCTGCCCAAATAGCTTATCTCCTTCGCTCACTTGGATTTTGTTTAAGTAGATTTCTACTTTTTCTCGTGAGTTTTACAGAGTGCGCCGAATGTCTACTTCCATCAAATCTTGGTTTCTCATCGACTACTTGTACAATAGAATTAATTCTTGTACCCCCCAAACCGGATTGACAGTTTACTTCCGCTATCGTATTTTCTAATGTGATCTCGATTATGACTCCATTATCTAATCTTTCTTAAATATTGCATATATCCTTTTCATGAATAATTATATTCCTTTTGCACTTTTCTATTTTTTCGACCACTTCACTCATTTGTTGTCGTACTCTTTCGGTTTGTGGTTCCACTACCTTTATTTTCTAACTGGTCTATTTCTTCTTTCTGATCGTATAATTTCTTGTTCTAACGTTCTTGCTTCTTCTTGACTTTTTCTTAATCGATCTTCCATTTTGTTCATTTTTTCATTAATAACTTCAACGCTTGTTTTTAAAACTTCTCGATTATTTTTGGATTCTTCTGTTATTTGCTCCCTAGTTTCTTTTTGCGTAATTTCCATTTTTTGTGACATTTGCCTTGTTTCTTCTTGTGATAGTTCCATTTATTGTGACAGCTGTAATGTATACATGCTAATATTGCGCTCTCGCTGCTTTCTTGTTTTTGATGTGGCGTTTCCACTATAATATCTTGTGATTTTTCACTAAACACTTGTGTTTCGCTGTTTACTTGTCCTTCCATTTTACTTTTTATACTTACCTTAATTAGTTTTCTTTCAGTTTTTTTAAAACCTGACCTAAATTCCATAAACTACAAAAATATATCCCTAAATACTTTCCATATGTTACACCACTGTTAAATATTTAAATCAAAATTTCTTTACTTGTAATTTTTTGCTTGCTATTTATGACGTAAAAAAATAACGAAGTTTAATATTAGTTAAATTCCAAACTAAATTTGTTACCTTCATATTTTATACTTTGTATAATTAATAAGTTTCAGATTCTCATTCTTATTTATCAACCTCCGTAAAGACAGTTATATGATATGCTTATTAAAATACTACTCTTATTATCTCTTATCTCTTGAAATATTTTCTTTTTAACATTTTTTATGATTTTATTATTTTACGCAAATAGGTAATAATGCTATTTCAATAATTTAAAATTAAAAATTTGTTTTCTTGAACAAAAACATGATTTCTGATTTGTCTGTTAATTGATATAAATTCAAAACACAATTTGACCTCCACGTTGGGCGCTAACTGTAATCGTTATCTGTTTTGAGGCGGATTCTGTAGTCAATACACTTCCTTTATTGTTAAATTGATCTTTTTAATTATTAATTGAAATGAATGTAAATTAATTCTTTGTATGCCTCGACTTAAACTCAGCGCCATGAGAATACTATTTACCCTACAGGACTTTTGGGGTGATGCAGTTATGATATATAAAACTTAATATATATTTATTAAAACAACATACAAAACAATTTTAATTCGTCGTTACAAAAAAACCAAGATGCAGGTACCAAGGGCACGCCGGTTTAAAGCTATTAGTAAACATGCAATCGAAAGCTGACGTAATAATCCTCTAGATATCAATTCAATTCAATAATGGTGACACGTTTACTAGATTATTATGTGACCCTTTTTAATTATTAAACATTAACCAAAATACATGCAAAACCAGTCTGAACTTGAAATTTTACTTATCTTCGCTTAAGTAAAACCGTCCTATGAAGGTGCGTATTGTTGTCTCGATGCAATTCCCGATTCCAAAAACAAAAGCCAATTGATACTACAAAAGCTCGGCGAATTAACGATAAAAGTTTCCTGTAGTAAATGTAGATTGCAGGTTACTTCTCCAGGAAAAACAGAACTCTCAAATACAAATATCGCAAAAAATTTTATAACTTTAATATTTTACAGCGTTGGAGGTCACTATAACACTTTAAAGATTGATCCGTGTTCACTATTACGATGTTAATCACAGACTCCCTTAACTTCCCGCTCCTGTTAGTGCCTGTTCTCTGCGCACACGTAACTTAATACTACAATATAACTACAATATAAAAGGTAATTTTCATAGAAACATTTATGCAGGGTACTTCAGAGTAATAAATCTCTTATACTAAATTGAACTAAAATTAAATTTCTATGCTCATTCACGAGGTGTTACAACCTCATTAACTTTTGGTGGTGATCGAACCATGGGATATGGAGCAAAATGGGTGCACTGATATGTTCTTTCGTCAGTAATAAAAAAACTACATAAACGATTTCATAAAAATGTTTACCTAAATATGTAGATCTCAGAACCATGGGATGCACTTTAGACTGAAATAACTCTAAACCAATAAATGGGACAACATTAAAATTTAAAATCTACAATTTTGCATTATACAAAAACGTTTAACCAAAAATGTAAGCAGGTTTCTACTAATAAAAGCAGGACTTTACAATTAGTTTATTATTAGACATATACTATTTGTTGACTGTGTATTCATGCTGCGTTGTAGTAAAATAAAAAGTATTTGATTACTTCGTAGAGGTCCAACGTATTCTTGCGTAAGTGATTCACTAAATTTTATACACTATACACAGGACTTTATCATTTAACATTTAGTTACATTTTCTCTGAAATGTTTTGCGGGTCATAGATTGTTATATATTGACGAATACGTGTCGTAGTTGATGGTTTTTTTTCAAAAGAAGTTAGCATTTACGCGGGCGTACCACAGGGATCCGTTATAGCGCCTACACTTTTTCTGCTGTACATAAATGACCTTATTTCTTCAACAACTAACCCCATCCATTGCTTTGCTAACGATAGCACTCTTCACTGTAGTTCATCTCAGTCTACTCATAGTGATAATCCACCTTCTATGTCAAATCAAGAAATTAAAGCTGAAATGGCAAATTCAATCAACAAAGACATTCCACGTATTCTCGAATGGGGATGCAATAATCTAGTTAAATTTAATGCTAACAAAACTCAGTGTTGCCTTGAGTCCGCCGAAAAAGATCGATCATTTCCTGTTGTAAGTATGAATGGCTCAGTTCTTAAGTTTTCAGACTCTATTACTCTGTTGGGTATGACTGTATCTTCAAATCTCTCATGGGTTGACCATCTTCTGTCAGCTACCAAAACAGCTGCTCGTAAAATAGGCTTTTTGTACAGATCTAAGCAGTACTTTACCTCTCGACAACTCCTTCTGCTGTATAAGGCCCAAATTCGGCTTCATCTGGAATATAATTCTCACCTCTGGGTTAGTGCTGCCCAATACGCTCTCGATATTGTTGATCGTATTCAAAAGAGAGCGATTAGGCTTATAAATGACCCGTCCTTAACTTCTCACATACAGTCTCTTGAGCATAGAAGGATGGTTTCAGTTCTTTCTTTGTATTATCGTTATTACAACGGCTATTGTGCTGCTGAATTATATTCTTTGATACCATCTCGGGCTATCTTTGCGAGAAACACTCGGTTCGCTCATTCACATCATCAGTATGCAGCACAAATCTCTACTTGTCGTACCAAACGTGCGCAATCCACATTTTTCTACACAGCTTCTAAACTCTGGAATGATCTCCCTAGTTCCTGCTTTCCTCTTACTTATGATATGAGAAAATTTAAGGTAGCTGTTCATAGGCATCTATTGGCAATTCATTATCTCTCTATCCATCCTCCTAAGTGTTCCTGAGTGCTTTAGCACGATAGGCCAAATTTAGTCTGTTCCGGTCCACAATCATAAAAAAAAATAAGTACTATACTTTCTAAATACACCTGGCGGTGGGAGGACTTTTCGAGTAGGTCAATTCATTTGTTAGTCTGTTATCGACTAATCTTTGGTACCGAGCTAGTAGCGTAGTGGTGACACGACCTGCTTAGCATTCCGGAGGTAATGGGTTCGATTCCCGTTACCGTCTCGCTTGTATGAGGTTTTTTCAGGGGGTTTTCCTCATACACATGTAGCGGCATGGTCACTGCGTATATGCACACCATGTGCGGCTACTTAGGCGAATGCTGGGGTAGTATTGCCCCCCTCAGAACCCTAACTCCGTTCCTTACGATCCTATCCTGACCACAACCATCCTTAATCCTACCATGCATATATACGTAATGTATGTATGTATGATTGTGGCTGAAGGAGCTCGGAAAGCTCGAGCAGCCCGCCCTTCCCCTTGGGAGAGGGAATGAAATACGTGACCCTTTCCTTTCCTTAATCTTTGGTTTAGTGAGGATGTTAAAAACAGATTATGTAGAGAATAGACATTCATTGGCTAATTTTGGTCGATTTGAGTGAAATACGTTAGCATTCTAGGTAATCTATATTTGTGTACCGATTTTGTTAAAACAGACTTTGTCGATCATTTTATTTGATATAAGAAAGGTGCACTCCTCGAGTTTTCTACCATTAGAGGGGGATTTGCCTGCGAGCGGCGGCACTTGACGCGAATTTTCTACCACAAGCGCTAGAAGCCCGTTTGTCGTTATTGACCCGTAGGCGCCCTAATTTCGGGATCACGTGTCCTTTTGTCTTAAAATTCTTTTTGAGGGGCTGACTGGAAAGTTAACACGCATTTTTTGTAAACATCTGTTTTTCAATGTCAACCGGTTTTATCTGAACTTCAAAATAGGTTTGTGCCCAAAACGTCGACCATATCAAACTTTTCTTGCTTCTCCCAGTACTGTCTGAAATGTTAGACAAATGGGGCAAGTTGATGTAGTTTATACAGACCTTAAAAAGGCGTTTGATCAAATTAATCACTACGTAGGCTCTGCTAGGTTAAAAGAATATGGCTTTATTGAATCACTAACTCAATTTATTGAATTATATTTACTAAACTAATGTCAATTTGTATCTTACAACGCCTATTAATTACAACCATTATTTGCCTCGTCAGGAGTTCCGCAAGGGTCAAATTTGGGTCCTTTGCTTTTTTAATCTTTATCAAGAACCTACCACTAAAAAGTACATTTCAAGACTTATGATTCGCAGATAATCTAAAAATATTTATCCGAATATTTTGTATGGGTAATTGTGTAGTTGTAATCTCATTTGCCGAGTTTATATCTATAGTGTCACAATAATGAAACTAGAATTAAACGTTCTTAAATGTAAAGAGGTTAAGTACTCACGAAAACTTAGGCAAATAGAACACGATTGTCAAAGAATCGTTTTAGTTGTTAGGTTTTGTTATTCGTAAGATGTTAAAACTTAGTGTAATACGTCACTCGTCCAGATGCACATCAACTTATTTTTAACGGCGTATTTGCATCTGTGGATATATTTAATCGTAACATGCAAAATCTACAGCATTATTATAATCAGTTTACTACTATGTTAAGTGATTTATTGTTTTCTTTTTTTTCTATTATACTATAAATTATTATGTAAACAAATTGCTATGATTCACATGTATTATTATTGCTAAGGTTACTGGTTTTGTTATTAATTTTCACAGTATTATTACTTATTAACTTAAAGTATGTGTAAATTTGTTCGTTATTGGGCTTGCCTGTTTGGACAATGAAGGTTAGTGTTACTATTGTATTACGAGTAATCGGTGGCTTAGGCTTACGAATATTTTATTCGTTAAAGGTTAACAATTTCCTGCGTAGATTGATTATTTGAACTAAAATCAAAATTAAGATTTCCACAAAAAAATCATTTCATTGTTTTCATATTCGAAATTGTTCATTGGCCACTTCAATCTCACCGATACATTCAAACACTTTTTTACACCGCTTAAAATTTTAATCTGAAATAACAAAAATAGCAATACTACCTCCAGTCTTGCTTTCCCTAGAGTGAAATCAAGCAAGCTCTCAATTTGTAAGAAAAAAACTGACGTTTCATTATAAAGACACCTTCATAACAAATTGTGGGATTATGAAATTTCCCACACAAGCCTTCTCTAATGCCTATTTTAAAGGAAGCATAATGTTCTGGCTACAGAACAATCGTAATTTGTCTACATGTTCATTTATTTATCATTTATTTTTGTGTAATTTAGATATATGATCTTAGCTAATAATTTATAATTAACATAGTTTTTTGATCCTTGATTGGTTCCAGCGCCATTCCGACCCGGGGGTGCAATAGATGAGGTGCACATGGGTTAGAGAAGAATTCGAAAAGCGACAAATTGTAAATAACTATGAAACAAACATAACATGCATGTAGTACATGTATTTCAAAACCTAAGCATACAAAAATCAAAGACTAGCTTGATCATTTAAAGTGAGACATTTTGATTCGCTTAAGGTACTGTTAATCATTGGAATGCTTCATTATGTCATAGGTTTTGTCTAAGCGCAGCGTATTTAAACCTCCAAATACTCCTTTATTCTTGGTACTTATGCCGTATTCTACAATAGATATAGACCGCCCCCCCCCTCTAATGCCGCTAATTAATTTAATTTAATTAATCTCAAAGTCATTTTTGTTAAATTTTAGGAATATTGTTTTTTCCGGGACCACGAATAGGCCACGGCCCACTGCTTCTTCAATTTATATGAATATCATTCATTGCGTGCTGTAATTCTCTTTTACTGGTTTTTGTAGTCATTACTGTTGCGTGTAAACTTATATAGTCAGCGAATTTTGAAGTTTTTATATTCGAATTAATACTTACATAATCTTTTACATAAATGATATATAACAGAACTAAGAACCCCTCCTGCTTGAGAAACTTCTTTAGAAATGATTCACTTTACCTCTTAATTATGAATCTCGCAATACTTTGAGCTTAATTAAGAAATATCTACTGTTTGGATATTCACGGGAAATCATATGCCGAATTTCCATCGTTTAAAATCTTTCCATCCTTTCACTGTATTTGTCTATTTAATATAAAATTGGGATAATTGTACTGAAGCATATTTATTCCTTATATAACAAAACATTCAATTTGATTGAAATTACTGTAAAGAAGTCAACGTTTGTTTTAAGAACGTAATGTTACTTTTTACTTTGTAACTTGTTGGAACCTGCGTTTCTTTTCGATCGCGTCGTCGCTAGTTTTTCGACCCCGTGCAGGATTTTGCACTAAAGACTAAAACTAAAAAAAACTTGTTTGAAATTAGGCCTTATAAATACTCGCACCGAGTTGAAATTGGTCATTTGGACTCCGAACGTACCAGTTTCAACAACATTAAAATATTGAGTTACGGCGGCTGCCAATTTATTAAATGTAAGTACACCTTGTGGTATATTTTTTTTCTTACGCACGTTTACGTACTAATAGGGTAAACTTATATCTAGATAATGACATGTTTTTGTAAAAAATGCAAATATTTTGTAAATAAAACATAACGTTAATTAAAAAAAACTCAATAGGTATAAACTTATTTTGATTTTATTAATTGGTAAACTTAAAATAGAATCGCTCTTTTACAATCAGCGCCTCAAAACACCTCAAAACAGAGCATTGTTTTGCAAAGACTTATCATTATCGAAATGTATTCAAACATTTTACTTTTACATTATGATAAGTGTGTTGATACCTTATGTCATATTTAATTTTATTTTAAATAGACGTCTGATAATCGGGAAAAGCTTTCTGGAGCTTAGTACAGAAAAGGAAAGCTCGAAAAAGAAGTTAGCCAAAAAGGCAAGTGGCTTATTGAGAACATTTTTAATCTCATAAAAGTCGGAAGAGGCAACAGAGATTACATCACGAGATCACAATGACGAGATAGACGAGGCACAAGAAGGACCATCTTTATTGAACAAAATTCTCAAGGAAGTTGATTTAACCGAAGAGACAAATCCTGAAACAGTTCAGTTTGCGATCAAGAAAAAGTCAGAAGGTCGTGCATAAAGACGATATTTATAAGGATCCTGGCGATTGACCTTCCGTGATATCCCACAAAATTATGTTTAATAGAATTAGGTGTAACCTAACTGACATAAGTAGATGTAAACTTTCCCTTGGATGAAGGCTGCACAGAGTCATGAAAAATCAAAAAGGTATATTTGTAACACAAAATCTTGGGTTGATTTAAATAAATCGATTCAATCTCAAACCACTACTGATTCGCAAATGAGGAAAATCAGGAAAAAGATGTATGTCCATCTATTTTTCTCCTGATTTTCGATAAGTGTTAAAAATTATAATTTATACTGTCAAATTTTTGGTCGGTCAAAATTTAAGTTTTTGACGTAAAAATGAGTTGCACGAACAGCAAAATGGAATTTCTTTTAAATTAATCGAAACAATTGTACAGTTTAATACTGCAGGGTGTCCTTAAAATGTGTGGACATCACTTAACCACAGATTCCTAGTTCGAAACTAAGACGATTTAACTAAACTTACCTATATGCAATTACGTTTCGTTTAGGTAGTATTCTTCTTCAAAGTTCTTTCAAGAAAAAGTTATTTTATCCATAACCACAGAACGCTTGGATCGATTTGGATAATATTCGGTATTGTACTCCTTACAGATGCAGGTCATCTTTTAAGATGGTATTAGTTATTATGAGTGGACCATTAGTGTACGAAACACGGGTAATCCGGCATAAACCAGTCAAAAACTTTTTAATGTTAAGGCCAATAACTTTCAAAAAAATAGTTTCAAAAAGAGACATTCAATAGTAATTTTTTTTGTTACTTTTTAATTGATGATATCTGTTAAGGTTTAGACACAAAAAAATAAAATCTGAGGGACCGCGCACTGCGTTTCTTAACCCTTGAGCAGTCGCGTGGGTAATAATAACACCATTGATTGCGTGGATGACAATGGTAATGCATCAATTATTTTTCAGTTTATCAATTTTATTCCTATTACAATATCTAATTTAATAAATTATACACATTTACTAAATGATTTTAAAGTCTCCATTTCAAAATTATTACTGAAAAGGGCAAATAAAGTGTTTACAATGCATTTATGAAACAATATCACCACATTATAAGAACAGTTCTTTTTATAAACTAAAAATGCAAATAACGTAAAATTATAAATTACTTGTGAAATATTTAGAGAATGTTATACTTCAGCTGTATTATTCATTTGTGTTCTAAAGCTTCCTAAATTTCTTTACTTTACTTTACTTATATATATATATATATATATATATATATATATATATATATGTTTAGATACAAAAAAATAAAATCTGAGGGACCGCACACTGAATTTCTTAAAACAAATGTAATCTAGCAGTCTGGTATTCTAAGAAGTAAATGACGATAAGGCAATTTGTTATGATATTTATTAGTGTATGTACTTTATTAGATCTACAGTAAATGCTCAATGTGACCACCATCTTACTAGATGCAAAGGTTGATTCGACGCAAAAAATTGAACTGTACTGGTTAAATTTCTACATCATTCTTAATGGACTGTGAAGCGTTCTGTATTCTGGCTCAAAGTTCGTCCTGTGTGTTTATAGAACGAGAACACACTTTGCTCTTTAGAGCTCCCCACACAAAAGAATCGCAAATATTTAAATCTGGTGAACGAGGTGCCCATTTTGCAGGAGCATCAGATCATCTGCCTACCCATTTGTTAGGAATCTGTGAATGAAACGATTCCGAACGTTCAATGTAAAATGAGGTGGTGCTCCATCGTGTAGAAACCAAATGTCGCGTCTAAGATCTAACGGCAAGTGTTCCAATAAATCGGGTAAGATATTTATAAGGAAGACTAAATAATTCACTCCATTTAAACGATTTGGTAAAATGACAGGGCCTATGTCGAAACTGCCGATTATCCCTACCCATACATTCATTCTAAAGTCATGTTGAAAATGGCGTTGCTTGATGACATGTGGATTTTCATTTGCATACACACGTTCGTTGTGCAAATTTGTCATACTCCGCCTTGTGAAGTACGTCTCATCAGTGGAGATAACTTTGCTATGAAAATTGACATCTTTAGCTCTTCTTTCTTTAATGAACCTACAAGACGCGCGATGGTATCAGCTGGCAAAAGCTCCTGGACGTTTTGTACATAGTAAGAATATAGCAATTGTTCTTTAAGAACTCTATGAGTAACATTCTTTGAAACACCTTCTTGCAATGCTAAGTACCGACTACTTACTTCTGGATTTTCTTCTACTATTTCCAGAATTTCTTCCTCTACCCTGGGGGCGCGAATTGTACGAGAACATCCACGATCAGCTGTGATCGGTTCAAATTTTCCCGTTTCGCTTCCATGTTTGCAAAAGTTTTACGATTGGCCACGCGACGATTTGAAAACCTTTCGTTGTATACTCTAGCACTTCTGCGACAATTTCCTACACAAAATCCTAAAACCATCAACGTATCCGTTTACTCAGCGTAGGTGTAGTTTAGAGCCATTATTACGGAAATAACGAAGAATATTAACTGCTAAAAATCACTAGCTAACACCAACAACAATTTGAGATACTTCACAATTGCTGAACAATAACTACTCTTACTACACTTACTTGTCACTAATAAATATCATATCGTCATTTATTTATTAGAATACCAGACTGCTAGATTACATTTTAACCTTCAACATTGTAAGTGGTGCTATAATAAGGCAATAAATTTAAGTTTGTGACAATTGTCATCTACGCGACTATTACTGTAATCTTTCATTGAAAATGTTTGTTTACAGTAGTTTTAGTATATTATTATTATTTGTATGTAATTTCAATTAAATAATGTCTACTAATTTATGTTTTGGTGAACAGAAAATTATAAAAGTAAAGAAATTTAGGAAGCTTTAGAACACAAATGAATAATACAGCTGAAGTATAATATTCTTTAAAATATTTCACAAGTAATTTATAATTTTAGGTTATTTGCATTTTTAGTTTATAAAAAGAACTGCGAGATATTTTTTAGTTTGAAAATAAACTGAAAATTCTGCCATCTTTGAATAAATTGTATCTATTTATAATATGGTGATATTGTTTCTTAAATGTATTGTAAACACTTTATTTGCCCTTTTCAGTCATAATTTTGAAATGGAGACTTTAAAATTATTTAGTAAATGTGTATAATTCATTAAATTACATATTGTAATAGAAATAAAGTTGATAAACTGAAAAATAATTGATGCATGACCATTGTCAGTAGAAGGGGGGCACTAGACGCCATCTTGGATTTTGACGTCACTTCCGGTTTTACACGGCCACGTGGCTGACCACTATTTGACCTTGAGAAAGTTGTTTACCTTGAGAAACAGGTTTGCATTGAGAAAGTTGTTTACCTTGATAAAGTTGTTTACCTTGAGAAACAGGTTTGCCTTGAGAAACAGGTTTACCTTGAGAAACAGGTTTAGCTTGAGAAACAGGTTTACTTTGAGACCAGGGGCTACGCGGGAAATATGAAATTGTGGTTTCTTGTCAGACGAGAGCTACCTCTAGGACCTGGTGCTTCGCTGGGGATTGTTTTATGGAAATTCTTGTAAGATAAATGCTACATCTAGGACCTGGTGTAGCGCTTGGGGTTGTTTTATGGAAATTCTTGTAAGATAAATGCTACATCTAGGACCTGGTGTAGCGCTTGGGGTTGTTTATAGAAATTCTTGTAAGATAAATGCTATCTCTAGGACCTGGTGTTTCGCTGGGGTTGAAAATAAATGCTACCTCTAAGACCTGGTGCAGCGCTGAGGGTTGTTTATAGAAATTCTTGTAAGATAAATGGTATCTCTAGGACCTGGTGCAGCGCTTGGGGTTGTTTTATGGAAATGCTTGTAAGATAAATGCTACCTCTAGGACCTGGTGTTTCGCTGGGGATTGTTTTTAATAATAAAGATGTAAGATAAAATGTTATCTCTAGCTTCGCTGAAAATTTGAAAATTGAATAAGGGACCCTATTGCTAACTTGTAAGACAGGGTCTAGTGTTAGGTCTGAACCTCTGGTGGGAAATAGTACGAGGACTCTAATGCTAACTTGTAAGACAGAGCTTGTTTGTGGTGCCATCTAGCAAGGGTATGGGTTAATGAGTATTTACTGTAATAAAGGTGGCGTTACCTAGTGGTATATTTCAGAGTTAATCAGGGATTTGTTTGTGGTGCCATCTAGCAGAGGTATGGGTTAATGAGTATTTTCTGTAATAAATCGGCATATTTCAGGGTTAAGCAGAGGTTTGTTGCTGAGTCATCAGGAGGAGCAGCGAGCGTTTTTCTGTAATAGGTGGTATATCGCTTAGCTAATTAGGATTTGTTTGTACTTTATGACTTATACATGTTCTCTATAAGCTTTACTAATCAAATGCATTGCCTGTAGAACATTCATAAAGGTGTTTTTTAAGATGGAGTTTAAAAATTATTTTTGGATGTGACACAGTATACGTTGTACAACACTACCTTATCTTATCATATCCTAATCAAAAATAATACTATAAGATCTTAAACATACATACATACACACGTAAAAAAAATGTTAAGGAATTACCCGAAATCGTAACTTGTATTAATAAATACAGAGATTGCATCTGGTCCTCTCGGAGAAGATAATAATGATGGCCTTGAGGCAAACCGTCAGTCTCAACGGATTTGCTATGGTATAAAAAAGACTTGTACACCTCAAGGAAGTGTTGGGATCTCAAACCAAGCTGGCAGTCTCACCAAACCTGTTACTAATAGTAATGAAGACTTCTACAATTTGAGATCGTCTGAATTTTACAGTGCTCGAACCTGCTATTTAAAGTATTCAAGCTCTGACGTCAACTCTAAGTTATAGCTAATAGGGTTTTACCCCTCATTTAGAATGTAAAAACACGCATTCACTTTGACTGTCTCTTTGAATATTTTATTTTTGAAGGTCTCTTTTAAAAGTACAAAATACAATAAGGCCATTTTGATATTTAAAGACGCTTAGAATGTACTATTCATTATTTAAATTCAAATAGTTAATTACAATGGTTTTAATGAGTTTCATCGTATGATAAAATTGTTTTGTAAAATGCAGCGAATGCAATATATAAATAAACTGTAGCTTAATCTGATATGTACTATTTGTGAAGATAATAACCCTATTTTTAAAAATAAGATAAGATCTGTAATTGTTGCTTTGCTACATCCATGTATACAAACATGATTTTAAAAATTACTTCAGTGGTGACAGTTAATTCGTTTTAAATTATGCTTGCTTTAGTAAGTTAATTACTACACATCAATTGTAATTATATAACACGGTTAAATATAATAGTCTAAAATTGATTACCAATATAATATAAATCATTTCTTTTAAAAAACATTAAATAATAAATTTTATATAATACGATTTTTAAAAACACACAAGCCGAATTAAAAGAAAAAACAATAGATTCAATTGGTATTACAGGGTTCTTGATTAAAACAATTAAACGTAGTACAAAAGTGAATTTTTCAAAAATGATTACACAACGAGATTATCGGGGTTCAATCGTTTTAAAAGTAACTTTTTACATTCATTGAACCTTGAGATTGTAAAGTCTACATATCGATAAACTATTTGTATGAAATACAATTATATAACCCTGTTATACAACGCTCATTACTAAAATATAATGTGAAAAGTGTACTTACACGCACACTCATTAACGAACCTAAAAATATTTTTTAAATCTGCAACTGCAAAACACCTTAAAAAATATAGAGTTAAATAATAATAATTTCAGCCATGCATGTAGACAGATTCTCTTTCTATAGAATTCTATACAATCGAAAAATTATTATCTGTATGTTTTAATTATTAGCTATGCTAATTATAACACTTTTAAATTTCTAATTTGAAATAAGGGCAACGTAATTTAGCTTATTCCTGTTTCATAGAGAGCATTACCATCGTCAAGATTTGAGCTGCATCCATCGTCTTCACCTTGAACGATTATATTGTAATAGTTTAGTAACAGTTCGTAAAACATCTAATACCTCAGATCTAGATCATAATAATAAAACTCATTAAACAGTGATTACGCTTTAAATGCATGCAAATAAATAATAGCTTTTTTATATTACGTCTATTATTATATAGACGTGAGATTACCCTAAAATTAGCTGGCTTCAACACAACTCTGGAAATACCTACTACATCCGTTCAAATCTCTCCTCTCACGTTCTCAAAACTGAACCGTATTCATTTTCTTGAATTTACCTGTACTCCATTTCGGATTCGGCTGTATGTTTTTCTAATACACAAACAGAATCTTCAATATTGTGATGTACGCAGTTGCAAGATGTCTGTGTTCTCATCTTTTAAACTAGCTTCATATTATTTTACATACAAACAAGCATCAGGGATGCACCCATCAAAAGCGAATCAGATTTATTTGTAAAAACATATGCAGGTTTTAGGTAAACACAATAGCGGATACAGCTACATGCTAACGGTTATCGATGTTTTTCGTATGAGGGTTTGAATGAGAGCTCTTAAA
The DNA here is from genome assembly GCA_036346205.1 of Vesta saturnalis. NCBI lineage: Eukaryota > Metazoa > Arthropoda > Insecta > Coleoptera > Lampyridae > Vesta > Vesta saturnalis. Next base: position 459,367 of record JARFJB010001696.1, read on the forward strand.
CGAAGACAGCCTCACAGGTGTTTTTAAGAAAACTGATACACATTTCAGGAGAAGAAAAAACATCAATTACCCTAAGGCGGGTACAGTGTTGTAGTTGAAAGAATTAATAAAACATTGAAACAAGAATGTGGTGCTGCCTTACGATGATAATGATAAGGTAATTTCTAATGTGGAATGCATTTTCATTTTTTATGAATGCAGTATATTTTCTATTAGTTATTTCGGTATGTGACATTGTAAAACGAATGTTTTTAGAAATTATCAGGTTTTCTATAACGCTGATAATTACTTTTCGGTGTATATATACAGTTCTGCGAATATATATTTTACAGTTCGAAAAAATGGAACATATTACAACCATTGTAGAGATCGACTCAGCATACGAAGTTGAAGTGGCCGCGAGACTGAAAGGGTGATGGAAATCATACGAGATAAACTTGAAGCCCAGCAGAGAAGTTTTACCGAGGTGAGCACAGCTCTGGAGTTGCACAGCATGAGGGTACAGGGTAGAAGTCGCGGAACAGAGGTCAGTATTAACAGTGTGCGTGAACAAGAAAATAAGTGTCAGCCTGTACAGATAGCGTTAACCGAACCTGTAGCGTGTACATCAGCAGTTCATCGGGCGGGCGGCGCCAGCAATCACAACTGCAAGCATGTAAAGAAGACGCAAGAAGACTAAGGCTGGAAGCAGTAGCGTTTCTAAAGACGTCGACCTCATGACGAAGTGGATTCCGACATCATACTTATAAGTGAAAATGAAGAGGACCAGGAGAGGTATCAGCAACCACAACAAGCAGTTCGGGCCAATCCGACGGTGAGCACACTGTCAACATCCCCAGAGAGGTGCCAGCAACAACTCCTACCGGAGGTACAAACCGTGTCAGCGATCAGCACTTTCTCATCGTCAGATGTAGGTAGTAGTATGAATGTCTCTATGCTAGAGACGCTCCTCTTCCAAGCTCAATCGCCAAGGGAGAATATGAGCGAGCCCTGCGAGGCTGAACAAGGTCGACACACACCATCACTACCGTCAATACCATTAATCAGTCTGACAGGCCCCGCAGGTGTAGACGTGGCTGTACCCTCACTAGAGGAGCTCATCAGGGGACTGCTCCAATCACCGCCAGGGTGTAATTATGAGGGTGAGGAGCTGAACCATTTTTAAATGAAGCGATGTTCTTATATCCAAATAAAAAATAAAAATTAAAAAAATTATCTATTTTATTTATTCTTTATATCCAAATGGAAGAGTATCAAAATTTTCTATTCTACGTCGCTTAGAATAACTTATCCTATACTGCTTAGATTCTGGCCTACTTAATACATTATAACAACTATCTCTAACAATTTTTCTGTCATTATATACAAACAAAGAGTCTTTACTATTGCTAAGTACCATGTCTTTCATCGCATCAAAGTTTATAACGCGTGAGTTCTTATAATTTAAGGTAATGCCCTTGACTTTACACACGGATTTAACTGCTTGATCACTGGTTGAAAACACATTATAACTATAGTTTTTTGGTCCTGCACTAACAAATTCGGCTATATAACTTCCTCCACCGTACGCCTCCAGCTCGTCGGTCATCTGGCCAAGGAAATCCCCACATGCTGGATTCCAGTCGTCGGGTTTTGCGACAAATATCACACTGTCTGTGTCGTAATACAGAACACGGCGGTCTAGTTTCTCCAAGTAACTATATAGTTCTAATCGTGCATGAGCGGTCGTGTATGCGGCTATGGATACATTAATTGTTTTTTGTGATTCACCCTCTCCCTCTGGTCTATCCCAATTCACCATCACAACGTTATCGTTAATAGGTATTATAGATTGTACCTGAACCAATGGATCTGTGAGCAATTTGAAAAAGTCCTTTGGTTCAGATACAATACTACACTGGGTTAAATTTTCGTTGACCAAACTTACCCCAAAAAGAATTCAGCATAAGTTTGGCCAGGTACCTTAAACCGGATTTTTCTTAATATTACTAGGTTCTAACCGAATCCCCTCTTTCTCATAATATTCAGTTATGTATTGAGCCTTCTCGATTTCTGACGTACAATGACTAGGCCACCCTGAACATTCCTGTTTTAGTTTTAAGAAATTATCAATGTAACCGCTAAATAACCCGCCCTGTTTAGTTACTCTGTCATACGTGGTTACCTCGTATTCCCAAATTTCGAAAACATTTAAAACTTTATAGTTTTTAGAGATAGCCTTACGCAGCTCGTCAGCTACAAATGTTCCAACGAAACTGCGCTCGGTCTCACTATGTCCACACGCCCCCTGATTTAATTCAACACCGCACGTCCTACATAACACAAACATCAACTTGCCATGCATTTTTAACGGTAAAACAGGATGGTAGAGATTAGAGGGCGGTAGTACTCTGCATTTAACTAAACCCTCCACCGTGTCTAATGAAATGTTCTTACATTCTAAACCTATATGAATTTTCGGATGACCTATGGGATATTTACAGTATTTATTTACAAATGGGTATAATGAGCACACGTCGTAATACATAATTTTCTCAGTAATACCGTCACATTGGTGATAAAGCTTACTAGCATTAGTGCGACCTCCGTAAAAGCGTCACGTGGGTTTAAGGGGTCGTCATCTTGATGACCTAAATGCTGTATGAATGCCCGTAACTCATCATTAGCAAGTATCTGTTTTTTTAAAATCGCATTCGCGCATCTCCACTAAATTATATCCGCGCTCGCGTATAAATTGAGACCGCGCCGCCGTGTTCTCATTTCGTGCAAGCATGGAGGTACTTACACCGAGTTTCGGATCCATGTTGGCCTGATTGGGGAAACATTCCTCGCAACCGTGCCAGTAACAGCCAAGAAATTCAAAAACGGTATTTGACTCAGCACAATACCCGTCGACCTTAACACCTTCAGGTGTTCTAAACTCGCGAGCTTTCCCCTGCGTGTTGTATACTGACTTGCTGAGAATGTTCCATCCAACGCAACCATTGTATTGCTATTTTGGATTGATTGTCGGCACGTCTATAACCACCTTTCGATATAAGTCCTATTGTGTTTTCTTTGAGGAAACGTCTACGAAACACTTTATTGCAAGCGCTAGCAATAGTGGTCGCCTCCTCAAACGGATCGACTTTATTTTGGGTCGTGAAGGTGGACCAGAAACTAATGCAACCTTTAACGAGGATCTTAACGTCCATCAGGCAATATCTCTCAATCTCCTCACTCATCTTAAAAACATAATTACTCTGGGCCGTATGCCATTCTAAAAGTGCATCTCGAGCTTTCGTAGACATCTGATCTGCACAATAATATTCAAGTGCTGGCAATGGACCCTCGTAATTCTGGTTCACGGATGAGTTGAACAGATGTGGGAAATAACCTTTGGACTCGGGGAAATTGAAGGTTTTTGGAAATGCCGAGAGCGGTGACGGGATGAAATTAAGGGGAGTCAATAAACCTGATATCGTCGCATTGAATAGAGATTAGTTTTAAACCGTTGGAGATGACTTTGGGTTTCCACTGATTATTATTAGTTAGCATGCATCTAAGCACAAAACACCCATCGTACCCCTTCATGTTATGTGCGATGCATGTAACTTTAAATTTTCGAGCTCTCTCGGCAACATATGATAAAAAGGATTCAACAGGGTTTTCCCTGAAAATGTGCACTCTTTTGCTACATACTGAGCATTCCTCATCTAAATTGTCAGCATGTTTGATACAGACAGAGCAAACATTCGCGGCCACGCATAGATTGGGCTCATGCAGAAACCTATCATTCGTTCCCTCACACACTTTTTCTTGCATACACTCCAGATCGTAAAAGATAAACGTAGATGGTTTACCATTACCGCTGTCACGTCGAGCCTTGTTAACGGCCATGTAGCAAAGATGACCGATAGGTTTTTGACTCTGACACGTGGAGCAGTAGCTGTATCCGCATCTATGTTTACCCTTTACTTCATGGGTTTTAAGACAGTTTAAGCATCTACGCAATTTTTCACACAGTTTAGCGTCCTTATGATTTTTAAGACATTCAGCCCCATAAAAATCTCTCTTGCAATCACTACAAACAATTTTAGGAATTTCAATAGAACAAGGTGGTTTCTGATGACACGCCGGGCATTGGTACATACATTTCATATGTTTCCTTTTGTCATTACAACGTTTTCTACATTGCTCGCAGTAATAGCTGCAAGTAAATGCTGAAGTGAGGCTAGTTATGACGTTATAATGCTCGTCTTCTAATATTAAATTTAAAGCTACTCTACCCTGATCCCTAGGACCCTCAAAATAAACCGAATCACCTATACGCGAATTATAAACTACAATGGTATATGAATCTAAATGATTTTGAAATGCCTGAATATGCTCGTAACTACCACCCTGACTAAGATCTACACCGCTGTTTTGGCAAAGCTGTACAGCTCTCTCTTGAAGTAACGGGTAACCCAATACCATACTACTACGCATTACATCATTACTTCTAAATGCAATAGCTATGATTAGAGCGCGAGCTAAACAATTATTATCTTTAATTGTAGATGGTACAACAATGATACCGCGTTTTTTGGATTTACAGAAATCTGCAAATTTTAACCCCGTCAGGTTTTTGCGTCCATAGCCTACAGGCACAACTACTCTATCCACGTTTAACACCAACAAGTCACTTGAAAAGAAACTAGCGTTACTCTGCATTACCTTTTCCAGCAGCGACATTATCACTTTCACCGACAACTGGTCCACTCTTCTAAAGGAAATACCTATTGGCTTGTCTGGGAAATTTGGATTTCTTAGCGTGATTCCAACACGATCTGAAGGAGCCGTATCCTTTACAATATATGAATACAGTTCTTGGAATGCATTCTGTAAAAAATGTGTATTAGATAAATTTTTAGTAAAATGGTTTTATTTTACCTGTAGCCACGTTAAGGGATTATCCTTGCACGTCTCGTCATTGAAGTTAAACCGTAGCGTTTTACACGTGGTATTGAATTTTTATAAATTTACTATTTGATCCACCAATTATATTAATATGATTGAACACTGAGGATGGTCCGGCCTGCTGCTGCAAGCTGACCCGATTGATCTTGTACCTGTAATGTACTCATTCAGTAATACAATAGAAAATAAAAAAAAAGACATACCGTTATCAAATTCCCTGCTGCGGAAGTTTCCGACATCTCTTCATCGTCAAACACGTCACTCGTATTTATTTGAGCAGAGCTTAAAAAAAATAATTAAAATTTTAAAATAAAAACAGGTATATACTTACATTCCACCAGCCCTTCGTACAGCTTCAACAAAATTATCGTACTCTTCCATCGAATCGACATTATTATTCTCAAACACAATTTTATAATTAATAATATTGTATGCCTTTATCAACAATTCGTCGGTTAATAATACACCACTGTGATACAATCCCAAAATCTGCTTAGCTGATAAAGATTCCATAGCTATGCTGTTCAAACAAGAACTACATTAACTAAACCCTGGCGCAGGCTTTTATACTATTCTTCCAGACCCTGAGGCTAACTTCAAGGTCAATTAGTAAAGCTAACTTCAAGGCCATACTTTATGGTTAACTTCAAGGTCGATGACCTCCTCAAGGTTATTGATATTTATAGAAGCAGTTAACCTTGGAAAAAGTTGACACGTATTTTTATTTTATTTATGTCTACTAATTAATTATGCTACTATTTTTCGACGATAGGTTCAAAGGTCTACATGGTAGTTTTCTACACTTGTCTTGCAACAAACTCTTTATTATTAAAAACAGCCCCCCAGCAAAGCACCAGGTCCTAGAGATAACATTTATCTTACATCTTTATTATTAAAACAATCCCCAGCGAAACACCAGGTCCTAGAGGTAGCATTTATCTTACAAGAATTTTCATAAACAACCCCAAGCGCAGCACCAGGTCCTAGAGGTAGCATTTTATCTTACAAGAATTTCCATAAAACAACCCCAAGCGCTGCACCAGGTCCTAGAGATACCATTTATCTTACAAGAATTTCTATAAACAACCCTCAGCGCTGCACCAGGTCCTAGAGGTAGCATTTATTTTCAACCCAGCGAAACACCAGGTCCTAGAGATAGCATTTATCTTACAAGAATTTCCATAAACAACCCCAAGCGCTACACCAGGTCCTAGATGTAGCATTTATCTTACAAGAATTTCCATAAACAACCCCAAGCGCTACACCAGGTCCTAGATGTAACATTTATCTTACAAGAATTTCCATAAACAATCCCCAGCGAAGCACCAGGTCCTAGAGGTAGCTCTCGTCTGACAAGAAACCACAATTTCATATTTCTCGCGTAGCCCTGGTCTCAAAGTAAACCTGTTTCTCAAGCTAAACCTGTTTCTCAAGGTAAACCTGTTTCTCAAGGCAAACCTGTTTCTCAAGGTAAACAACTTTATCAAGGTAAACAACTTTCTCAATGCAAACCTGTTTCTCAAGGTAAACAACTTTCTCAAGGTCAAATAGTGGTCAGCCACGTGGCCGTGTAAAACCGGAAGTGACGTCAAAATCCAAGATGGCGTCTAGTGCCCCCCTTCTACTATTGTCATCCACGCGATCAATGGTGTTATTATTACCCACGTGACTGCTCAAGGGTTAAGAAATGCAGTGCACGGTCCCTCAGATTTAATTTTTTTGTATCTAAACCTCAACAGATCTCATCAATTAAAAAGTAACAAAAAAAATTGCTATTGAATGTCTCTTTTTGAAACTATTTTTTTTAAAGTTATTGGCCTTAACATTAAAAAGTTTTAGACTGGTTTATGCCAGGCCGCCCGTGTTTCGTGCACTAATGGTCCACTGATAATAACTAATATCATTTTAAAAGATGACCTACATCCGTAAGGGATACAATACCGAATATTATCCAAATCGACTCAAGCGTTCTGTCGTTATGGATAAAATAACTTTTTCTTGAAAAAACTTTGCAGAAGAATACTAGCTAAACGAAACGTAATTGCGTATAGGTAAGTTTAGTTAAATCGTCTTATTTTCGAACCAGGAATCTGTGGTTAAGTGATGTCCACATATTTTAGGGATACCCTGTATATCAGATCATATCTCTAGAATTAACAGAAATTCAACAATTATGCCTTACTATTTGGGTGTTCATATTCAAAATGAACTTATTTACATTTCGGGGCAGAAGATAAGACACGAAATAATAAATCTGCTGAAACATGGTAAATATTATTCTATTATTTTAGACTCCACGACTGATATAAGTCAACAGCAGCAACTTACCGTTGTGGTAAGATTTGTTCTGTTACGTAATGAACCAAAGCAAATTGAAACTAGGGAGCACCTTTTAGGATTCATGTCAATATTTGATTCAACAGGAAATGGATTTTTTGAAGACAAATAGTGGTCAGCCACGTGGCCGTGTAAAACCGGAAGTGACGTCAAAATCCAAGATGGCGTCTAGTGCCCCCCTTCTACTATTGTCATCCACGCGATCAATGGTGTTATTATTACCCACGTGACTGCTCAAGGGTTAAGAAATGCAGTGCACGGTCCCTCAGATTTAATTTTTTTGTATCTAAACCTCAACAGATCTCATCAATTAAAAAGTAACAAAAAAAATTGCTATTGAATGTCTCTTTTTGAAACTATTTTTTTTAAAGTTATTGGCCTTAACATTAAAAAGTTTTAGACTGGTTTATGCCAGGCCGCCCGTGTTTCGTACACTAATGGTCCACTGATAATAACTAATATCATTTTAAAAGATGACCTACATCCGTAAGGGATACAATACCGAATATTATCCAAATCGACTCAAGCGTTCTGTCGTTATGGATAAAATAACTTTTTCTTGAAAAAACTTTGCAGAAGAATACTAGCTAAACGAAACGTAATTGCCTATAGGTAAGTTTAGTTAAATCGTCTTATTTTCGAACCAGGAATCTGTGGTTAAGTGATGTCCACATATTTTAGGGATACCCTGTATATCAGATCATATCTCTAGAATTAACAGAAATTCAACAATTATGCCTTACTATTTGGGTGTTCATATTCAAAATGAACTTATTTACATTTCGGGGCAGAAGATAAGACACGAAATAATAAATCTGCTGAAACATGGTAAATATTATTCTATTATTTTAGACTCCACGACTGATATAAGTCAACAGCAGCAACTTACCGTTGTGGTAAGATTTGTTCTGTTACGTAATGAACCAAAGCAAATTGAAACTAGGGAGCACCTTTTAGGATTCATGTCAATATTTGATTCAACAGGAAATGGATTTTTTGAAGACACAATATTTGTTTAGATGATCTAAGGTGACAGTGCAATCATGGAGTGCAAAACAGACCCTAGAGCTTTCTATGTGCCTTGTGTAGCCCATGGTATAACGTTTTAGTTAAAATCAACTTCATAAGCAAAACAATATAGGGTGCAAGAAACTAAAGCGTATTTACATGATATTAGGTTAGATAAAGGATTTAATAGTATTTTAGAAGAAACAAAAGATATTGACGAGAGTACCGATTGCGACCCTTCATTGCCACCACTTAATACTATTAGACCTCGAACGAAAAAACGATAATTTGATTATGAGAACAAGAATGAGACGCCAAAAATCCATAGGACTTATTTAAAATTAATTTTTAATTTGTGATATTGGACATTTTCCAATATTTATGCGATGAAATTGATAACAATTACATCCTGTATTTCCCCTGGAATAAATGCATTAAACGTTATTCAATATTTGTTTACAAATAATCTTATCTACCTGTTCCCAAATTTAGTAATTGCTATAAGATTTTTTTTAACATTACCGGTGACAGTTGCTAGCGGCGAAAGGAGTTTTTGGAAAATAATAAAAAATTATTTACGGTCAACAATGGGTCAAGAAGGGTTAGCAAACTTATCTATCGTTAGTAGAGAAAAGACAATTTCTCAAGATATAATGTATCCGACATTATTTCAGAATTTGCTTTAAAGAAAGCAAGGAAAGCAAAATCTATTTAAATTTTTCATAATAAGAATGTATTAGTAAATATAAGTATTAATTAGTATAAATATCTATCTATTCAGTTCCTGCTGACTTCTTTTTCCGAAACAATTTACTTTTTTCACATTTCCTGTGTATTATTTAAGGTAAAATTACTTCAAATAAATAATGGTTAATCAGAAGTTAGGGGGCGGGAAAATTATTTTCGCACACGGCCTACAGGTACCTTAGTAACGGCCCTGATTCGTTCGTTAACTTTTTGGTACAATTACATATTTTGTGCCAGGAATTTTTTCACCTTCGTCCAATATCTAAAACTTAAAAATCGAGTTTTACTGTTTATTAATAATTTATTTGAATTAGGCAAAGATGACAAAATACAAGGTATTTTAGTAAATTTGTGGTCGTACTTGTAGCACTGTCAAATGGAATTCTAATAGCAGGGCCCCACAGATATTCAGCATAAAAAAAGGAAAAAATATGGTGGCTAGCCAGAAACGGTGGAAAATTTTGTACATATGATTGCGGACTAAAGCGGAAGCACGTAATGTTTTTAATTACGAGTGTTTTAATTGTGTATGTCTGCCTTCAATAAGAAAATATTTTAGTTAATGTAATCGTGCTATTATTGGAAATAATTAAGAATGCTTAACAGAATTCGTCTGAAGTCCATAAAGCTTGCGTTTAGTTCAAAAATTTGGTTTTCATTTACTTTATTTCTCAACAAGAATTGTCAGTCTGCCAAATCGTAATTGTAAGAAGCTGTTCAAATTAGTAATTAACGTATATCTTTTTTTTACATCAAATTAGAAAAAAAGTGTCAAGAGTGAAAATATTTTTCTACATTTTGCAATTGTTACAAAGTAGTCACCTCATGTCTTGTTATAATTGTGCTTAAACAACATTTTTTTTATACAAAAATAAGATACATTTGGCAAACTTTGAGAAGTAGGTGCTACGTGTTGTATTGCTTAAAAATGAAATTTTTAATTTATAACAGACACTAAGTTTTGTCACGATTAAATAAATATCCGTTAGGAACGATGAATATATACAATAAGGCCGGTAATAAAATTTAATTTCATTTTTTTACACTGTTGCAGCTGATAACATTAAAACTAACCTTAAAGTATTAATCAACTAACTACAAGTTCGTAACAATACATATATTTAAATCTTGGCAATGTATTCTACAGAAGAATGTATCAGACTAAATACTAAACTTAGATATTACAAATATTTATAGAAATTTATACATAATCTGGGTTTGTATTTGATCGTTTTTCACATAGATAGGTGCTAATGACCATTAGCAAATAAATTGCTCGGATAAAGGTTTAAATAATCTTAGATTTTAGAGTTTGAGTTCGCAACACCTGCAGGTATACTTAACATGTAAAAATTTGTGTCTTAACATTATTACAGTTTATCTTCATTTAGATAGTAATAAATAAAGGAAAGTAACTGACAAAGAGTTTATTATAGAGATGAACTAATAATGAGGTCAGAATGAAATAATGCCAAAGTTACACTGTACTTTGCTTAACCGTGTACTAATTATCATCAAAAAGAAGGTTTAAAATTAGCAACCAGAAATAATTATTCTGGTTGAGAAATAAGTGGAACGAACTGAGTAATGAATATAAATGTTAAATCTACCACAAAATATAAAAAATAGTTGATTTGAAAACTATTTATTTAGAGTTGTACCTACTAGTTAATTCAGAGATGGCCAATTGCACAATACTAGTACATGCATACATCCATGCGGTTTAGTAACAGTTCCACTTTTAGAAACTAATAGCAAAATTAATAGACAATTACAATTTTATTATCATTGCGCGTCAAAAATATTACGTTTACATATACTAACAAGCTTTCTTGGTCAATTGATCTAAATACACTATGTCCAAGGGCGTCATTTATTTAAGTGCGCTTAAAAATATTTTCTGCTGCAATGTTAAAGGGAAAAATGCCTATTCAAATTGAAATGCCAAAATCGTCAATTTTCTTCAAAGCTGCATTTAAAATAGTATTTTCAACAATTTACGGTGGTAAGTTTTTATAACCCAGGACTTCAAAGTTTTAAAAAACATGGTACATTTATAAAGAAAAGTAATTCATGCATCTATGCAAAATCTATGAAAAATCAATTAAAAGTAATTAAGGGCGTATGTTAGGATACGAACTACTAGAACAGAAAGTCATAAGGTAAGGAAATTACAAAACTATCCTGGAACTGTGTATATGTTTTTTAGTACGCAAAAGTTTTATTTTGGCCTCTACAAATTCTAAATCTAAATCAATGATAAGTCATTATTTCCTAATCAAATCACAATGCGCTTGACTAAGTTATCTATTTTGATCTTAATTTTTGGCTTTAGCTTTTTAATTTTTTTAAGGATGACTGTAACATGACAATGCAAACTTTATTCATGATTAAAGATATTTCTCTTTTTGGGTTAAAAATCGTGTATCTATCTTTATACCTTACTATCTTTACAGACATCGTCATCAGTAAAGAATCGCAATCCAAAAAATCAATTAAACTGGCAAACAAATTTATAAAATATGAAAATGTAAAGATAAGGTGTTATGACAATTAGGTACATGTATTTGAAAACCTACTATGGAATGTTAATTTATTTTAGTAACGATCAATAACTAGCTCTATAACAGATTAAATATTATTAAACTGTCTTCAACATGACATAATACTTAAAAATAATGCCGATTGAAAGATCCTTACTATCCGATGGCAAAACGTTAATTACTTTAACAATATTGGAAGAAAATGACCTTTCGAAAGATGCGTTTTAGACAAGGGCATACAGAGCAATTCTTTTGCCCTATTAAGTATTGTCAGTTCTGTAATGAAATTTATTTAAGGATAACTAGGAATTGTTTGGAGTAATTTATGTGCAAAGCAAGCAAAACGTAACATTCGACGATTTGTCATATTCAGCCAATTAAAATTTATTAATTTATATGATGACTATATAATTTAATCTGATACATAATTTTGTATCCTTTGGATGCGCCTAAGCCTCTTTTCACACGTGCTGGATGAGATCTTCCGATGTCGGATATCCGTTTGCGAAGTGTATGAGTATAAATGAGCGCGGTTACATAGGTGTACGATCGCCGGATGCCGGATACACATTGTACCGAGATAATCTCAGCGTGATTCGGTGCCGTATATCGGATATCCCACACACCGAAGTCTACACGAAGACACTGCGATTTTTCACATTATATGTCCAGCGCTTTCATTTCACATCTTTAGTTGAGGGAAAACAACGGCGGGGTGACTTCAGTTGTTGCGATAATGGAAAAACAAGCCCATTTAGATGTTGAGGTTTTAATTACCCTCGTTGAGGCCAGGCCTGTTTTATGGGACAAAACACTCGATATATATAAAGACAGGGTTTTAACAAAAAATGCATGTAGAGAAATATGTAAGGAACTTCATAGTGCATTTGCACATTTAAGTGATACACTTAAATGAAACAAATAGTTTCTAATTTCCACAAAATCTTTGTGGAAATTAGAAACTATTTGTTTCATTTAAGTGTTAATATGAATTTCCATCAAGTAAAGACCAGCACAATTCAATTTAAGTGACAAAGAGAAAAACGAATTTGGTAAGTATTATTACTGTTTATTGTAGAATAAATATTGTTTATATTTTTGACAATTGCCAACTTAAAAAATAAAAAAAAATAGTCCGGTAACGTATTTCGTATATTATTAGCTGTTACTGTTTTCTAGGCACATCAGCAAGGCCTGTTATTTGTGTCGTATCTTCAAACTGATATCCAACTCTGTTTGGAACGAAAGGTTTTGATAATATCTACTGCAAATTCTTGGCCCAAATTAATTGGGCGATGAAAAATTCTCCACTTGTTGCTAAGAATACCGAATGTACGTTCTACACACCTTCGAGTTCTACACAAACGATAATTAGAAATCCTCTTTATTAAAGTTTTTTTTCAAACTTTATTGCACTGATTTTGTGTAGGTTTAGGCATACATTCTCCTACCATCACAGACTAAATTTGACGACATGCCTCTAACTACTTTGCTTATTGTTGAAATACCAAATCGATAAGAATAATTTAGTTCTGTGAAGGTACAGCCACATGCCAAATATCTGAAAATGAAATGAAAATAAAGAAAATGCTATATATATATATATATATATATATATATATATTGTCGTAACCCAGACGTACCTTATCATGAAACGTGTAATTTGAACTTGTTCGCATTAATGCAAATTCAAGAGACAAAACAATAGCTAAAGGATGCATCTTAATTTGACTGATAAGATGCTATTATTAATTGCTTAAATTGATGTCACTGAGAATGATGCTACTCCGGCTAATGTTAGGCTTACTCCAATTAATAGCTTAAATCTCCCTTACTGGCCGTGATTAAATAATACGAGTTGATTTACAAATCTGATCTAGAACTCGCAAAATTCTAACCTGATTAAACAAACAGTGATCGTCTAGGGGGCAAATAACCTACGTTGTGTAATGTGCATGAGATAGGATCGGATAAGGTTAATTTGTTGCATAAGGTGGCAAGGTAATTAAATAAAACAAAACTACAATTGAGATGAACGAGTTGCGCTACCTGGTGATTCGCTCGTCATCCTATTTACATCGGGAGAAAAAGAATCACCAAGAAAACTCCCTTTATTCCAATAATAATCACACAAAGAAAAAACAAAGATCAGATAACACAAGTAAATCGCAATCAAAGGATTAAATAGGTATCAACACTACTCTATCGGTATTAAAGGCGTACAAAATCTATAACATTGCCTAAAACGAAGTTTAGTCACAAATAAACATAAAATCAGGTCTACAAATGGTATTCAAATTAAAGCAAAATAAACAGGTAATAAATAACAAACAGGGGATTCCTTTTGGAACCAATTCCTGTCTGCTTTTAGGTAAATAATTACATATAAAGCATTATACAGGGTGTGGGACAACCGGACATAAACAGAACACAAAAAAAAAACAAAGGACATCATTAAATCAAGTTAAAAGTGCGTACCTAACAAAATTTAAATATCACCCAAAATAAAATGCAAAGCAATTTCAATAACTACACATAAAGGCAATAAACATAAACAGTGTGATCGTATCCACAATATGATCGTCAATCAATCACAAAAAAAAGGGAAGAGGGTTATCCCGACCATGTAGCTCTTTTGTCTAACCAATCATGGCGGTTTTTAACACCCAAATACATTAAGCACTCTAGTAATACATATTACAAATTCAACCTACATGAAAAAATAACAACAGAAAATTAAACAGGTTACAGATTATTTAAGTAGATAAAAATGAAAAAGGGCAAGTACGTTACACATACAAATTTGTGAATACGAGCACAACAAATGATACACATGGACAGTAACAATAAATGATATAATTGCGTACACAGAAAAACCATTCGTGGCCAAACATATTAAATACGCAGTGGAGACAAAGTATAACATCTGAAACAAAGTCCTGCAAAGCACCGATTCACCTACATGATTAGTAGGTATTATTACAAATGCAAGATAATAAAACGGGCGATCCCTTCTCTCAGTTTTTCTTAGGCATAAAACAAAACACAAAAATATAGACATATAGGCATATAACGGTAACAAGAGAGACGTTTGGATAGATATATAGATAACTAGATCATTAGGATCAGCTTTCTGATTTTATACCTATGATCGTTTGTGTTTTTATTACTATAAATACAGGTTAGAATTATCAATACACAAGATAGAACACATAAAAAAAAGAGAGCGAGCTTCTCTGCGCCTGCATAATTTCAATGAAAACAACAGCTTTGCAAGTCAGTGTTTCAGTTTGGTTTTAACAATTTAAATGAGTAGGTAGAATGACCTTTTCTGTGTAATTTCACAAACCGTAAAACCTTTTCTTTTACTTACATTATCAATGTAGGTTATCCTTTTAAGCTTTCACCAGCACAAATGTTTAAATACTCGGATTTATCGATTAACACAAAAGAAAAGACGATTTTACATTGATCAACACAACACAACAGTTTCACAAGGTAACTCTTACAAAAAAAAGATCTAATTTACCAAACACAAAATCGATGTCAAATCTTACTAACGCACGCTTTGAAAATTCAAATGCAACTCCCCTATTCTAAGCATCACAACCGTTTTTATTCCATCATCCCCTATTTTCCATATCAACTAACAAAAGCAATAAAAATATTTCGTGTGAACGCTTTTGCCTTTAATTATGAAAAGAAACATTATTTGTAATTAACATGTGCAATTAACCGTAGAAATCCTGTATTTAAAATATCACATTTCAACCCATGAACAACTTATGCTTTGACCACGGTGTAATTTTTTGTATAATACTGATATTTTTATTTTCAAAACGCCTTTATAAACATCTTTAGCAATTTGTCTTGCCCTTTCGATAAATGCAGTTTAGCCTGCACCTGCAACTTCAAAACATCTGGTTGCGGGCCACCCTCAGTTAAAATCCTACACAAATATGTCTTACAAAAAAAAAAAGAAATACAAACCATTCTCAAATAACAATTATTATATAATAACTTTTAGTAATTATCTTTTGCTATCGCGACAACAAATTTTAATCGGAGTATTTTCAATGTATTCATCAAATTTTCGTAGTGTGCTACCTACAATATATATATATATATATATATATATATATATATATATATATATATATATATATATATATATATGGTTGATTTTAGGTTTCCGCGAGTGTAGTATGAAACACTGTTGTTTATCCGGGCGTTGTCTCGCGTCTGGTGGTGATGCTTCTGACTCCTGCCAGTACAGAAACGACGTTTCGGCAAATCAGTTGGAGAAGGAGAAAACTTGAAAATGGCATATATATATATATATATATATATATATATATATATATATACAGGGTGTCCATTTAGTGATGTTAATCCAAATATACTCACACGACAGTTGGCATCAATAACGCGTATAACTAGATGATCTGTTAAAAGAGTTTTAAAAATGCACAAATTTCACCCGTACAAGATAAATATTTTACAAGAACTTTGTGACGATGATCCCGATCAACGAGGTATACGTGCAGATGCTTAATAATTTAATAGAGCGTTTACTTGTCCATGAAATTGAAAATCAAAGGAACTTAGACGGGAATTTAATTCTTAATGAAGACGTGCATTTTCAACAGGATGGGGCCCCTCTTCATTATGCTATTAATACGAGACAGTGGCTGGATAGGTTTTATCCGCGACAGTGGATTTGTAGAAGGGCTCCAATTGAGTGGTCACTAAGGTCGCCCGACGTTACTGCAATGGATTTCTTTCTGTGGGGTTACATAAAATTTTTAGTGTATAAAAGTCAACCAGCTTCTTTGGATGAATTGCGCCAGAGGATAATAGAAGCGTGTCAGAACATTCCAAGAGACAGTTTCCATAACGTTAGACAAGAATTTGAAAGGGGGTTGAAAAGTATTTTTTATTTTTTTCATACCTCTCTTTGTTTAAAAGTTAATAGTCATTGTAATTGTTCCAAGAATTATCCTCAAATTTGAGGTTAGTTTTTCAGTTAACTCTACTTTTTTTATGATCAAGCATGTTTAATAAGCTTTCCAGAGAGGTATCAGAAGTGGGATATTGTGGTTTAAGATTTTTAAGTCAGTATGGATGGGGTTTAAGGGTGGGAGGGTAGTTTGAAAAATACGTCATTTGTATTCCTCCTGATTGTTATAGAAACGGTATTTTTTATTTTTTTCATATTTCTTTTTGTTTAAAAAATATTGCCATTGTAAGTTTTCAAACGACCACACGGTATGTATAAAAATAATTCTGAACTAAAATTTGAAGGTGATAATATTTTTTCTTGGTGTAGGTAAAAATATTTTGAAAAAATGGTGGAATATTCGTGATGGCTTCATGAAATCTCGCAAAAAGGTGAAAGATAATACAAGATTTGGCGCTGGCGCTTCCGCTATAAAAAAGTATGTATATAATGACCAACTTTAATTCCTACTTCAAGTAACTGAAGAAACTGTTGATAACCTATCAAGTAATAATGATATGACCCAAGAAGTATGAGAAAAGGGTTTGTCGTCCCAAGTCACTACAGATTAAGCAGATCCTCTGAAATTAAAGATGTTAAAAGCTCTAGAAGAGCCAGACAATCGACACTTGTCTTTTTTCAAGGGAATACTTCCGACACTCATTGACTTTAGTGAAGACGACGTAATTAAATTTCAGATAAGTGTTCTTCAATTAGTATCAAGTATCAAACGACAGAAAGCCACCGCACTAGCAAATGTACCAATACAGCACATTACACTCGAAACACATCCTCAATTCGTGAGTTCACCATTGCAGTCACCTACGCAACCCACGTCAATACGTCACCATGTACTCGCTCCCACATCTACGGGTCTAGTTTTTGAGCAACCAAATCAGTGCTTTGGAGCTTTTGGACTAAATGTCTTCCCCTTTCTACAGTCATTCCAACACTCAGTCACCAGTGCTTTCAGCTTCTTCAGATAATATAACTCAATAGATTTTACTGAGTTATAAACCTTATTTTTACTGTAAAATATACTGAATACTAAATAAAAACATACATTTTTGTTACCTGAGTGTAACAACTAAAATTTCTAGAGGCTGAATGCAGTCTCTCATTGATGTGTTTTGATGCTGAAGGACGTTCTTCAGTTTGCTATGTAACTTATCAAAAGACGAACGTAGATCTTCAAAGATCGTATAAAATGCACCTTAACTGCTACCTTTTTAAATTGATAGGATGAACCCAATACATTATGTTTCTCTTCCTTTTGCGACCAATTCGGTGTAAACTAAACATTGTAATGATGCTCTTATCGTTCACAGAGAAAGAGACAACACAACTCTTTTAAATTTCGATGGCGAACTGAACTCATATCGGATGTGGTGTGAAAACAAAAATACGGTTGCGTATTCATCGTCGGATGTCGGACGCCGGACTCGTGTGAAAAGAGCCTAACGTCAACGTTGTCTAGACAATGACTATAAATAATATCAGCGCAATTAAAGTGAAAGAGTGACAAGAAATATCTATTCATATACAACCTTCTTAACTTTCTAGGTAAATGCATCAGGATGATGTGGGCCTTACAGCGCATCTTATAATGGAAAACTATACAACTGTCTTGCGGGGATACAATATCTTTGTTAATGCTTGTATTAATTTCAGACCGCACCTTATGTCTTACAAAAGATTTACCAAAAACCATGATACTAGATTTTCTTTAATTAATAATTAATGAATATTCAACTAAACAATGTAGGTTTGAACAGACAATTTCATTAGCATTATTGGTTTCCCCAGAATCAAACGATGGGTTTAATTTTGTATCATGAGCATACAAATAACACACTATAACTTTAACAAAATCTACAGTATAAATCAATTATCTATAAAAACGGATCTAAAATTGATCCCTAAGTACAGTCATAGTAGTCAGTAGTAATAACATATTAAAAAAAAATCTAACAAAGAAAGGATTTTTGTAACTGCTTAGAGACTGTAACCGTTATTAACGTTGAAATCAAGATGTGTACATTGAATCTCATTTTAATTATAACTGTTAATCAGTTAATCATTGCAATGCTATAAGGAATAAACATTTTCTTCCAGGTCTAGGAAAAACACACAAAAAACCTAAACATACCGATACCAAACGTAAAATTAAAGCTAAGACGTGCCATTCTGCCTTTTTTAAATTACAAGATACAAGAGCTTATATAATTTGAGAAAAATTTGTAATTGTCTTTTAAAGTTATTTGGATGTTTATGTACACCCGACGTGAATGAAAATGCCCACCCCCCCGAAGCGATCTAACATAGAAATTTTGGACACCCTTTAAATGTTAGCAATAACCAAGAACGTATTGTAATAGTCAGGTATATTTTCCATTATATTACGGGCACGTTGATATTCTCTTAAACAACCAGTTTGTTAATGAAAGAATTCTTATGAAAATACGTAATGCCTGGTTCGAAACTGACCTTTATATAAAAAGAAGAATTATATTTTTAATGAATTTGAATATATGTGTATTTATAAAACCAAACAAATGATCTTATTTTTATTGCACTATAATGGAATTAGATGATAAATTTAATTGTCATTATGGTTTACTTTAAGGAATTTAAAACGGCTACAAGTCAGTTGTTTTTCTTCACATATATAATTCCAAATTGTTTTGATTTCATTATTTCCCTGGTAACACAGTGCTTGTTTTTTTCCATTTTAATTCAAAACACTACTAGCAAAAGAGGAATATTTATGAAATCGTATTATCAAGGATGTAATTGAAATTAAAAAGCGGCCTAATTGATAAAATAGAAACACGTTATTGGGCATATAATTTCCCATAAATTGTGTTTAAATATAAAAAATCCTTTAACTCTATAGGTCATTGATAGGCACAAGTACCGCTAAATATCGAATTAACATAAAAGTGGCAGTTTTTCAATCAAAAATAAAAAACTGTTTTTGAACTTACCAAATTCGTTTTCTTTTTCCAACGATAAAAATGGAAATTAAATTTAAAAAATCGATTTATTTCTACCTTTTATATGTATTATTTATTATTATTAGCATTTCAACAGAGTTAACGATTTAACTAAAAGTAAACACGAAACATATAACAAAATAATATTATCTAAGCATAGTTTAATAATTAATATAAAATCCTTCATTGTAAATACAAGCCTGCATTCTTCGACGCATGCTGCCCGTTAAAATTTGGCAAAGGTTTCCAAAAAGAAAACTTTCCCAAATCCTACGAACATGTAACATTAAATCATCAACAGTCCTTTTACCAATGCCATGATCGTTCCAATTCCTTATCATATCGGCCAAAAGGTTCTCGATTGGATTTAAATCTGGAGATTTACTGGTCCAACGCAGCATTATCTGCGAACCAATGCATAACCCTTCGTGCAGTATGGAAACTGCAATTGTCTTGGACAAAAGTGATCGGCCCATCACGTTCTTCTACGGGGTATAAAATATTAATTGAAGGTAAAACCACATCTTTAAATACTTCTATATATTGAATGGAGTTAAACGCTGACGGAGGTACTTGCACCAATTCTTCAGGTCCAGTGCTGCTCATCCATCCCCATACAGCTGTGGACACACGCCCGCTTGTTGCTAACGGCATAACGTATCTTTGATTATACCTTTGGTTATCGGGGCGCTATACACTGGCAGGAACATCTTGCGATGTTGAGAACGTTTTTTCATCAGAGAAAATCACCGTCCAAATGATTATGACAGAAATCCAAACGCACTGCAGCATGCTCTGGAGAAAGTATAATCTTCCTAGCCGATTTTCTTGAATGAATTCCATTTTCATGTCAACGACTCGATATTATCTTTTCACTGCAATGGATTTGCAATCGCTCCTTATCTTGAACGCAGTTACTGAAAGGTGCATAATTTATTAAGTTTACTATTCTTTGATCCTGTTGTATGATGGTCACACCTGCCCTTCCAGGACGGTGAGTCAACAGTGATCTTTCCCCGCCTTCTTCATATCGATCTCGCCATCTTCTTACTTGTCTTTTCCCTGCAATGGATTTGCAATCGCTCCTTAACTTGAACGCAATTAGTGAAAGGTGCCTCATTTATTAGGTTTACTGTTTCTTGATCCTGTTGTATGGTGGTCACACGTGCCCTTCCAGGATGGTGAGTCAGCAGTGATCTTTCGCCGTCTTCTTCATATCGATCTCGCCATCTTCTTACTTATCTTATCTAAAAGTACAAATAAAACTAGTGTTATACAAATTCAGATAAAAAACGTACAAAAAATTCAAACAAAAATAATATGATCAAACTATGTGTATACATACGTAACAAAGTTACTTGTCGATAGGTTACATTGACGTGACACTTCGCTTATTGAAAGTCCACTATTCAATAAACCAAGAAAAAATCCCCTTAGCTGTAATCCGTTTGCTTTTAGCCACGCGGCATTTTTTCTTATTAAGATAAAGCTTCACAATATAGTTACGACAATGTCAAGACAGGCCATAACTGAATATTTAATAATCATATGTTCTATTTATACTCTATTTTCACAAAGAAATTTTAAATTCTATTGTTACTTGTAGTAATTACATGCATTTACCTGAATGGTACTGCAAATTAATTTATTTCCGGCTTAACCTTTGTGCAATAATGGTAATTATTCTAAAAATAAAATATGTCGAATATACCAGAATAATAGGAAAATACATTCTTATACTTTCTACATTGATTGATTTCGATTACATCCTAGATAATTTGATAAGATAAATATTTGAATTGAATTTAAGTTTTTTTTAGGCGGGCTGGCCGAGCTATCCGGCCTCCTTCAGCCATAATCATAAATTCCCAGCATACATACATACATTACGTATATATGCATGGTGGGATTAAGCGTGGGTGTGGTCAGGATGGGGTCAGAAGGAACGAAGTTAGGGTTCTGAGGGCGAAAATACTACCCAGCATTCGCCTAAGTAGCCGCACATGGTGTGCATATACGCAGTGACCATGCCGCTACATGTATATGACGAAAACCCCTGAAAGAACCTCATACAAGGTAGACGGTAACGGGAATCGAACCCATTACCTCCCGAATGCTAAGCAGGTCATGTCACCACTACGCTACTAGCTCGGTTTGTAATTTAACGAATCCTTTTCACTTTATTAGCTCTATATTGCGCCCTGAGTGGGTTTGGACCTGCTTTGTGCAACAAAACAATAGAAAATCTACCTGACCAGTTTTGAATTTAAAGGGATGTACAAAATGTATGTGCATTTTTAAAACTACTTCGAGGATGGACTTTTTCATTGACGCCGGATGTACCTCAATGGCTGCTCGTTGTAAATGGATATAATAACGAGTGTCTATTTCAATCTAAGCATTTTAAATATGTATCTTGATCAAATTATCAATTGTATCTATACCAAACTAAAAGTATTTAGGTTAATTTTTTCAATAAAATGTACTTAATACTTCATGTGATGAAGTGTGTTTCCTATATGAAGCTGTAATAAAAATTTGCATGTACTTTTAGGAGAACCAATTGCACTAACAATGGGCCTTAAAGGGACATTAAGTTTGTGTACTCATAAACACAAGAAAAAGACAAACAGTGAAATCACACCCACAATTATGTCACAAATAAACCAGAATTAAAATCGTGTGAACAAATATGTGGCCGTTATTCAACCAATCATGCTGGCAGTTAGGAATAAAGTAAAAAGAAAGTAGAATACCGGCACCTTGGCCGCCATTCTGTTTTTTGTGATGCCACAAGCCTCGCCCACTTGGACACCTTCCCCTCCACTTATTGTACACGCCCACGCGGGGGGCGTATTTTGGCCTTGAGATTGACCTCGGGTCTGCCCTTGGAGTTGGTCTTGGGGTTGACCTCGGAATTGGGTTATGTGCCGTCCATCTTGTCGGCCATTTCGTCGTCCATTTTTGTTTTCTCAGTCCCACCCAGTCTCTGTACCCTTATTGAAGGACTAAGTCTCAGCATTCTGACTGGTTATGACTGGAAATTTGGAATGGTATTCTAATAATGGGCCCTAGTCTTGTAAGACAGGTATAGGAACTCGTTCTCGGGGCCTTCGTCCCTTGTGGCCCCTGGTTGGAAATCTGAATTTGAATTGTAAGGGAAAGAAGAATCAATAGATAAGATAAGACATGTAAAAATGATGATGACAAGTGTTTTTCATAATAAAAAGATCTTATTTAGTCTGCTGTATGGTTATTAATATTTATTAGGGCCAGTTTTGATTTTTATCAAATATTTCTGAAATAGCCGCATATTTCAAAACATATAAAAGTATCCAGGCATAGACCTTAAACATATCGATTATGTTCTATGCAATTTTTGATACGAGCATAATTTAGCAACAAAAAATTCATACATTTGAATTTAAGCGTTAGTTAAAATTTTTTCAATATCTTAATAACGACCTCGATATTGTAAGAAAGTCACTTTCAACATAAAACGGAGGATTCATGCATTGTAATGGATGAAATTTTGAAATGACCCCGTATTATTGATATTTTATAGAAGCGGTCGGCCTTGGAATTTTTTAAGTTAACATGTATTTATGGCTATTAATATAACGCAAGGTAAGTCTAAAAATTAATTAAATAAGAATGACAATGGCTAAACTGTATTATTGATATCTTATAGAAGCGGTCGGCATTGGAATTTTTAAGTTAACACGTATTTATGTCTATTATTATAATACAAGGTAAGTCTAACAATTAATTAATTATGAATGAAAATGGTTAAACTGTATTATTGATATCTTATAGAAGCGGTCGGCATAGGAATTTTTAAGTTAACACTTATTTATGTCTATTAATATAACACAAGGTAAGCATAAAAATTAATCAACTGGCCTTGAAGTTGGCCTTGTGAATTTCCTATGACTTAATTCGGCCTCAGAAAAAGATACTATAAATACGCACATTTGAGTTTAGTTAATTTAGTTCTGTTTTGAAGAGCGTTACGTTATCATCGTTATGGAATTTTTAATGTTAATAAAATTTTGGGGTTGTTCCGTGGTGGTATGTTAACCGAAGAGGGTTGAAAAACGCCTACAATAGTATTACTTTTAAGAGTTTGTGTGATAATGACACTATCGATTCCATAGAGATTTATAATGATTTTACCGGAGGCTTCACGAAGAGTTAGTAGAATGTAAGTATATATCTGTTTTATTTTTAAGTTTTTAATTATTTTTAATGTATAAAGCCCAGCTCAACTAAATATGGAAGAAGTGTTTGTTTATAGTGATGAAGAGATGTTGGAAACTTCGTCAGCGGAGGATTTGAATATGATAACGGTATGTCTTTTAATTTTCTATTGTTAGTTGGTTTAGTGAATGAGTATATTACAGTAGCAGCAGCAAGGCCAATTGGGCTCAGGCCTATCAACCCAGCAACAACAAGAGGCCGGAGGACCATTCTCTACCCAAATGAGATCCAATCATATAAATGTAATTGGGGAATCAAACACTAAATTTATAAGAAAATTTAACACCACATGTAAATCGTTGAGATTTACCTTTAATGACGTGTAAAAAATATATTGCCTCCTAAAAAATGTTATTTAACACATATTTTTGCAGAATGTGTTCGAGGAACTGTATACATACATTGTGAAGGATGCGGTTCCGTCAGATCGTGTCGGTATCACTTTAAGAATTTCTCAGATAAACCAATTGGCGTGCCATTTAGAAGAGTGGACCAGTTGTCGGTGAGGGTGATAATGTCACTACTGGAAAAGATGATGCAGAGCTTTTTCTCGAGTGACTTGCTAGTTTTAAAAGTGTATAAAGTGTCGGTACCGGTTGGCTATGGACGCAATTAACAGGGCTAAAATTTGCAGACTCTTGTAAGTCTAAAATCAGGATATTATTGTTGTACCGATAACAATCAATGAAAACAATTGTTTAACTCGCGCCCTAGTCTTAGCAATAGCGTTTAAAAATGACGATGCAATGCGTCATGGTATGGAAATGGGTTGGCCCTTACTTCAAGGGCGAGCTATGCAACTTTGCGAAAACAGCGGCGTAGACCTTAGTCAGAGCGGCAGTTACCAGCACATTCAATCATTTAACCATTGTAGTTTATAATTTAATAGGTGACTCGGTTTACTTTGCGGGTCCAAGGGAACCGGGTAGAGTAGTTTTAAATTTGTTACTAGAAGACGAGCACTATAATGTGATTACCAGCTTCACTTTAGCATTTACCTGCGGTTATTACTGCGAGCAGTGTAGAAAACGTTATAATAACAAAAAAGAGCGTGCGAAATGTTTGTATCAGTGTCCTTGTTGTCATAAAAAGCCGCCATGTTCCATTCAAATTCTAAAATTGTTTGCAATGATTGCAAGAGAAATTTTTAGAGGCAGGAATGTTTTAGAAACCCCAAGGACACTGAACTATGTGAAACATTACGTAGATGGTTAAACTGTCTCAAGACCACTGAAGTAAAGGGTTAACGTATATGCGGTTACAGCTATTGTTCCGCGTGTAAGAACCAAAAACCTATTGGACATCTTTGCTATAAGTCCGTTAACAAGGTTCGAGGTGACACTGGTGAAGGTAAAGCATCTATGTTTATCTTTTACGATTTGGAATTCATACAAGAGAAGGTGTGCGAAGGGATGAATGATATATTTTTCCATGAGTTCAATCTATACATGGCCGTGAATTTTTGCTCTTTGTATCCAATGCACTGACAATCTAGATGAGCGATGTCCGATGTGTAGCGAGAAACACATTTTGAGAGAAGATTCTGTTGAATCGTTTCTGTCGTATGTTGCCGAGAAAGCACGAAAGTTTAAAGTTACATGCATTGCATATAACATGAAGGGGTACGATGAATGTTTTGTGATTAGATGCATGCTAGCTAATAATAATCGATCGAGACCCAAAGTCATCTCCAAGGGCCTAAAGCTAATCTCTATTCAATGCGACGATATCGGGTTTATTGACTCCCTTATTTTCATTCTATCATCTCTCTCGGCATTTCCGAAAACTTTCGGTTTTCCCGAATCCAAGGGATATTTCCCATTTCTCTTCAATACATCCGAGAATCAGAGTTATGAGGGTCCTCTGCCTGCACTTGAATATTATTGTGCAGATCAGATGTCCGCGAAAGATCGGCAAAATATTTTAGATTGGCATGTGACTGAGACACAAAATAATTATGTGTTTAAGATGAGTGAAGAGATTGTGAAGTATTGCTTGATGTATGTTAAGATTCTCGTTAGTTTCTGGTCGACCTTCACGACCCAAAATAAAGTCGATCCATTTGAGCAGTCAACCACAATTGCTAGCACCTGCAATAAAGTGTTTCGTAGACTTTTCCTCAAAGAGAACATAATCGGGCTCATTCCAAAAGGCGGTTACAGACGTGCCGACAAACAGTCGAAAGTCGCAGTGGTTCCGTTAGGTGGAACATTCACAATAAGTGACCATACAGCATGCCGTAAAAGCTCGCGAGTTTAGAACACCTAAAGGTGTTAAGGTCGACGGTTATTGTACTGAATCAAATACCGTTTACGAGTTTCTAGGATGCTATTGACACGGTTGCGAGGAATGTTTCCCCAACCAGGCCAATATTGACCCAAAGCTGAATGTAAATACATCCATGTTTGTCCGAAACGAGAACACGGCAGCGCGGTCTCAGTTTCTACGCGAGCGCGGTTATAATCTAGTGGAAATGTGTGAATGCAATTTAAAAAAACTAATATTTGCTAACGATGCGTTAAGAGCATTTATACAGAATCTAGGCGGTCAAGATGACGAATCTTTAAATCCACGAGGCGCGTTTTACGGTGGTCGCGCTAACACCAGCAAACTCCACCATAAGTGTGACGGTATTAGTGAGAAAATCATGTATTATGACGTGTGCTCATTATACCCACGAGCGCGGTTATAATGTAGTGGAAATACGTGAATGCAATTTAAAAAAAGTAATACTTGCAAACGATGAGTTAAGAGCATTTATACAGAATCTAGGCGGTCAAGATGACGAATCTTTAAATCCACGAGACGAGTTTTACGGTGGTCGCGCTAACGCCAGCAAACTCTACCATAAGTGTGACGGTATTAGTGAGGAAATCATGTATTATGACGTGTGCTCATTATACCCTTATGTAAATAAATACTGTAAATATCCTGTAGGTCACTCGAAAATTCTCTTACGTTTAGATTGTAAAAACATTTCATTGCACACGGTGGAGGGTTTAGTTAAATGTCGAGTACTTCCGCCCTCTGACCTCTATCATCCTCATTTGCCCCTAAAAATGCGTGGCAAGTTGATGTTTTTGTTACGTAGGTCTTGCGGCGCTGAGCTAAATGAAGGAGAATGTGGGCATAGTGAAGTCGAGCGCAGTTTCATTGTAACGTTTGTAGCGGACGAGTTGCGTAAGGCTATCGTTAAAAACTATAAAAGTTTTGGATGTTTTTGAGATTTGGGGGTATGAGGTAACCGTATATGACAAAGACAGGAAACAGGATGGACTGTTTAGTTGTTACATCGATCATTTCCTGAAACTCAAACAGGAATGTTTAGGCTGGTCAGCCATTGTACGCCAGAAGCGGAGAAGTTAAACTACATAACGGAGTATTACAATAAAGAGGGGATTCACCTTGGCGAAAAGAACATTGAGAAAAATACCGGTTTAAGCTACTTGGCCAAGCTAATGTTAAATTGTTTTTGCGGTAAGTTTGGCCAACGTGAAGATTTAACCCAGAGCAGTATTGCATCTGAGTCAAAGGACTTTTTCAAATTGTTTACGGATCCTTTGATTCAGGCACCTATTAATGATAATGTGATAATTGTAAATTGGGATAGACCGGAGGGTCTATCTAATAAAAACTATTAATGTGTCCATAGCCTCGTACACGACAGCTCATGCACGTTTAGAACTATATAGTTATCTGGAGAAGCTGAACAGTCACGTATTATGACACAGACAGTGTCATATTTGTGGCGATACACGACTGGAATCCAACTTGTGGAGATTTCCTTGGTAAAATGACGGACGAGGTGGTGGCGTACGGTGAAGGAAGCTATATAGCTGAGTTTGTTAGTGCGGGACCGAAAAACTACAGCAATAATGTGTTTTCAGCCAGCGAACAGACAATTAAATCAGTGTGTATGGTGAAGGGTATTACCTTAAACTATAAGAACTCTCGTGTTGTAAACTTTGAATCGATGAAAGATATGGTGCTTAGCAATAGTGAATACTCTATTTTTGTATATAACGATAGGAAAATAGTTAGAGATAGGTGTTACAATGTATTAAGTAGATCTGGATCTAAACCTTATAGAATAAGTTACTCTAGACGACGAAGGATTGAAAACTTTGACACTTTACCGCTTGGGTATAAGGAATAAATAATAAAACAGATAAAAAGAAAAATTATTTATTTATTTTATAACAGTCAATCTAGTAAGGATTAGGTCCCGGTCCTCCCCGTAATTGAACCCTAGAGGGGGAACGGGCATGGGTGGTGCCCGGAAGAGCGCCTCCAGTAGAGCCTTCCCCTGTCTTCCACTACAGCTGGTTTTATTTTTACCTCCCCTGTCTGTGTAGATGGTGGTAGTTGTTGGACCCCTCTTCTTCTTCTCCTTCTTCTGCTTCTTCTTCTTCTTCTTCTTCTTCTTCTTCTTCTTCTTCTTCTTCTTCTTTACCGTGGTCGTATCTAACTATGACGACATCCTCACTATCATGATGTCGACCCTTTTTTTCGGAGCGCTGGTGTTACTGCTTGACTATCGACGTAATCCATGACTTGTCTACAAACGCTAGCACGCACTGGAATTTGGTTGGAAACGGCTCCCTTCGCCTAGAAATAGGCTTTGAAGAAGCTCTCGTTGAAACCGTTAACTGCTTGGTGTACGCCGAATTCGATAACGTGATCGAGATTGATAAACAACGGCATGTCGTCGTGGATTTCTCCTGTTAAAGGGTCAACTCTAGATCACAAGCTTCAGTGTACAGCAGCAGTTAAAAGAAGATGGACGCATACTTGGACGTGGAAGGGTTTAGAGGTGTTTACAACGAATTCATATCCAAAGAAATTGCCGTGATTACAGATCATGGTTCGTTACTGCTGATGCTGATAAAGTTGCCTCGAAATTATTTTATATCGAAATCCATGTCAGGACAGATAAGGTACTGAAATGGCAGTCCGGATATGTGCCCTACAACGATTTCTAACAGGCGCTGATAACGTTGCTGCCGTTTAACAACATTCATACGGGCAGTGAAAAACAACAGTTTTTAAGATTCCTTAACAAACCAATACTAAACCTGGACGAGAGTCGTTGTCCGTCGATCAAAAAATTGAAAAAGGAAGCAAATGCTTATAGTTGTCTAAACCATAACATCGCGAGTCGGCGCGTGCTCTGAAAATCGCATTACTATTGCAAGACTGAGCGCATACCAACTCCAAAAATGTATGCGATACAAGTGTTGAAATGTTTGAAATCGATCCCCAGCCACAAGAATATGTTTCGACGTGTATGTGCTTCTAATCAGATAAAAAGACACGCACCTAGACCGTGAGAATGGTAACGGGGAGTACTTTGACTCCTTTGGGCGACCCCAGCTATGTTACCATTTACGTTTCCTTGAGAAGAATCCTAGATGTTTCCGTTACATGAAGACGGCTGCAAGATTACAATTCGGATGTGTGTGGACCTTACACGTTAATGTTTTTGTATTTTAGGCTAAATAATAATTTACCAATGTTTGATTTTGTGAATAAGTTTTTCACTACATGTTTAGTTATAAATGATGAGATAATCAAATTACTGTATAATGCTTGTTTTTCAACCATTCTACTTTGATAAATAAAAGCGTTTTTAGTGGTTTAGGTGTTTTAATTAAGAGTTCCGTAACAAGAGCCGAGAGAGGAGAGAGAGACGAGCACGGTCAACTCCTATTACCGAAAACATTCATTAGTCCATACACCACTAGACACAAATAAATTCAAATTTAGCGCCAAGAGGGCGTAGACCCTAACACAAGTTCCTATACCTGCCTTACAAGTTAGCATTAGGGCCCCTTTATTAGAATACTATTTCCAACCAATGGGGCCACGACAAGAGGGTGAAGGCCTGAGAACATGTTACAAGACTAGGGACCCGTATTAGAATACCATTTCACATTTCCAGTCATAACCAGTCAGAATGCTGAGACTTAATCCTACAATCAGAGCACAGACTGGGTGGGACTAAGAAAATAAAAATGGACGACAAAATAGCCGACAAGATGGCCGCCACTCCTAGCCACGCTCATCACCCAATTCCGAGGTCAACCCCAAGACGAATTCCAAAGCCAGACCAGAGGTCAATCTCAAGGCCAAAATATGCCCGCTTCTACGTGGCATGTACAAAAAGTGGAGGGGAAGGTGTCGTAGTGGGCGGGGCTTGTGACATGACAAGAAACAAAATGGCGACCAAGGTGTCGTTATTCTACTAACAATGCAAGTTAAGTCACACATAAACTAAAACTAACGGTAAAAAGATATCAAAAAGGTAATCGTAATAATAAAACGTGTATGTTTAGTTTTAAAGTTAATAGCTGACAGTTACTTTAGAAATCAATGATATAGTTGAATGTTATGAAATAAGTGCGTGTATGTAAATAGGTTTAAGAAATTACATTTTTATGATTACAAAATATTAAAATTAAGACAAGGTCTCAAGTGCTGCATAAATGAAAATGAGTATGAAATTGTATATAAGTACAAAAATACTAAAATTGCATAATGACATAAATAAAATGTGTAATGTAAAGTTATATTGCATAGCTGCAGCTAAAAATAGATAAAATGAGAAATTGAAGATTTTTTTAACTTAAATAATTGTAAAATGAATACAAATCAGTAAAGTGAAATTAAATTGATTAAACATTAAACTTATATGATCTTAAATCTGTTTATAGTATTTGAAAATATTCCACTTCTAATAATTTGGATAAAAATAAAAAAAAATGTTTAATGCATAATTAAACAAGAGTGATTGTACTTAATGATAAGAAATCTATTTCGTGCAAGTAATGAAAAACTGTTTTGTCGATACGGTCGAAAGCTGCAGATCAGAAAAGTTAGCTTTTGCAAATTATTATTTAGATTACTATTACAGTATGTTTAACATTGTTAGCAATAATAATAATATAAAAATCGCACTGTTTTTATGTGCATCTAACATTGTCGATAAATTGAGCGGTATTAAGGGACTAAGACAATAAATTCGTGAATATGATCGTTCGAAACTTTTTAACGATATTAAACATTGTTGGAAAAGATCTGATAAGAAACGCAATTAACTTTTGTTGGATTGGTATTACAATAAAAGATAATTATGTGTTGTAATTGATCTTTCTATACGTCCAGTATATTTTTACTTTCTTGCTAAACAAGAAAGCATTGCGGTCGAAAAAAAAATCGAAAAAAATAAGTTCGTTATTTTAATGTTTTACGACTCCCTAAACGCAATAGGTATACAGGGGGGTGAAAATATGGCCGCAGTTACAGTCACATATACATTTTTTTTTGTAGAAATTTATATTTCCGATACCGTTCAAGATATAAAAGAATTGGAAATAGATATGCGTAGTTAAATAAAGGTTCTTTAAAGATATTTCTTTACGTAATAAATTATGATATCAATTTGTATTTAATTTAAGGGGTCAAACTTAAGGAATTATTCGAAATTGATTCATTCAAAAATCTTTCCAAGAATTTTTTTTTGTTTTTTATATTTTGTAGGCAACCAGCCACTCTTATGAATACAACTAACTTGCTTCTTCTAAAGCTACTAGTATAGGAGATATGAATTTTCAAATATTTAATATTGATATTGTTATAACTTTCTAACTATTTTGGTTACAAACATTCCTCGTATTGCTGGTATAACATACACATACTCTTAATTTATTTGAAAGGGAGCGAAATTTGCTTTAAAATGATATGATACAGTCCGTAGTTACCTTGAAAGATAAGCGAGATATCTACCTACATGTACATATGTAGGTATAGAAGGTTATGCACGCGACTTTTTTTTCACTATCACTAAATCAACTTATTAGCTCATTTACAACGTTTGGCCAAGTTTCGTCAATATCGGCCATTATGTCTGGATGTCTCGGAGAGGGGGGACGTGGTTATTAGGGTCAGTTTTTGGTTTTCATTAAATATTTCAAAGGTATAAAAATACCTCATATATTTTTTAGTATTTTGCAAGAAAGTCCTATAATGCACTAGCATTCGCCTAGTTTCAGTTGCTATGCTTCGAGGACTGGGTTCTTTCGGCGTCTTCCTGAATTATTTTCGGACTAAACGCATTCTCCATCTTTGCGAGGGCGTGATTCACTGCCATTTTGTAAGCTCCTTTTTTTAGAAAAGGTGGTACATTTACTAGTTACTAAGTTATTTGTTTTGCCCCGCATAGCTTCGACGAAGATGGGACGAATTCGCAAACTCACTGACAACTTAAAGATCGTAACGATACACACTATTTTATTTCCTGTTTGTTATAAATCTAACTATTTGACTTAAATCTAAAATATTTCACTTACTATAATTATAACACAAATAATAAAACTAAAAACCTATCTCTAAAAGGAAAAGCCAGATCACCAGGTAGTCCTCCAAGGGATCGGAAAGGTCGTCGGCGGCTGACGGGTCTTTGAATATCTTGGATGTCTGTGAGTTAGATGATTATTTAACAGAACGTGCTTTAAGATATCAATTCCCGGGTTGGCGTTAGGTAATTTTAAACAATCAAAATCATACGTAAATTAATAATTAAAATGAAAAGTTTTTTCAAAAGAAATCAATACATTTGGTTTACTTTATATTCTACCAACTTTAATTTTAAACGATCCAAGAGCTCGTATAAAAAAGAATATTTATATAAATATATAATTTAATAAAGGGCTGATACCACGTTTTTATGAGTACAATGACTTTATATCTCGGTCACTAGGTCAGCAGGTGTTTTGATATCTGCTTGTTTGAAAGGAATTACGAATGTTTCTTTTATTTATTTAGCAGTTTGAGACTTCCGGGTTTTGCAATAATTACTTTTACCGAACGTTATGCTTGCGTAGTTATTAAAATAGATTACAGGAGTTTATGTTGTATTTTTTATGCGATAAATTACTTTTATCGCTTAATGGAAATAAAATTTATACGGAACGGGATTCTCTTTGAGAAATTTGGATCATGAATTCTGCTTTATAGTAAAATACGCATAAATTTAAGGGATTTAATTTCTCTTTCAGGAAGTAGATTTGAAAACTGTATGTGAATAATTATTATCGCTTCTCAGAAACTATACAGGAACGGGAGTATGAAATCGGAATTTCTACGTTATAGAGAGTTATTTTTATTTCTATTTTTAAAGAATTGATTTATTCTTTCGGGAAGCGGATTTTAATACTTTAACCAGTATTCTGGATACGTGACTGGATTTAATTCTGTATCTGGGCACGAGACGCAGGATTTCTTGTGTTTATGGGCTGGAATACAGGATGACAACGGTCTTAGTCAGGATAATCTGACAGGACGCGGATTTATGGAGATTATTAGGCAATCTTTTACCTGTAAACTTTACTGGCTTCGCAGTTCGGTCGTGATTATGTTAGGTATGTCTGTTAGGAAATGATTAATTAGTCGAACGGGCATACGCTCCATTGGTTAATTAGACGGACGCTAGAATGAACAGGCACACGCCTTTCAGACAAACAAAGGTAAAGGAAGTACCTTTACAGGCATACGCCTTAGGGGATAATTCACTTAGGAAATCTCAGTACTCTTCAGGCATACGCCTAAAAGCAAAGAGGAGGATTTTGTGTAATAGGATAGGTTCGTTTACACGGACTTACACTCCAGGTAAGTTTCAGTGTACAGGTATTGTGGTGTTTTACAGACAAACTTTATTTATAATCTACCAAAGGCAGAAAAGAAATCGCTATAACAGGAAACTGGTTGGAAGAATATAATAGAAAAATTTATAACTTACCTCAAAATGGGCCGCCAGGTAGAACTAAAATTCAGCGGCTAAGTAAAGACCTCATGACGGAAGAGGTAAGATAGGGTAGTTACTTCAGGACGGAAGCAACAGGATAGGTGAAGACCAGGGCAGAGGTCAACAAGATAACTAATCTTGCGTCGCGGTTCTGCTTATATAGTCCGCGGTGATTGGACGAGAGAATGTAGGTGGCGCGTTGGTAGGGTTCTTTCGTTGAAATCTTCACCGATTGCTTAATTACGGAAGAAGCGGAAAAATCAATTATTTTAGCTGCAGTGGACCACTTTTCTGTAACATAAACGGACAAAATCTAATAATTAATTGGAGGATTTTTGTACAGATTTCTGGATACAATTTGTCACAGAGTTCTGTTGGGTAAATTTGAAATGTGCTTAGTAGCAAGGTGTTTAACTCACTGAGACTCAATGAAAGTTCAATAAAACATAACACTTGTCTCATACAGCTGATAAACCAGGCATTGAACTTATTCTACTTTAGCTATTGCTAGTAATTGAATTGCGTCCTACCTTCGATTTCCAAAATCAACCAGTAAGGTGCTATTTAAATAAGGTTGTGGTGAAGATACGTTCAACACTTGATAACCTGGTTAAAAAATTGGCAATATTTGTTTATGTTTACCATAAAGAGCAGAAAAGGCAACATACTAAGATGTTTTCATCAATCGACGACTCGAATAATCTCTGTGTGAGCGTGCATGGGTCTGTGGATGTGTGTATGCATGCGGCGATGTGTGCGTGTGTGTGTGTGTGTGAGTGTGTGTGTGTGTGTGTGTGTGTGTGTGTGTGTGTGTGAGTGTGTGTGCCTGTATGTGGGTGGGTGTGCACGCGTGCGTGCGCGTGTGTGTGTTGGTGTGTGCGTCCGGGTGCGTTCATGCGAGCGGGTGTGTGCGCGCGTGTGTATGTGTGTGTGAGAGTGTGTGCCTGAGTGTTGTATATTGGTGCACTTCAACACTTCAATAACAGATTATAAATAGTGGACTGTATTTTATTTTAATATTACCTGACAGACGGCTGAAACAGTAATGCCGAAAAAACTTAAAAGTACAGGGCAGGTAAAACGCCAACATTGTTCATACAAAAAAGGCTTTCTTACAAATAATCTTAAACGTACCATATCGCCCTAAGCTTTCGACACAGCTTATACTACTTTTATCTCACTCATAGCCGTAGGTCTGTTTAATTCACGAACTGTAAATTAACACTATATGCTAATTAGTAGCACACATAATTGTGTAATAATGCACTTTACCATGTATTCAGATTTACAATACGATCTAAACGCCAGTTAAGTGGCTGCGAATGCTCTTTCTTATTTAGAACCATTCTCCCGACTGTGATTTGTATTCTGAGCGTTCTTCATTTATATATTTTTACTGACTGGACAGGTACTCCTTTGACCATCGCTTCCAGAAGTGCTAGATCATTTACTGGATAAATTTGTACCGGCTTGTCATTGACTTAGTTGTATCCTCTTCTTCAGGAACTGCCCTCAGTGAATCTTCTTTTAAGCAATGACCAGGAGTAAGGGGTAAGTGGTCGTTTGGATCATCTGAGAAGGAAGTAATTGGTCTGGAGTTCAATATAGCCTCTATTTGTGTAAGGATATTGGTAAGCTTCAAACGTAAGAGGACCTCAATAAACGATTATAAATAGTGTACTGTATTTTATTTTAATATTAACTGACAGAAGTCTGAAACAATAATACCAAAAAACTGAAAAGCACAGAACACGTAAAACTGCAACATTATTCATACAAAATTTCTTACAAATAATCTTAAACCTACCAGTGTGACTGTGTGACTTTTTTGTGTGGGCCTGTGTTTGACTGTGTATGAATCTGTATATGTGTGTGCATGACTGTGTGGGTTTTTGTGTGACTGTATGTGGGTCTGTGTGTGACTGTGTGTGACTATGCCAACTTTGAGTTAAAATGTGAAAGTTGTCAGATTTTGAATATAACTCATAAAACAAATTTTTGTGTATATGTTATTGGAAAAGTATGTAATCCGTCATTATATATAATACCTAATAAATGTATACAACGTCTAAAATCTGAAGGAAATGTGTGAAATAAATAGTATTATATACAATTCCTAGGAATTCTATACATTTTCTAAACAGCCATCGGAAATGTGTTAAATACGGGATTAGGTAGGCTACTGCAACGGGATAAAGGACGCGTAGGTGCAGTTGCTATTTAGTTATTCGCTCACGCACTCTTGCGGGGCGGTTATTGTCAGTTAAATATTCGTTGTGTATGTACGTTGTTCATTATGGCGTCCGAATCACGTGTCGAGCTAATGAAAGATCGATTTTACAATGATTTAGCAACGTCCAGAAAGTCAATAAGTGCTAAAAATACTGTTTATATTGAAGATGAACGTTACAAAGTATTGTTGGAAGAGGTTACTACAGCAAAAACAACAGCAAGAAAGGATCCTCGCGATTATTGGTTGTTACGGCGATACGATGTGATTACTATAGACTAAAAAAGTAAGCTTATTTTTCCTGTTAAAGATCATGGAAGCAACATACTCTACTACATATGTGACAGTGAGTTATTCGACGGGTTACACGATGCACATATAAAAATTGGCCAGGGCGGAATAGACCGTATGATGAAAGAAATATGGAGTCACTACAAAAATATAACACGTAAGGATATAGAAACCTATATGCGTATTTGTGAGCCATGTCAACAAAATCAGAAAGGACTTAAAAAGGGTATTGTAGTGAAGCCTATTATAACGTCCGAGTTCAACTCTAGATGCCAAGTGGATTTGGTAGATTTTCAGTCTCAGTCCGATGGTGAATACAAATTTATAGGTACTAATTTATCAAGACCACCTAATAAAATTTGTAGTATTACAACAACACAAATCTAAACGAGCTGAAGAAGTGGCTTATACATTGTTAGATATATTTACTCTACTGGGTGCCCCTACCATTCTACAATCCGAGAACGGCAGAGAATTTTCTAATAATATGATTGA
The DNA here is from genome assembly GCA_036346205.1 of Vesta saturnalis. Lineage (NCBI taxonomy): Eukaryota > Metazoa > Arthropoda > Insecta > Coleoptera > Lampyridae > Vesta > Vesta saturnalis. The sequence continues at coordinate 496,016 of JARFJB010001696.1, forward strand.
AAATTTGAAAACATATGGGCCTGCTTTAAAAATTATTCATGGTAAGCCCAGACATTCGCAAAGTCAGGGAACTGTAGAAAGGGCGAACCAAGATATCGAAAACATGCTGACTGCTTGGATGCAAGAGAACGATAATTCACATTGGAGCGAGAGTATATCATTTGTATAACTCATGAAAAACACAGCCTCTCACTCTGGCATCAAGCAATCACCTTATGAAGCCCTTTTTATGTGTAAAGTTAAAGTAGGTCTATCGTTACCAAATGATGTCACGCAAAACATCGAAAGTGAAGGAGATTTAGAAAAAAGCATAGAGAATCTTGAACGAAGTGATAAAAATGATTCCAAAGCCTCTACGTGGTGATGCACGAAATATTATAGGTGTGATCTTGAGTAAAACTGATGACGATCTATATAAAATTGGTACAAATAATGGAATCATACAACAATTGTATTCTAGATCTCAATTCAATGGTTGTCCGAGAGGTATTCTGGACATCAAGAATGTACCTGGTACTGAAATTTCACTACGCTCAGTTGCAAATCTGCAATCAACTGGAACCGGACAAGGATTCAAAAGATGCCTCTGCACGAAGAGTTGTAGCTCATCAAAATATTTATGCTTCAAAAATAAAATGCTATATAATTCTCACCACTCCAGCGTACCATGCAAAAATAAATAAGTTCTTCAGTATGAAGCACATTAATGAAGAATTTTAGTTCAGTAAGTTTTTATTTTAATTTTTTTTTATAATGTAACTTGATTATTCTCATTAATGTCAATCAGTGTGAGGGTTTATAAGAAATTATTTTTGATTTATTCTCAGATTTATTTGTGTGCTAATTTAGCCGCAAAAACAAATAAGTTCTTAAGTTTAAGATGTTTCCTTTCTGTAATAAGACCTAAGTATGACAATTAAACCCTTAATAAAAAAATTTTTTCATTTTTATATGGTCAAAAATGTATTACCATCAGCGTTCTAGCGATCCACATATGTTAATGTTGCTATCATACTTGGTGGTAACAGTATTTTCGAGCGCACTTTACAATTTCATGCACCAAAGACCTTGAAATTTGTGGAAAATGTGTGACTAATTTAGAAGTTATAAATCTTAGGTTTTCACGTTTTCACAGGTTGAACCTATTTATCAGAAAGTACAGACCGTCTTCAATTTCGTTCTTCATCTGCACGATGTTTTTACCATTCCGTCATTTATTACATTTTCACCATAAATGTTACAAGTTTGCCGAGAACTTTATTTGAACTTACAAATTTAATCACACATCATATTTGATAATAGGATAGATTTTTTTAACTATGCTCAGTTTAATACAATGTTACACATCTGCTGTCAGTGATATATAAATTTGTTTGCCAAAGCCTTATTATTCCGTACTCAAACTTATCTGGCCAGGTTTGTCTCAATCGTAAATAATTAAAGGAAATTATTAGTATAATTAATATCTTAATTCTCAGTTGAAACCACATCTTAGCCCTTATGAAGAAATTGATTTTCATCGTCCTGAAAATGTACTACTGGTCTTTCCGCGCAGATTGATCAGAATTGGTACAACTATAAACACATTTACGTTTATTAAATTTAAGTAAAACATTAAAGTAAACAATTACATAATTTTGCTTGTGCCATAGGGTTGATTGGTTTCAGTGTTAAGTGGTACCTTTAATAAGAAGAAAACTTTATTATATCCTCATAATAGTAATTTTTATTACTTTTTATTTTCTGAAACTGTCCCGATATGTATATGTATACTAGGTAAATGTAAAAACGGTTAACTCTATTTAACACGTTGGCTGCCGCCATGAAAAGACAAAATGTGGTCCCTACGTGCCAAATTTTATTCTGCCTTGATTTCGATGTAATTTTACTTGTACATTCCAGAAATTTTTGCAAAATTATTATAGCTATTATTATTTTCCATATTTTTGAAAAAAAAGTGGCACAGCATCGGTACCTCGCGCCACAGAATGTAAAATATGTACCGCTTGTGCTGCGAGGTACGAATACTGTGCCTCAAAGACAAGTCTGAACAAGTCATAACTTCTAGAATAGACTATTGTACATCTGCAAAATTTGCGCGTCAGTTCTATTTTATAAGTAATTGGGAAACAGTGCATCGTGATGACTTACGAAAAAAACGAAATTCGTCTCCAAAAACTATGGAAACCATAATGTCAGACGAAGAGGAAGATGCTACCAAAGAATCCTCACATGAATATTCACCAGGAAGCGAGAGTGAAAGTGATAGTGAATGTGAGGAAATCCCTAATAAGAAGCAGAGACGCGATATAAAAAATGTGAAGACAAAGGGCGGACTTATTACGTGCGTTCCAAGCTCATATTCATTGTCAGGTATAATAAATAATATAATAATACTTCACATGTAGCAAGATTAGTAATGAAATTTTAATTTTCTTTGTGAAACTGTAAATTCTATAAATAAATAAATAATATGTTCTTCTTCAGATCTGCGTCATTCTCAACCTGGACCTTCGTGTGAGGCTTCGTCTTCTAGCTCTACTAGAACTGTTTATGGAAATGAATCTATCGACTCTTCCGGTAAGTTCCAAAAACAACCATAAGTACATTGGTATATCAAGTAGGAGTTCTAGCCCAATAATTTTTTGTGAATTTATATTTACGGCTTCCTTGTTATAGGCAAGTCCGACGTTGAAAATGAAGCAGTTGCTCTTGACCAAACCATAGAAGAAGTGGTGCGTCAAGCCATGACCGAAAGACCATCAGACAGCTCAGAAGAAGAGTTCTTGGAACACGAAAGAGTAGAATGGGAACCAATCACTGCTTCATCAATCCTGAAGTCTTTCGATTTTGAGGTACCCAAAGTAGGAATAAATCTTCATTTAGTGGAACAATACTTTTCCAAAAGTCCTTACGAGTTTTTTCAATTGTTTTTACACCTGTCACATTGTCATTGAGACTAACAAATACACAGCCCAAGTAAAAGAAAAAACTAACAAACCGAAATCTCGTATTCATAAATGGACTGATAGGAATGACAATGAGATAGAGTTATTTTTTGCCATCTTACTGTGGATGGGTTTATGTCGATTTCCGTCAATTACAGACTATTGGTCTAAAGAAGAAATTTTCCGAAATAGTATTTGCAAGTATATGCATAGAAACAGTTTTCAATTGGTATTATCTACATTACATTTCTGCGACAATGAAGAAGTGCCGCAAAGAGGCGTCGATAAGCTTCGCAAAATAAGACCGTTGTAACAAGTTGTCTTAGACTTGATGGAACCACTCCTAGACTCTGGCAGAACATTATTTGTTGACAATTACTATACCAGTGTGAATCTAGCAAATCTGCTGCTTCAGAGAAAAACTCATCTAGTTGGTACACTGCGGAATAGAAGAAAACATAACTGTCTCGAAGTAGAAAAAGCAAAAATTGGAAAAGGAGAATGTATTGCTCGATTTATTGATCCCGGAATCGTTATGCCAAAGTGGAAAGATAAGAGAGATGTATTGGTTCTTAGTACTAAGCATCTAGATGAAATGAGAGCTATGCCAAGTCGAACAGATCCTGACAGAAAGAAACCAACACTAATCGTTGACTATAATAACCCCAAGGTATATATAGATCTCTCAGATCAACAAAAAGCCTATAATTCTCCACCAAGGCGCGGTATAAAGTGGTATCGGAAACTGGCAGTCGAGATAATTTTGGGAACTACTCTGGTAAACGCACATGTGGTGTATTCAGAACTAACACAAGACAAAAAAAAACATCACAGAATTCAAAAACGATGTTTTGAAACACATTTTCGAAAAACAAGTACCTTTTCTGGAGCCCCAAGCTCAATAAAATTTGCAAGCTGATCGACATGAACTAGAGCAAACTGGCAAGCGGTTGCGTTGTACAGTGTGTTACGAGAGAAATAGTGAAGAGTTTGGACGTAAAGTGGCTCAAAATAAAACTACAAGAACGACTTGTCTTGCTCTACTTGCAAGAAACCATATTGTGTGGATTGCTTCTTTCACTCTCATAGAAGTTATTTAGCATAATATAACTTTAGTTATAGACCACGTTTCCATTTGTATTACGTATTATGTTTATAAATATTTTTCACGAATAAATCTTTTATTTCAGTAAATCAACTTTTTTTTTATAAGTTGTCCTCTAATATAATAATATTTCAATTACTTTCAATAATAAAGAGTATGTGTGGACTTTATACAAAAAGTCATAACTCACAATACATAATTATGCAAAAAAAAAACTAAAAATTATTTTCGAAGGCTTTTTTGCGCGACTTGCCTACTGTGCCATACATATTTAGTTTTCATAGGAAGTATAGGAATTTGAGAGCCGTACGCTGTGCCTCGCAAAATAAAACGATATCAATACGTGCGGCACATCATACGTACCGCGGTGCCCAAACCTAACATTTAGGGGAGGTACATACCATGTACCTCATGGCAGCCAACGTGTTAAACAGATAATTATTACCATATTGCGTGTACTTCAAAAAACTGTAGTTAATCAAGATAAATAATAAAATATGGTTTATTTAATTGAAAATATGTGGGGGTTGGGACAGATCGGTTTCTATCCAGTAGTGTGTTTGTGGTAAAAGGTGAAAGTGGAGATGGTTTGCTCTCCCATTACAGATCCGCATGCGCATTATAATACTTGTGTTATATATTTTTAATGGTATTTTTATTTTAATCAGTTATTTAAATTTAAAAAAAACGTAAATGTGTCTATCATTAATCCAAGCAATATCAATTTGTGGCCAATCTGCGTAAGAGGATTTTGAGTAAATTTTCACGTTGTCAAAAATCAATTCCACATCCAGAAATAAATTACATAAGAGAATGTACGTATTGTTTGTCCCCATAACCTCTACGCGAGAAGTCCGATCAATTTGCACATAAGAGCCTTAGTCAATTTAGCTAAAAGGACCATTATAAAAACAAATACTAAGAGATAAAGCACATATTTTAGACATATCTCTTTAATTTTAACGCCTGACCAATCTTCATCCGGAACTTTCAACCTAATCTGGACTAAGAAATTAGGTAGCATTATGGAAAAAATGGCAGGAGAAGTTCAAGAAGTCATTAAATCCCATTAAGGAAAAAGCGCCGGGGAGGAAGGTGCCGGTATTCTACAGGCATTGTTGACAATTGGCTTTTCTAAGTACGTCATCAGCTGACCTCACAATCTCCGTCCAACCAGCTGATGCGAATCAACCTTTGTTAGTGTTTATATGGAGTATTGATGAAAATTCATGTTTATTTAATAAAAATTCGTTTTTGAAAGTGTGTTCTGTTGAATAGAGTTAAACCTGCGTGAATTAAACAATTGTGTAGTGAAGATTCGTTTGTATGAGGCTTAGACCACAGTTAATTGTAAATATTGTACGTCGTTTCTTACCAAGAAACAGCTAAAGCTTTATTAAATAATCAATTTTAAACAAAAAAGTACAAATCTATGAATTTTTCTTAGTACAAATTGTGAAAGTAAATCCACGTCTTTTATTTGTAATCTGATTTCATCTAAAAAAAGGAAGTATTTGTCACTTTCTCAACAGAACGAGTTTACTACGGTAATAAAAGTGAAAACATTAATGAATTCTTAATTCAATAAATTAAGAAAAAATGGTATCTCCTCGGGTAATATGGGTTAGAATGAAAGTGGAGTTTCGAAGAACTTTTCTTATTGCATGCTATGCACCGGTGAATGGAGAAAGAGACCAGGAGCGTGAACTTCTGGAATGAAGTAGAGAACGTGTTGAACGTATGTAAGCCAAACGAAAGAGTGATTATAGTGGGGAATATGAACGGACGGGTGGGTGTACAGAGACAACATAGTGAACGCGTTTTAGGAAAGTTCGGAGACCAAAGAGTCAATGAGAACGGTGAACACCTGCTGAACATCTGTGTTGAGAGAAGCCTGTTTGTACCCAATACGTGGTTTAAACATAAAAATGTGCATATGTATACATGGCAAAGAGGTGAATCTGAAAGTATGATAGACTTGATAGTGTTTGATGAACGACTTAGAAACCTGGTTAAAGACACAAAAGTAATGCGCGGAGCCGAGTGTGGATCGGACCACTTTTTGGTTGTATCGAGAGTGTGTTTAGGGCAAAAGTGGGTCTGGAGAAGGAAAGCAAACGTAGTGCGAAGGTCCAGAATTAGGGTTGACAAACTAGTGGATAATGGTGCGAGAATGAAATACGCAGATGCTGTGAGTAAAGAGTTGAATGTGAATTAAACAGTGTGGAACGAACAAATAAAACACACCGACGTTGAAAGTGCATGGATAAGTTTGAAAAACTCTGTTGTCAATTGTGCCGTGCGAATATGTGTAAGAGCGACTGTACGTAGACAGAAAAAATGTGTTTGGTGGAATGAGTCGATAAAAAAGGCAGTATGTAAGCAAAAAGATGCGTACATGGCAATGATTGCTGCAAAAAATGAAGAAGCGATTGTATGAGGTGTACAGATTAAGAAACAAAGAAGCGAAGGAGGCAGTGAGAATAAGTAAAGAGGAAGTGATGGCTGTGGAACGCTGTAGGAGTGATGCATGCTAGAAACGCAATAGTATGGGAGGATTGTGAAGTGAGGAAATGCTGGCAAGAATATTTCGGAAAGCTGTACAGTAGTGAGGAAAGTAAGACTGAAGGGTTAAATAAGGAGAACATAGAAGAAATGATGAATGAAACTGAGAAGAATATTGGAATAAATGAGGTAGAGAAAACGGTAGGAAGGTTGAAAAACGGCAAGGGACCAGGCGTGGATGAAATCACTAGTGAAATGCTCAAGTGTGGTGGTGCAAAGCTTATACGAAGATTGTGTGAATTATTGAATGTATGCCTTATGTGTGGAAAAGTGCCGAGTGATTGGAAGAGCGTGATCATTGTACCATTGTATAAGGGTAAGGCGAACAAGAGTGATTGTAAGAACTACAGAGGAATAATTTTGCTCAGCGTGCCTGGTAAAGTATTTGGAAGAATACTGATTGATAGAGTACGAGAAACTACACAAACTAAAATGTGGGATGTACAAGGTGGCTTCATGTCAGGGAGAGGATGTGACGATCAGATGGTTGCTCTCCAGCAGGTGATTTGAAAGTGTTTAAAGGTAAAAAGGAAGTTGTACTGTGCGTTTGTAGATCTGGAGAAACCATATGACAGAGTGAATAGGGAGAAGCTGTGGGAAATATTAAATGAATATGGCGTAAATAAAGGTCTCATAAATGGAATAAGGGCAGTATACAATGGTAGTCGGACATGTGTTAGGGTGAGAGGAGGTGTGAGTGAATACTTTAATATTGAGCAAGGAGTGCGACAAGGCTGTGTGATGTCACCGTGGTTGTTCAATGTATATATGGATAAATGTCTTAGACAAGCATGTACCGATACAAATGGTGTAAGGGTTGGTGACGTAAATGTACGACTTCTGGTGTATGCAGATGACACAGTCTTATTAAGTGACAGTGCGGATGAGCTGCAAACCGCTCTGAGGAAGTTTGATACAGACTGTGAGAGCATGGACCTAAAGGTAAACATGAACAAAAGTAAGATTGTGGTGTTCAATCGGGAAGGTGGAAAGAAGAGTAGAGTAGAGTAGAGTGCAAGATGAAATTGTGGAGCAAGTGGACGAGCTGGTATATCTCGGTAGAATGTTTACTGCAGATGGTATAATTGAGAGCGAGATTGGACGAAGGGTCAATGCTGGAAGGAAAGTGATTGGAAGTATGTGGACGATAATGAGAAATGAAAGCATGAGCGTAGCTGCGAAACGAGCAATCTATAATGGCGTATTCGTCCCGTCAGTACTGTATGGAAGTGAGACATGGGCATGTCAAAAAAAACACAAAAGAAAAATAAATGCCGTGGGTATGAGATTCCTGAGAAGCGCATGTGGCAAAACGAGAAGGGACAAGATAAAAAATGAATGCATAATGACGAGTGTGGTGAGGAAAAGACGATGATGGATAGATATAAAAGTTGTATGTTACGTTAGTTTGGTCACATTGAGAGAATGAACAACGCAAGATTAACAAAACAAATATATGTGGGCGAGGTTAGGGAAAGGGCGGGCCTGGGAGGCCGCGTAAAACTTGGCTGAATGTAGTAGAATCTATGATAAAGGAAGGAAAGATAAGGAGTTTTAAAAACAAAAGGACATGCCAGAGACTATGTATGAATCTTGCGGAAGCTAGGGAGGTATGCGGAGATAGGAAAGCATGGAGAAAGATTGTGAATGAAAAATAAGTAAGAGGCAGGGATTATTTTGCCTACCCCGCAAGGGAATGGCGTGAAGGTTAAGTTAAGTTAAAAAATCAACACTGAACTGGTTTAAGTTACTTGAAAAGACAGCATAATAAACTTGATGTGCTATATAACACAGCACAAAATCTTGTCACATTTCACCCATTCCACAGAAAATTGTTCACATATTGTCACCGACCACAAGCACGGTCATCATAATCAAAGATTTTTCAAATTACAAAGAATAATTTTATCGCTTTGTCCCTTAAAATAATTTTTTTTCCAAACGGTTCATTTAAACGCATAGAAAACGTTGCCCCCGATCCTCTGTTTTTTTACATTTGACATGCGCTTCTGACGTCACGAGGAAAAGTTCAATTGACCTTTTGCTACTTTACCTTAACTATCGTATCTCCATAATTGAATCCACTTGGTGCATTTACAAATCTCGGGTGGTTGATGTTAGACAATTGTGCAGTAAAAGTATTATATAACCAAGAGGGAATATGTTTAGGTATCTATCACGATTAGTTATTCCACAACCTATCCTATCTATTTGGCCGCGCCGTGTAGAGGTACCCTTTGCAAGTACATCCGGCGTCAATGAAAAAGCCCATCCTCGAAGTAGTTTTAAAAATGCACATAAATTTTGTACATCCCTTTAAACGCAGAACTGGTCAGGTAGATTTTCTATTGTTTTGTTGCACAAAGCAGGTCCAAACCCCCTCAGGACGCGATATGGAGCCAATAAATTGAAAAGGATTCGTTAAATTACAATACAAAAAAATTAGTTTTTTTTATAAAAGTTTCAGCATAAGTGGGCATTATATTTCATTTTGGGATTTCCTAAAAAAAGCGAAATTGACATTTTTAGCGTTTCTGGTTTCTTAGAAAAGCATTTTATCCCAAATAACCAGTTTTTATTTTAGCAATCATAACGTTTTTCAATTCAATTCAAATATTTATGTTATCAAATTATCTAGGATGTAATCGAAATCAATCAATGTAGAAAGTATAAGAATGCATTCTCCTATTATTCTGGTATATTCGGCATGTTTTATTTTTAAAATTGTTTTGTGAAAATAGGGTATAAATAGCAGAACATATGGTTATTAAATATTCAATTATAACCTGTCTTGACTTTGTCGTAACTATATTGTGAAGCTTTATTTTAATAAGAAAAAATGACCCGTCGCTTAAGGTAAACGGATAGTTCGTTATAGCAAAGGGGATTTTTTTTTGGTTTATTGAATACTGGACTTTCAATAATCGAAGTGTCTCGTCGATGTAACCTATCGGCAAGTAATTTTGTTACGTTTGTATACTACACAGTTTGATCATATTATTTTTGCTTGCATTTTTTATACATTTTTTTACTGAATTTGTATAAGACTAGTTTTATTTGTAATTTTAAAGAAGACAAGTAAGAAGATGGCGAGATTGATATGAAGAAGGCGGCGAAAGATCACTGCTGACTCACCATCCTGGAAGGGTTCGTGTGACCACCATACAACAGGATCAAGAAACAGTAAGCCTAATAAATGAGGCACCTTTCACTAACTGCGTTCAAGTTAAGGAGCGATTGAGAATCCATCGCAGTGAAAAGACAATATCGAGACGTTTACATGAAAATGGAATTCATTAAAAAAAACCGGCTAGGAAGATTATACTTTCTCCAGAGCGTGCTGCAGTGCGTTTGGATTTCTGTTATAATCGTTTGGACACAGATTGGTCGACGGTGATTTTATCTGATGAAAAGACGTTCTCAACATAGCAACATGCTCCAGTCACTTTATGGCGCCCCGATAACCAAAGGTATAATAAAAGATACGTTGTGCTGTTAGCAACAAGCGGGCGTCTGTCCACAGGTGTGTGGGGATGGATGAACAGCGCTGGACCTGGAGAAATGGTGCAAGTATCTCCACCAGCGTTTAACTCCATTCGATATATAGAAGTATTGGAGATGTGCTTTTACCTACAATTAATATTTTATACCCGGTAGAAGAACGAGATGGACCGATCACTTTTGTCAAAGACAATTACAGTTTCCATACTGCACGAAGGGTTATGGGTTGGTTCGCAGATAATGCTGGAAATATAAAATTGCTGCGTTGGCTCAGTAAATCTCCAGTTTTAAATCCAACCGAGAACCTTTGGGCCGATATGGTAAGGAATTGGAACGATCATGACATTGGCGAAAGGACTATTGATGCTTTAATGTTACATGTTCGTAGGATTTGGAAAAGTGTTCGTTTTGGAAACCTTTGCCAAATTTTAACGGGCAGCATGCGTCGAAGAATGCAGGCTTGTATTGAAAATGAAGGGTTTTGTATTAATTATTAAACTATGATTAGATAGTATCATTTTGTTATATGTGTTTGTGATTACTTTTAGTTAAATCGTTAACTCTGTTGTAATGCTAATAATAATAAATATAAAAGGTAAAAAGAAATCGATTTTTGAAATTTAATTTCCATTTTTATCGCTGGAAAAAGGAAACGAATCTGGTAAGTTTGATTGGAAAACTTCCATTTTTATATTAATTCGACTTGTGCCTATCAATGACCTATAGAGTTAAAGGATTTTTTATATTTAAATCACAATTAATGGGAAATTGTATGCCAAATAACGTGTTTTTGTTTTAACCATTAGTACGCTTTTTAATTTCAATTACATCCTTGATAATGCGATTTCATAAATATTCCTCTTTTGCTAGTAGTGTTTTGAATTAAAATGGAAAAAAAGTACCATGTTATCAGGGAAATAATGAAATCAAAACAATTTGGAATTGCATTGTTGCTTGTATTTCTTCTAATTAGTCTAATAGAAAAACAACTGACTTGGAGCTGTTTTAAATTAATTAAAGTAAACCATAATGCAATAAAAATAAGATCATTTGTATGGTTTTATAAATACAGTAATACCCCGACTTACGCTACCCCGACTTACGCGAATTTGGAGATACGCGGTTTTTCATTTTGATTGTTGCGCGCATCGGCTCTCTCGCTCCGCCCTCTCAGTGTTCAGTTTGCGACAGGTTTGAACGTGTTCCGCGTGGAATTGTTTTACGTGCGCAGTGCGTTTTACTTATAATCTCTAATTATGTCATGTAAAAGAACAAAAAACGAGTCATTTGAGCCTAACAAGAAAAGAAAAACACTGTCTTTGGAGTGTAAACTGAATATAATTAAAGACTTTGAAGCAAAAATTAAAATTTGTGAATTGGCAAAGAAATTTGACCTACCGGACTCAACAGTCCGCACCGTTATAAAAGGTAACGAAAAAATTATGAACGCTGTGAAAGACTCTCATTCTTTGAATTCAAGTATCATCCGTAAGCGTCACGGTATTATCGCACAGATGGAAACATTGTTACAGTCATGATGTGATAATCAAGTAAGAGTGAAAAATTGTCCTGTTGATCAAAATACAGTGTGTTTTCAAGCAAAGCAGATTTTTGAAAAACTGAAAGAAGACGCTGGGGAGGCGGCTAAAAGTGAAGTGTTTAAAGCTAGTAACGGCTGGTTCAGCCGATTTAAGAGTCGTTGTAATTGGCATAGCATCGCATAGTGGAGAAGCGGCAAGCGCTGATAAAGAAGCTGCATCTCTCTATCCAGAAAAACTCAAAACAATGATAGACGAAGGTGGCTACACTAGCCAAACCATTTTCAACGTAGATGAAACCGGTCTTTTTTGGAAGAAAATGTCTAAAAGAACTTTTATTGCGCGTGAAGAGAAAACTTTTCCAGGTTTTAAAGCCGCCAAGGATCGATTGACAGTGATGGTTGGTGCGAATGCAGCTGGAGATTGTACATTGAAACCTCTCTTAGTTTATCGCTCAGAAAATCCAAGAGCCTTAAAAAATAAATCCAAAGCTGGTTTGCTGGTCGAACGTTACTGCCAATTAAAAGAAATCCCATTTAAAGTGATGCTACTGATTGACAATACACCAGGTCATCCTCCCACAACTCTAATTAATTTCGATCCACGAGTGGAAGTTGCATTTTTGCCACCAAACACTACCAGCTTGCTTCAACCAATGGACCAGGGAGTCATTAAAACATTTAAAGCTTACTACACAAGGCGATCATTTGCACATCTACATGAAGCTATGATACAAAACAATGAGCTTTCTGTTAAAGACTTTTGGAAGCAATTCAATGTTTTAGATGCTGTAAGAATTATTGGACAATCTTGGAATGAGGTTTCACAAAAAACTTTGAATGGCGTCTGGAAAAAACTGTGTCCATTTTTTTTCACCACTGAAACCCAAGGAGAATCAGTTTCGGATCCTGAACAAATCGATAGCATAATAGAAGAAGTGGTAGATATCGCCAAACAATTAAATTTAGAGGTCGCTGATGATGATGTTCAAGAATTGCTAGATTCACACAATCAAGAGCTAACAATTGACGAGCTTATAGAAATGCGTAAGCATGAGCAAGACATTGAACAAACTGATTCGCTAGACCCAGTTGAATCGGAAAATCAAACGACAATTGCAAACTTAACAGAAGGCCTTAATTCAATTGAAAAGGGGTTACAAATTTTAGAAAAAATAGATTCTAATGAAGACCGCGTTTCTACTGCAAAACGGGGAATAAAAAATTTACTGGTATGCTACGAGGAAATTTTGCGTGAGAAGAAGAAAAACTTAACTCGTCAGGCAACATTGTTAGAATATATGAAGCCTTCGACATCAAAATAACTTTGGTTTAGGTTACTTTATTCATAACAATGTAAATTGTTTTATTATCTTACATTTTATTAAACATTTTTCTTCAAAATTATTGTTTTCTTTAGACTCTGGTCCCGATTAAACATACTTTATATGTATTTATATGCAAAGTTGAACCCCGACTTACATGGCAATCGCTCGGACCCACCTATCGCGTAAGTTCGGGGGATTACTGTACACACATATTCAAATTCATTAAAAATATAATTCTTCTTTTTATACAACAGATTTTCAAGACGGTTTCGAGCTAGAGATTACGTATTTTCATAAGAATTATTTCATTATCAAACTGGTTGTTTAAGCGAAGGCCGTGTCTTCTACCACGCGAAAAGTATAACCTCAATCTGTCTAAAGAAGAAAATCAAAATCCACAGTAACCTAGGAAACTCAATGGATTGAAAAGTACCGTAGCTGGGGCCCTTGGTTACTGTAGATTTTAATAATGTTCCTTTTTATTTCCTTTTTTTTTTAGAGAAATTGACGTTATAATTCGCCAAATTTCGCGTGGTAGAAGATACAGCGTTAAGCGAATATCTACGTGCCCGTAATATAATGGAAAATTTACCTGACTATTACAATACGTTCTTGGTTATTGCGAACATTTAAAGGGTGTCCAAAATTTCTACGTTAGATCGCCTCGGGAGGTGGGCTTTTTCATTGACGTCGAGTACCTAAGATCGATCCTGAATTTTAATATGTGTGATCTATAATTTACAAGCAACTTCAGATATTTACCTATTCTAACTCAGTTAAAATACTTCATTTCAATCTCTTCTAAAATTATGTACCTACGTTTCCTTAGTAATGTTTTTGTAAAGCATATGTGTGTATTTAGGTATTGAAATGAATTGAGAAAACATGGGTTTGTGTAACACTTTTAAAATTAATTTTACTACTTTTTCAGTAATATTAATAAAATACCCACATTTTGTGCAAGACAGAGGAATGTGTATACATTTTCTCTAACAATTTATAACTAAACAGAGATTTTTGTTTACAATTACTAAAAGTTTAAGAAAAACATATTTTTAAGCAAGCCTGTAACGGTCTATTATGTTATAGCAGAAACTTTTATTTAGGATTTTGTGACGTTAAGTAAACGTCTATTTATTTTTAACATTTGGTACGTTAATTGGTAACATGTATATGTCATTAGTAATTTCAAAAATCATAACTTACATAATTTGATCCAATCTTATATTTGTAGTGATTTCAAATGTTTAACTCCAAATCATTTTGTTAAAATTGTGAAAAAAAATCTATAAATTTGAATTTGGAGCTATCCCAAAATGTTTAATACCTAACTTAAAAACGGATGTTGTATTTATTTTTCTTAATTGAAAAATGGTGTAGCAATGTTTAATAAATTGTTTATGTTAACATTAATTATGCATATATATTAAAATAACATCTGTGTTATTCTTGATTTATTTTTTACGGTACCTAATGCAGGAATCAGATTTCAAAATCTAACTTAATTTTACAACGGAGTTGATAACTTTTATGATCACTGAAATGATATAAGTAGTAGGGAAAGATAACGTCAATCGTTTAGTGATATTCTGAAGTCATAAAAGGAAAATTAACGAGTTAAACAAGTATATAAAATATTTCAAACACACCTTGGGGAAACAAATAGTCCTCCTCGTCAAATGATTTTTTTTTTTTTTTATGATTGTGGACCTGAACAGGCTAAATAAGGCCTATCGTGCTAAAGCACTCAGGAACACTTAGGAGGATGGATAGAGGGATAATGAATTGACAATAGATGCCTATGAACAGCTACCTTAAATTTTCTCGTATCATAAGTGAGAGGAAAACAGGAACTAGGGAGATCATTCCAGAGTTTAGAAGCCGTGTAGAAAAATGTGGATTGCGCCCGTTTGGTACGACAAGTGGAGATTTGTACTGCATACTGATGATGTGAATGAGCGAACCGAGTGTTTCTCGCAAAGATAGCCGGAGATGGTATCAAAGAATGTAATTCACCAGCACAATAGCCGTTGTAATAACGATAATACAAAGAAAGAACTGAAACCATCCTTCTATGCTCAAGGGACTGTATGTGAGAAGTTAAGGACGGGTCATTTATAAGCCTAATCGCTCTCTTTTGAATACGAACAACGATATCGAATTATATCCCAGATGAGGTCGAATTTGGGCCTTATACAGCAAAAGGAGTTGTCGAGAGGTAAAGTACTGCTTAGATCTGTACAAAAAGCCTATTTTACGAGCAGCTGTTTTGGTAGCTGACAGAAGATGGTCAACCCATGAGAGATTTAAAGATACAGTCATACCCAACAGAGTAATAGAGTCTGAAAACTAAAGAACTGAGCCATTCATACTTACAACAGGAAATGATCGATCTTTTTTGGCGGACATAAGGCAACACTGAGTTTTGTTAGCATTAAATTTAACTAGATTATTGCTTCTCCATTCGAGAATACGTTGAATGTCTTTGTTGATTGAATTTGTCATTTCAGCTTTAATTAATGTAATTAAGGCTCTAGTGGATCGGGCTAAACGAATTTGTGATTCTGAATTTTTGGGAGATGAATTTGATCATTTAAAAACACCATTACAAGCTAATGATTATTACCTTAAAGACATTAATAATGTAATTAAACCTGTTTGCGTATCTGTAAAGTACAATTACTGCTTGATATTGGAAGAGCTTTTCATAACTGACGTTACGGAGGAATTTTAAAAAAATAAATAATATTAAATAATAAATTACAAGAAAGATTAAAGAACATTTAAGATCACCTAAAGACACTTCAAATCCCTTGTTAGCTAGTTTTTGTGGAAAAGTATACATGAGAACCACAAAATGTAGCTTTCATACTAGACGTAAAGAACATATTAAATCATGATGTTTAATCTGACAATATGGAAATTTTATCATGGCAAACTTACAGGGTTGGATTTAGGACTTCTGGGGCCGCGGGCGGATTCGCATACGGGGCCCTCAATATAAATATGTTAAAACCGTATAGATACCACATGTTACGTATACACATAGTATAAATATTTATTATATAGTATTATATAGTTATACACGTGAATAATTTTTGAAAAATTATATATTCAAAAAATAAATTACCAATTTCGGGTCTTAGCCCCCTGATCCCTTGGAGGGAAATTTGGATTTATATTTAAGTCTTTACATTTTGATCGCTTATTGCGAGAAATTTGAACTTGTATTCTAATAAGGGGCCTAATGCTAACTTATAGGACAGGTATATGGCTTCGCAACTTGCTTTCGGGGCATTGCCCCCTTGGAGAGAAATTCAAATTTGTATTTAAGTCTCTACATTCTGATAGTTTATCGCGAGAAATTTGAATTTGTATTCTAGTAAGCGGGCCTAACGCTAACTTATAAGACAGGTATAGGGCTTCACAACTTGCTTTCGAGGCTTTGCCCCCTTGGTGAGAAATTTGCATTTGTATTTTAGTCTCTTCGTTATGATTGGTTATGGCGGGAAACATGAATTTGTATTCTAATAAGGGGCCTAATGCTAACTTGTAAGACAGGTGTAGGGCTAAGCAACTTACTCTCAGGCCTTCGCCCTCCTTGACCAAAAATTTGAATTTGTTTGTGGTGCCACTTATGAGGGGGAAATTTGAATTTGTATTCTAATAATCGGGGCCCTATTGCTAACTTATAAGACAGGTAAAGGGTTTCATAACTTGCTTTCGGTTTTTGTCCCCTGGCCCCCTTAGCGGGAAATTTGAATTTGTATGTAAATCTTTACATTCTGATTGCTTATTGCGAGAAATTTGAACTTGTATTCTAATAAGGGGCCTAATGCTAACTTATAAGACAGACATAGGGCTTGCTTTCGGGTCTTAGACCCCTGATCTCTTGGAGGGAAATTTGAATTTGTATTTAAGTCTTACATTCTGGTTACTTATTGCGAGAAATTTGAACTTGTATTCTAATAAGGGGGATTAATCTAACTTATAAGACAGGTATAAGGCTTCGCAACTTGCTTTCGGGTTTTCGTCCCCTGGTCCCCTTGGCGTGAAATTTGAATTTGTATTCTAATAGGGGGACCCTAATGCTAACTTGTAAGCCTGGTGTAGAGCTTCGCAATTTGCTCTCGGGGCTTCGCCCCTTGTCCTACATCCCTTGGCTGTAAATTTGAATTTGTATTCTAATAAGAGGCCTTAATGCTAACTTGTAAGGCACGTATAGGGTTTCGCAATCGGCTCTCGTGCCTTTGCCCCTTGTGCCCCACGAGCTCAAATTATGAATTTGTTAATTGCGCATCTACTTGTGTATAGACTAATGAATGTTTTCTGTAATGTAGCTGCATACAAGTCCCTGTAATGGTTATGGTGGGAAATTTGAGATAAGGGGTCTAACACTAACTTTTAAGGTAAGACGTATGCATCTGGGCTTCGACCAACCGATCAACCTCGATCAAATCAAACAACGGGGCTTCGCCCCTTATCCTAGCCCCTTGGCGGTAAATTTGAATTTGTATTCTAATAAGGGGTTCTAATGCTAACTTGTAACACTACATAAATAAAGTTTGCTGCGAGTAGGACTTGAATCTACGCCTATTCTAATAAGAGGATCTAATGCTAACTTATAAGACAGTTATAGGCCTTCACAACTTGCCCTCGGGCCTTCTCCCCCTGCTCAGGGACCCGGAGCTCAAAATTTGAATTTGTTAGTGTAAAACTCATGAATGCTTTCTGTAACAGGGACTGGCGTTATAGAAAATGGAAAAATCAAACAATCAGATCAATCAGAATCAATCAAAGCAATTAACCAAATCAGCCAAGTCAATCAACCTCAATCAAATCAAACAAGAAGCTGAGCTAACAATTTTTCATAACCTTCAGGTGACGGTTCTCCCACTGTATATACCTAGCTCCTATGAACGACCGCTTACTTTATAGATAAGGCTAACCGACACTCAGAGCTGATACTTTCCCTAAACGCGAATGCACCGGCGTGGGAAAGCAGTCCATCATTCGCAAATTAATCTCAATCAATTCAATCTCAATCAATCAAATCATAACTTACGGCCTATAAAAACAATTCAAAATACTGGTTTGACTTAACTTACAACTTGCTAAAACCAACCAACAATTCAAAAATACATGAGATAGCCTTCGGCATTACTGTCAATATTCGAACATCAAATTAGCTTGTAACACTAGTACCGGTTTTTTGCATACAGTGTTAAAAATACGTTTTACATAAACAAACTTTCATTTTCAATTTTGCTAATACACCGATTTCGTTTAGGAGGCTGTGTTTTATTTTACACAATGCTTACCATTATCATTAGACAGCCATAATAATAATAATAATAATAATAATAATAATAATAATAATAATAATAATAATAATAATAATAATAATAATAATAATATCACTTAAATTCGGAATACCTCTGACAAACCTCTGACAAAAAGGGCCCTAGATTTATAAATAAACTTGACCGTACTATTTCGTTTTTGAAAACGGGGCAAATGCCACAGGGGATAAATTAAACAAGCTGACTTTCATTTACAATTTTGATAATACACAACCGTTTTTAAACTAGAATCGAATTTCGTGAGACTATTTACAATTTTGATAATGCACAGGAGTTTTTGAAACTATCTCCGTTTTCTCGTAAAGCTAAGATAGGATGCTGTTTTATTTTAACAATGCTCATCATTATCATTAGACAACCATAATAACAATAATATCTCGCAAATATCTTAGGTCCTTCAGGTCATCATTAATGTAAAGTAATTATTTTCTGATTTCAACAGTTATGTAACCGCAATAACAACCTTTCACTATTCAAGTTCACCTAAAAACCGTAATTAGCTAATTATGCGAAAGTTAGACTGACCTTGTTTTATTTACTTTATTTAATTGCTAGAGATCTGGTTTCAAGTGTGGTTATATTTGCTGCTGTTTAGGCATTATTTTTATCACTGTATGCAAAACTCGACGATAGTGTAC